>JAFIDM010010028.1:14074580-14146693 GCA_023159025.1 Thereuonema tuberculata | reverse complement strand
TGGATAATTAAAGCAAATTATTATGCAAATAAATTTATTAAGGTCTAATAAATTATCAGACGTTGCCTCATAATTAGACGTTTTTATAATGTGTGTTATAAATATTGTCATTTTGTCGAAATTACTGTGATAACAAAGATAATACGTGAATTTATAGTTAACATTTTCTAGATAAACTATTACGCAGTTTGAAGAATTTGTCTGTCTTGTCAATTTCTCTTTTTGCATATATTTCAAAAATTAAGAGCACAATTGTGATACTGTTTACGATAAACATCATTTTAAAACCGAATTTTTGAGATCTGTTGTCGAACCTTTTTGTTTTGATACAAGTCAGAGAAATATCGTTTTCAGAAAAACTTCTGTTAACAGAAAAAAGAGTCTATTTTTTCTGTAGAGCACGTCATGAGTTTTTCAGGGCAAACCGAAGTTTAATCTAAGAAATATACACAAAACAGAAGTATATCTTCTGAAATAATGTTCTTTATTTTTTAAGTTTCTTTTCATTTAATTTATCAAAATATTATGCAAATTTTTTTTTAAAAAGTTTCTGTTATGTTTTCCTAATAATGTTAGAGAAAAGGTATAATCAGACTGAAAAATATATACTTCATCAATATGTCTGAAACTGCTTAATTTAAAATGTTCTTCACAGCTTTAAGATGTTCTTAAGAAGCATCTAATTACGCGACATACATCACCTAATATATACCTGACATTTTCTTTATCTGATACCTTTTCTTTAACTGACAAATCTGAAGTTCAGTTTCCAAATATTCCGCAGCACAAACTTAAATTCAAAGTGAAAATTTTAATTTCGTGTAAGTTTTGATTCATTTATAGCTTCTTCGTTTTTTGTTTCTTCGGGGTACAGAAAATAAAAGCATTCAATGTAAGATACTAAAGAACTAGATGTCTAATTAAAGAACGATGATTAATTTCTTTTCTTTGATGCTTCAACAGAATTCAGAATCCTCAGGCCTGTTAAGGCAGAGAAAAATTCCTAGTATTTTGATTCTAACTTCTTGAACGTCTCTTACGCCTGAGGCCAACATACTGATAAGCAAAGAAAAACAGAGAATGCATTTAAGAGTTCAAAAGAGCTTATGATGCTAATGGGATCTCATTACAACAACTTTGGAAGCTCTTTGTTTAAATAGAATATTTGCTACTGGTGTTTGCCTTCCTCCCAACAATTGCAATATTCCTTGTCATAGAATATTAATAATGTCTTCTTCCTAAGCCAAGAGAAAAAAAAAATCAACCTTCTGCTAAAAGAGAGTCAGATACTACAATTCTTAAGTCTTATTACTTTCCTTATTCGAGGCGGATCATTTAGCATTGCTTATAACATCTGGGAGCCATTTCATATCCTGAGAGACAAGTGATCTTATGATAAGGCCTAATTATACATCTGCAACGGGGTCTCATTAAGATCAATTAATACCAATGAAAACGCAGGAGAGAAGATCTCCATATGATTAAGAATGAAGTTACTTTCGTTTGCAGTGTCTTTTTGCAGACAATAAGAATCTTAATGAAGTCAAACGTCAACCAATGTAATGATGAATCATCACGAAACCGAATTTGATGCCGTGGAATAATTACTTTCATTTGGAAAGTTTTTCCGCTTCAACACTGAGGCAGCGAATATAAATCATTGCAGAAGGAGAATTTGAGGGATGGGGGATTGGCAATTATTCTGATGCACTAAATCTTCAGAAGATTAAGTTCTTAATAAGAAAGATTGGTAATAACCAAATACATCAGTCATTTTTTCATGTACATGCGAAATGCATTAAAGTTAATGCTGTCTAATGTATGTTTTGAAAAATATTTGAACACTTTTAGTTGTCTTTTTCCTTAAAGTTTTGAGTTTTATGAAGGTTACAAACTAATTTTTATTTTTTTATGTTTAATTCTACTTTCCATTCTATTTGCATAATCCTATTTATGTCTATATTTTGTAGTAGTTTATCTTCTCATTTACATTATCGAATTTTTAAAAAGCTTTTTTTCTGATTTCATTATTATTTCTAACCCATTCGATTATGCATAAGATGCTTATATTTGTATTGTTTTTTTCCCAAAATTTCAGAAAAAGAATACTTGTATTGTGTTTATATTCTTCTATATTTAACCTTCATAATTCTGAGATTTCGCTGTCGTATGCTGTTCGGAACGTAAAGGATTGAAAGTTTTGGGGGGCAATATCAACATTTTTATTTTTTGGTTGGATGATCGATTAGGGATCTTCAAAGGAATTCTCTGGCTATTGTCACTAAATTTCAGAGTTCAGAGGAGTTGACAGTTTATCTATTTATTTCTGGGTGGGGGTAATTAGAGATACTGAGAAGTCGCATTTTGATAATTGGACAGCTATCAAATAATTTCATAATACTGCAATGTGCTGCTAATTTTTTCTTAAATGCTCATATGTTATTTCAGTGACAAAATTAAGTAATTCAATCTTACATTTACGTCTATTTTTGATGAAAACAAATATTTAAAAGTAAAGATTTACCACGGTTGGGAAAGTAGACAACATTTCTGAAGGTGAATTGTAAAATTTAGGTGGATAGCCGTAACGGCGTCCGAAAGGTAGTATACGATTTGCAGCTCAAATATGAAAGATGGTGGAGCTTTGTCGTGGCCAAATCCTATCATCAAACTATAATTGCTATGGCTCGCTAGATAAGACATTTATTGGTAACAAAGTACCTCATGATAGTGTCTGAAGCAAAGAGCCATCCACGGAAGATTACCGCCCAGATTCCATACCTTGGTCCAATCACTCCGGCAGCCATTAGAGGCCGTACCTCCTCTCTGCAAGCAGTTAAGAAAGCGGGAGAAAAGAACAAAAAAAAAAGAAGAAGAAAAAGAAGAAAAAGGAAAGAGAAAGACTGAACCTTCACGACCATTTGATATTTTTAGCGTACTATTCCTCCAGAGTAAAGCCCAACTCAAATTATAATACCCAATTGATTGAGATTTCTTTTGTCTTTTGGCACAACTTCAAGTTTCCACTTTGGTGACTGATACATAAATCAATGAGGGTCTATTCAGGTGAAAGGACACGGCGATTGCAGTTACTGCTACATGTCCTCCTCCTCCTGCCCCTTTGACAAATTGGAAAGGACAACACCACGTGATCTGCTTCAGTTACTCGTGGAAATGGAAGGAGGGAAGGAGCAGAGCCAAGGCTACCACAATCAAAACTATTTTATTTCAGAAATATTAACAATAGTTGATTTGAATGCCATTTCAAACCAGGTATCTTTTTAGCCTACTTTCCTATAATCAAGTAAAATATATGTGTGTATGAGTGTTTGTATACTCTTCAACAGCCCATTACCCAAGAGTAATTGTAGAATTGTAGCTTCTGTAGAATTGTTGCCTTTTTCTTGAAAACTGTTATACCTGTTTATTCAGAAGAAACGACCTATCATTTTCTATCTGAAACCCCTTCCAAATTTTCAAGGTTAAGATGACAAAAATATCCATTAAAACTAATTAGAAGCAAAATAAGGAGCGCACTGATAGCAAACAATGAATTTTATTTGTCTTTATCGTGTTCCGTTTTACATTTGATTTGGCTTCATTAAAATTAAGTGGATTTAGAAGCTAAACGTATTGTGAATTTAATCATTTTCAAGAATTATGCTTTAAGAATGAAGAATCTGAAAATTACTATTTGTATTCGCTGAACGTGATAATTTACAAAATGAAAATTTGCCATTTGTAATTTTTTCACGACCTGAAAAAAAACAACAACAAAACAAAACAAAGGAAATTAGACAACGAATATTTGAAGTAAAGTAGGCTTGTAAGGAACTTTTCATACATTAAAAGACAGGTAGTTTTATAAAATAATTACAGGAAATTTGTAGAAATTGTAATTTTTATATTTTAATGAAAATAATTCGTAAAAATGGACAAATTACAGTAAGCCATTTTTTTATCGTAGTTAATCTATAATCCGTTGAATCATCCCTAGAATTGCGGATATATTCATTTATGTTATTTATAATTATTTCATTTATCTGAATGCCCAATGGTTTCCAGACAACTGCGAATCGAAACCTGAAAAAATAATTTTCAATAGATTTTAATCAATCTTCTATGTTTAATTAATATTTCATGATCCTGCTCATATGAAGAATACTCCTGAAAAAGCAACGTTCTACTGTATTGCAATGATAAAATTACTTTTTTTTAAATAAATCCAAACTGTCGTAAGTTCAACTGAAAGGTTAATCATTTTCTTTATATCAGTGAGTACATAAAAAGAAGTTGTCTGGAACTTGTGAGTGACTAAGAAGGAGAACTTACTTTATTATCCTTCTGTTTAAATGACGTTTGTATGGAAACAGAATGCAAGTATCTGAAAGGATATCTTGATTGTAAAATGTTTACATTGGAATCTGAATTACTGTTGTGGAAGTGAGTGTGTTTAGCTGAGAAGAAATTACCTGCTGGACTCTCTTCCATCCTTAGATTTCATTGAGTGGAGTTATATTCTCCGAAAATCATTCCAGAGACAGAAATGCCTTGTACAAGCAATTCGTTAGTTTTACATAAGGTTGTAAAAGCAGACGCTTCGTATCGCCTGTCGGTAATAGACCAGGCGGTTGGAGATACTAGCTTCCATTTAATGTTTTCAAGGTTCGCACAATTACTTTTAAAGGTACAGCACTGTCAACATCGAAAGATGGTATATATACTACGATAGTTAACTACAGATTATTTAAGATAGTAAATTATAATTGCAATATAAATATAATAGGCCTATAACATAATAATTCGGCTCAACCGAAAAATAGCTAATAGTGTTATCAGACATCGTTGCAACCTGTTGACTAATATTATACTGTAATAGTTAATATGTTTATTTATTGATCTCTTATATACTACTTAAGAGTGTGTACCAGATTTAAGGGGATACTTAAATTTATTTTTGTTTTCTTCCAAAATTTTTGGAAATTGCAAGTAATCTAAGGAAAACCCTTAGACATTGGCTCTCTCCTCTCTCAAACAAAACCATAAACTTGGTACAATCATGCTACAATCATTACCATAAAAGATACGTTTTTTCACCTTTAAATTATAATAGGACAATAATAACAGAGCAGAATAACAAAAGCAGAAAAACTGCAACTGATCCTCAAATAAACAATCAATTTTTTTTTCAGATCTTTCTGTGATCTTTACTATGCTTAATGACAATGCAGTTAACAGGAAATTATTGTTGGTATGAGAAATATCGCATTTTAAGACCCAAAAACAATTATTGAAGCAATCATTAAGATTGAATTTATCATTAATTTTTAAAATTTTATACATATTCAATTACTGATTTATTGTCGTAATGATGATTTAACAGGTGTCTTTTAATGATGGATTTTGACCTTGAGATATTATTCTTAGCTCCACATTGTGTTAAACTTAATAGGACGCGTTCCCTTGAGAAACATTCATTTTTCCTAAAATTTCAGCCTTCTATGATAAATCTCTCTTACTTGAAATGAGTTAAAACATTATGATTCGCAACTGTTTACCTTCTTATAGAAATGTCCCAATTTCCTTGTATCAATATTAATTCTGTATTTCAATTCTTATAAATAGTTATATATAAACCGGGGTAGTATTTTATAATACAACGTTACAGAAATGTATTGCTTAATTATTATTTTATACAGTTTTATTTTAATTTTACTTTTGTTCTTTTATCTTGGATGCAAATTAAGCTATATTACGAATGTTATATTTATATATAACAATGTTATACAGTCGGACCTCTATTTAACGAACCTCTATTTTGAGAATTTCTCTATTTTGCGAACTTTTCTTTGGAACCAAGAACATTTTGCTAATTTCTTCGTAAAATAACCTCCAAATAGCGAAGTGCATTTTTTATTTAACGAACTTTTTCGTGGTATCTATTTTTTTTCTCCTTGAAATATTTTTACAAGGCGCCAATCGCTGTCATTCTTTGCATTTCAATCAGGAAGTGCAATCCCCAGTCCACTCCATATCCCCCTTTCACCCTGATGAAAATGGAAATGATCATAATGCAGAAATCAAAAAACCTTAAGATGATAAAATGTTAAAATAATTTGAAACAATCTGACGCGGATTACAATTTGAAGAAAATACTGAAGGGGTTTTTGGTGCATTGCAAAGATGCGAGACGTACTATGAGCGAAAACCTCAGACAACAACCTCAAAAAAAAAAAAACCTCTGACAAAATTAACAGAGTTTAGTAGTAAAATTTAAGTACGCATGTGGTAATGTATGCTTTACGATTATTACTTTTTTTAATAATATTTATTGTTTATGTATTTTAAATCTGTTTTATGTAGTTTAAAGTAATTTTAAAAGGTGAATCTCTATTTAACGAATTTTCCATATAACGAACTTTTTTACGGGATTTAGCGACTTCGTTAAATAGAGGTCCGACTGTATATACAAAGAGATATAGATTCAAAATTCCCTGTTCAACCTTAAAAGGTAGGTCAGGAATACAATAACAACCCGTATTCGTAATGGAACGTATGTCATGAAACACCAGCCGAATGTGCTAGATCGCGCTGTTTGCCAGCACAGTAAATGTGCAGTGTGAGCCATTGACATTTGAGATTTGTACGAGTAGGATGTATCGCTTCACTAACAATGAGAAGGCAGACATGCACCTAGCCTATGGGGCAGCGAACGGAAAAAGGACGGACCGCTGTCCAATTGAATGGTAAAATGTTCCCCAACAGACGTGTGCCCAATCATCAAACGTTTGCGATGTTGTGAGTCGTGTATTACAGTTGGTGGAAGGAAATTTGAGCACTTACTGTGAATCTGTAAGTGTATACCTTATTGTCATATTGCAAACATAGGGCTAATAAACATGTTGCTTTAGCTTTTTTGTAATATTTTTACTTCTGAATCTTAGTGTACCTTTTAACATATATGTTCCACTATGCAAACGGTTTGTTTTTGTATTCCTGACCTAACTTTAAGGTTTGTATCGGGAATTTTCAATCACCCTGTATATATAAATATCATTAGGTAGATGTGTTGGATGGACTTTTTAAATAAGTGAATTTAAGATAATAAAAAACGATTACCCGTAATATATTTGATAATCGTCATTTCGGAAATGAGGAATGCTTCTTAAAACATTAATCAAGTCTCAAAGAAAATTAGCCTAAAATCAAAGAAAAAGTCACTTTTTATCTTTCTGTTGAATGTTAGATTATATATACAACAATTGAACTATTAATCAAATATGTACGTAAGACATAGGAACTCAATTTTTTTTATCATGTACTGCAATCTCTATTTTTAAAATTCATCCACTTGTTACTGGTCTATTACTTCATTCTCAATATTCTGACACTGACTAACTAATTTAATGGAAAGTGACATTTAAAAAAAAAAATGACACGGATGAAACCATGGCTTTCCTTTTGATTAATGAGTTGCAGGCCAAGTTCTAGAGAACATAGGAAAAATTAGAAGCAACAAGAGCGCAGTTAATCTTCTCTCAGCACAGGAGTTGTTGTATTACTATGTAATTAGGTTTTGGAAAAAAAATGTCATCTGGCGAAGCCGAGACAACAACGGTTCTCATTTTACAGATAAGGCCAAAGCACGTTGAATCAACTGGTTTCCGGTTTTATTTGCTTACACTGCAGTTTTATTCATGAATTTCAGACTCAATATTCCTGAAATAAATGTGCAGCTTTTCAATTTTAATCTAAACAATCGTAATAACTATAATAGTTTTCACTCAATACAAAACGAGAATAGTAAATAGTTATTTATGGGATAATTATCTAGAAATGAACTTACAAAAAATTTAAGAAGAAACGAGTTTGAAAGTGAGGCTTCTCAAATCATTCGGTATTTGTGTGTATCTATTCTAAAAAAAAATTTGAATCTCTTTTGACAAAGTTTCCTGAAAATCGGTAAAGATATTATTATCGGTAAACATATATATATAAATTTTATTGAAAAGAATTGTAGATTTCTTGGAACTATAAGATTTTCGTTTATCGGCAAGAGAAGTTAGAAAAAGAATAGCTAATAGTAATTCTTATAAAACAAATATGAAAAATGAGTTCTAGGTTTTTTTTTTTTACTTTTACACATGTATTTTCTTTTTAATCTCCCATTTATTTTGTTCTTGAAATGACTATATTTTTTTATGCTCTTAGGTGTTTTATTTTTTTATATTTTATTCTTATAAATAGAATTCTTTAGAATTTTCCTTTGATAAATGAATTTCGAGAAAAGTCTAACAGTAAACATTTTACTGTAACATAAAATTCTTGTTTTATCTTAATTCCGTTTCTCATATTTTTCTTTTTAAGATATAGTTTTCCGGAGAAATTGTCCTTCCACTAATAAAAATTGATAATAGCTTTGTTTATGTTTGAATTATGTATGACATTCAGTCAAATAAAACTGCATTTAACGGATAATGAAACTAATTTAGCAGAAACATTCTATTTATAATATTTTTAGATCATTACTGCTATGATTTCATGAAATCGCTCATTATCTTCTAAGAAGGTAATCAGTGATTCAATCAAGATTTATAATTTAGATCACCAGACTTGTTTTTTTATTATAAAGGGACATGATTTTTTTTATAGTTATTTTTCCATAAATCTCTTATTAAATCAACATTCTTGTTTTGAAAAGAATGAACAAACAAACAAACAAATAAACCAGATTTTATATTCCCTCTAATATGTTTATGACTTCCGAAACCTTTATAATTTTCGAGAAAATTCGTTGAGCTTGCATTTGGTAGAAGAGAGAGCTCTGTCGAAGCGCAGATGGCGACTTTGACTAATGCTCATTTAAGAATCAGTAAATCAATGTCTTTTTTTTTCTTCCCTTCTTCTTATTTTCAAAGAAGAATACCACATTTATGGTTGTGTTTTTCTCCCTTCATCACTGAATCCTTGCTAGGATGTCATAAGAGAATTACAGATAACACAGACGGTGCTATGTAATGTAAGACTTTGAATAGATGACGTAGCCAACCTAAAGAAAGAGAAAATATAGTCCCTTCTTTTTTTTTTCATGCAACTCCTCTTCTTTTAGCGGATTTTATTTCAAAGACAGCCGTGAAAATCATTTCCGAAGCCCATTTCTTAAGAAAAAAAAAGGTGGCTGCTTGCTTTAAATGTAAAGCGTCTTCGCAATTTTTTATCTCTTTTTGAAATACAACATCCTATAAGCTGGTGTTCTGAAATCCACTCAAAAACTGAACGCTAAGATGCTCTCTGCCTACTAAGACGGTCTGCATTGGGAGGCATGGGCAAGCCCCGGGGCCAAAATGAAAGTTGCATCTTAGAAGATTCTCTTTTAATGCTTGGTTAACTTTATTCAGTCGTAGATCGGTGTCCTTCAACGCACGCCATGCATTATTCCTCGGGTGTTTCCGAAGCGCTAAGGGGTGGGGGGAGGATAGAAGAGATCACCAACAATACCGAGCCACTACTAAACCGAATTCAACTTTTCCGAGGCGGGGTTCTTCTCCTCTTCCTCCTCCCTCGCAAATATTTAAATTATTTGAAACGCCAGTGTCTCGGCTAAGAAAGAATAAATCGTGATGGGGAAACAGCTTGCCTCAGAAAACAACAGTACCGCCGACCACCATTTTGTTAGGACTGGCTAAGTATACAATGATTAATCTTACTGGATCTGCATGAAGAATGGGAGCCTGTGTGTCACCAACAAGGCCTAGCCCCAGATACCCAACACCCCAGCTACCTCCATCTGTACACATTAGACAACATTAACTCTTGACAGAAAATTTGTGAGTTCCTGAGTTAGACACGCTTAGTGCAAACACTGTTTGTTAAGCCAAGGGAAAAATGTGCCATAAATCTTCCGAAATTACATCTATACCCATGATTTAGACCGAGATATAACTCGTGGTGTCAGATTATGGTCATAAAAATTAATACTGATAAAGGACCTAAATCAAAATACTGAATTCTAGAGACTCAAAACTGGAAGCTAATTCCCTGAACAACTTAACACTTCTGTAAAACAGTCGAAGCACGCAATTCAGAGTTATAGAAGATAAATGAATTGGGTGATTAAAACCATTTTGGAACCAAAACCAATGTTTTATTAATTAATTCAAGAGCGATAAACGGAAACTTATTAATTATGCAAATTTTGCACTCTACAAATCACTTAAAACTTAAAGATGTTTAAAAGCAGTTCTTAAATAACTTTCTTCTATCTGTTATATTAAAAATAAAAAAGTATAAACATTTTGCATATTATTTAGGGATTCACAAAAATTCTACTTAATCTTGAAAAAAAAATGAAAATAATGTTTAAAAAAACAAGAACATTTCTTTTAACATTTAAAACAAAACAACTTGAAATACATAAAGAGTGCTTCATTCTGATTACACTTATTTAAAACAATCTAAAAAATCAGGTAATAAACGAAACCTAAATACTAAATACAGGAATCAGAATATTTTTTAGAGAAATATTGAATGAAATAAAATAAAACATTAAAATAATAACTTTCTATTTTAGTCTGATTATCTTTATTTCCACAAATTATCGATCTTTTTTATCTGCTTTCAAATACATATTCCAGAACATTCAAAAGTTGCAAAATCTGGATTTATTCTTGTTTTTAAACAGAATTATCGTTTACACAGGATCTTTATTTAAGAAAATGTGTTAATTGTTATGACCCAAATAGCCAATAAGGGAAATGTATAAATACTCACAACCAAATTAATATCGGAATTCAAAATATATATAAAATTCATTAAGGTTACGAAATAAAATTAGTAAATACGTATCATTTCTTTTCAGATTTTTCTTCCTTAACAATTCAAAAAAGTTTTCAATGAAAACCCAAAAGTATAAATTAAATTCGTTTTGAAACTGAAGAACAGCTTTACTCTCTCAAATTGTAGGTGAGCAGTTACATGTGAATAAATTTAACATAGAATCTGAACTTCTGGATTCTTCAGAATGTATGTAAAAATAAGTCAATGTAGCACAGAAACACATAATCGTAAACACATAAATGTGTTGATTACGATATATTCAATTGTTTATCTAAGACAGTATAGTTGTAATTTATGTGATATCTATGTGATATCTAAAATTATATTTGTGTAATCACACGGCAGCAATGAAATTGATCGGCAAGACGGAGGAATTTTTCAATATGCAGGAATTAAAAATTATGAATGCACATTAATCTCTTCAATGAACTTAGCACGAAATTTTTAGTTCTAAAGCAAACATAAGAGTATAATCCAATGGTGATAAAGAATGTAAAGCAAAGTAATAAAAAGAATTTCTCCTTCGTTATAAGAACAACTAAAGCAGAATGTTTACTATACATTCACATAATACATCATTATGTTTCGTGCATCTTTTATATCTTTTTTATCTTATATTCTCCAATATCAACTCAAGAGGTCCTTACAAGGGATTCCTTTTTTTATATGAATTCCTGTACAGTTTCACAGAAACTTTAGGATATTCTAGTTTAAATAGCATTTTTTAAAATCGAAACGGTTCCAACAAGTTCGAAGAAGCTAGTTTTATTGTAATCAGCAATAATATGTGAAATAAGTTATAAATGACATTTCTTTATTGAAACAATTTTCTCTTTACTTTCTATATTCATATCAATGATTGGATGGTTCTTCATAAATACATAAACAAGACATTCTAGTGGAAAATTAAATTAAACCAAATCTTTCCCGAAGAGATGCACAGATACCTCTTAATATCTCCGGAATCACGTACGGCAGCGGAATTAAATACGTTGACAGATCTTTTATTTTTATTCATCATAAAAGTCCCTAGTGAGAGAAGGCTGAATCTTTCATGATGTGTTACGGGACCTAGCAACAACCTAATTCTCACTGGTTCCAATACACTCCTTCTCGTGTTCCTGAAATAGACTCAGCAGATCGTCCAATAAAGTCGAATGGAGCTCTACTCCACTACAATTTTTGCGACTCGGATGTAGCCCGAGTGTCTTTTCTCACAGTCGTTCATTGAAGCCTATCAAAAAAGCATTGGTCGAAAAATAGAAGGGCTGTCGTGGAATTTTCCTATGAAATTTAATGGATTTTTCAGGAGCTAACAATTTTCTTGGTGCTCAGTCAAGGAGTAAATCGGGGGGCTGGAAGAAGAAAAAGTCGAAGTGAAATATTAAAGACTTTTTGGTTTTGGAAGGGAGGAAAGAAAAAAAAAGAGTGATCATTTCAACCATGAAGGGAAAAGAAGAGGGGAAATGAAAGACAAGTATGAAGTAACCACCGGGCAATGGGAAATGTGGCAACAAGAGTGACATGCGAAAGACAAGAGAGGAAAAAAAAAGACAGAAAAAAAGTAGCATTGGAACTCAATCGCTGAAGTCTGTATTTCAAAGGCAGCAGGTATTTTTGCTTACTACAACTTGCCATAAAACACATCATCCGCGTTCCACGCAATTCCATAAACAGCATAAAGGTGGGTTCGATAAATACTGACTCTGATGGTGGAACCCAGCAATTCTGCTCTTTCACAGCGATCAATCATTCTTTAATCCCTATTGTTAGGGTGTCCAATTCAGATATTCCTTTATTCCAATAAAAATGTTGACTTTTGTATGAAAGAATTTGTAATCTATAATATAATGGTCCATGTTACAAACCTTTGTTTTTTTCAGCATACTAAAAAGGCCGATATATTTACTGGCATTTGAGAAATAAGCAAAGAATGTGGTTTAGACAGCACTTACAACACTAAACACATTTAAGCTCGATGATTCTGACGATCTTAAATGTAAAATAGTATTATAACGGAATTACTTTTTAAAACAAGTTTTTGGTGACCTTTCTAAATTTCCAAGCCCTATCTTAAGGAAATGAACTTAAGTATATTTTGTGCTAAATTTTATGGTCTGCAAAGCAAATATTATATAAAAAATTAAGTGTTTCATTTATTAAGTGATATTTATCAATCTAAAGCGATGTTGTGTTTGTTGTTGTCGTAAGACGGATCCACCTTGGTTCACTGGTCATGGAGAATTACACTCCATGATGGTAAAGGAAATGTTGCTGTCTTTTAGATATCAATCCAGGAACCATCGTTAGATGACAAGACTTCTGCTATCCTTTAACAAAGAGAAGCAAACATTGAAGAAAAAGAAATATCAAGCCCCACTCCTGATTCGAACCATGGTTCCGAAACAGCAGCCTCATGGAAGGCCTCCGCCTTGACAACTCTATATCGGAAATACATCTAATACATCTTTTAGTTGATATGATTTTTTTATTTTATTGGGGTATTTGAGTAACCTATTAACTCATCTGTACCATTACTTATAGATAAAAGTGGATGCAATATAGCATCATTTTAAAACTATATATTATTTCTAAAGTATTATGGTTATAGATTATCTATCGTCATTTGCATATTTTTTAAATATTTAATTCTCTATGTTTTTTGCTGCACTCGAAAACTAATGAAAAAACCCTCATATATTAACATAAGTACGATATGCGATGTTTAACTCAAATATCTAATATTAATTGATAGGAACACCTTTTTTCCGTTGAAATTTGAAGGAAATTGAGAAATTTCAAATAAATGTCCATAAAGTTATTTGGTAGATAACTTTACTATCAGAGGTTCTGTCGCCTTAATAGCTATTAATAAAAATCTTTAAATCATAATTTACAAAGAATTTTTGCCATATTTAAGTAAAAAAAAAACCACTAAGAAACCTCTTAACTGTTAATGTATTCTAATAAAACACAAAAATTATAAAAAAAATTTATATTTTAAATATATTTAAAAAATCTAAAATATAGATTATAATTAAGAAATTCCAACTTATTAATAACAATTCAGAAAAGAAGATAATAAGGATTATATATCACTTAGCTGACAAACTATTATTGTTAGTAGTAATGAAATTAATAAATGATAAACTGCAATTTCAACAGAAAAGATTTTTCTATATATTTAAATATAGAAAAAAATGCACATTTTAAAATATTGCAAACGAATTTAATTTTGCCAATGGCATAAATATTAAAAATTAACTTAAATTTAATTAAATTTTCTTTTTAATTTGTTGTTTAGAAACATAAAAAATGCGGACTATAAAACTGACACGTTCATTGATCTTATCTAGTCAAGAACCATCCTCGAAGTAAACCCTGAAGTGACTAATTCCTCATCCAATTCGACCTCAAAGCGATGTCCTTTTCTATCGACTGGACTGCCAGGAGGGTGACATCAACCTTCATTGAGCAAGGGCCAATGTGACGATCGTATTCCTGCAGTTGACAGATTCTTTAGATGTGGGGGTCTATTATCAATTGGCGAAATTTGTCAAAGGCAAAAATAGACCCACGTACCAGCGAAAGGATGTGCAGTTTGGGAGGTTGCGAGTTAGCAAGATAGGCGTACGGGAGGGGGTCGGGAAATGGCAGTGATGAAGCATCTCCTGACCTGCATGCTGAATGTAGCACCAATTTGTACAAGCTGCGAGCACCACGAGTCGAGGAACACGTGTAGCAGTGATGAAATGGATCCCCCGGGACCAGACCAATGGCGACCGTCAAGTAACAACATTACGGCATCGCACACATCCAGTAAAGTTTGGGATCGACAACATGCAAAGAATTTCTAATCCCTCTTAGCTGTTAGATCATCAGGGAATACCAGTGTCCACCGTTCCTTTGTGGCTAGTGGACTCGTCCTGTGGGAGAAGTAGGCGTGCTTCGAGTCATCCGGATGTCACGAGCAACAACTATACTTGAGGAGAAAAGAAAAACACGTTCCAAAAATGTGATAATCCTAAAAGTGCCCAAGAAATCAACTTAAAGTTAATATGTACTTCACAGAGGATCTTATATCTTTGTAGAATAGAAGAACTGATAAATTTCAAGAAAATTCCAATTTACTCAAAGAGTTTTCTTTTAGATATTAATAATCTTAATGGAAGGCAAACTGCGATCTATATACTTTTAGGACTCATCTATAGAATAATATAGTAATATATAAGTAAAGAACACTTTAATTTTAATCAAACTTAAATAATCTGTCTGATTCAACTTCCCGGTTAAGTTAAAATCATTAATTCTTATAATAAAAAATTCACATTTTAACTTAGCGCATTATATGATAATAAAGATGTAATCATTATTTTCTGTATTTTCTTTTATACATACACATATAAATAAAAATATAATTTGTATTTTAGAAATAAATGTTAACTCAAACTGTTTTTTTTATTTTATATCTAAGGTTTGTTTTGATTTTAGAAAAGAAATACGACAATTTTTTTTCCCTGAATATCAAATAACACTTGGACAAGAACTTCAATCAAATGAGGTGACTTTACCAAAACGCTTTGTTTTTAGTAATTTTAACTTCTTCAGTACCATTTACATATTTACTAGTAACGGTACTGATATGTTTTAATGATCTACGGAATTACTTTTTCATTAATTAAAATAAGAGATAAACACACAATAAAATTATTTAAAAATTGTAATCTTTAAAAACACATTACATCTCCGGAACTTTCGAAGCCATAGAGTTGATAATGAAGTCTGTCAAAGACTTCAAAAGCTCCGGCGATGTAATATATTTTTAATGATTATAAATTTTAAATAATTTTATTGTGTATTTGTCTCTTATTGTAATTAATGAGAAGTTTTTTTAACACACGTGACATAGTCCTACTATGGAATTACTTTTATTACTAATTTTATTTAGTGGTTGCATTTTTAAAAATTAATTACTTGACTTTATAGATTTTGTTATGTCAATATCATCACTTTAGTAATCCACTAACTTCCTCTAATAAATTAGAGTTTAATTAAAACAGCTAATTTTCATTTTTAATTTAAATAGCTGTTTTAAATTAAAAGATTTTTTTATTAAACTTGTTATTTAATAAAATAAAAGTATAATTTATATCTTTATAATTTAGCAGCTATTGATTTATATAATACTATATTTATAATTCTATAAAAAATAATATTATAAATATAAAAAAGATGAAAACACATGCATAATAGTGCTAGGACAATTCAGTCCTAAATTGGAGAGTTGCAAAAATTGCAGTATAAATTCTTGTATTATTTAAATATCATACATTCATCTGTAGAATATTAGGAAGTAAATAACACTACTTCAATTATTTACAATTGTCGCAATTGTCAAATTACAGCAAGAAATAATTGATAGAATACAGAAAAAAAATCTTCAAGTTTTTCATTCTCAACTGTACTAATGTTTTTCTAAGCAAGAACGAAAGAACTTTTTTAAGTGATTTTTATACACATTTGCTTTCTTATTTCATCAGATAGAAAAGTAGCTATTTGCAGGAAAATTCATTTGTTCCGAGTGAAGACTGCTAACAAAACCACCAAATTTCGAATTTGTTTATCTAAAGAAAGAAAGAAAGAACTAGCTCTGGAAAAAAAAGCCCTCAAAAGAATGGAAGGATAAAAAAAGGAAGTATAAAAAAAATAGCGTAAACAGAATTTTCTCTCGTGTTGATTTCACAGAGACGAGGAGCACTGGCTGCAGAGCGGGCAGAGGAGTGTGCTTTCTTTGCTAAAACCGTTAATTTGGACCCCGAACAGAGAGTGGCGAAATTAGAAATGCTTAAGATGTAAATTTATTCATCACTTTATTAAGAGTTCATCACGTGACAGATGGCAATGAATGAAGACGGCGGAGGAAATAAAGAAAAGAACTGGAAATGCAGAGAAAAGAGAAAAGGCGGCAGTTCGGGGACTTCCTCTCCATCTCTTTTTGTTGTAAGCCATTAATTCTAATGGTCTGATGTATTGTGAAGTTCAAATTACTGTGTGTGTGGTGAAGTGGTACAAAAAGAACTCTAATTTAGGCATTTTTATAACGTGGTGGGCCAAATCCACTATTTTCACTGCTTTTCCAGATGCCATCAGAACACTTCAGAATCACTCTTTAATCCTTATTTTGTGTGAGAAAAAAATCTTTATTAGTGAAAGAAGAAGTTTATTAGCAGTACTCGCAAGAGTAATTAAAAACTTTACAACTACTAATGCAGAAGTTATATTTACTTGTCTCGGCTTAAGTAAGGAAAAGGCAATTTTTATTTTGACATCTTGCTTAAAAGGCATTGCCAATATTTCGTACATAGCAATGGCATTGTTGGAAATAAGTTTAAAAACCGCTTTAAAAGTCAGACCAAATGAGAAATGGTCAAACATTCCAAAGATTTGTTGGTAAAGATTTGATTAGAATAAGATACTTTCATGTAAGTAATATGTTGTAAAGACATCTAGTTGATATACTCCTTTAATTCTTCTAAAATACACAATATTTCTCTTCCTTTTAACAAATTCTAAGAGGAAAAGGAAAAGTTTTTTCCTGTCCTCAAAAATAACCTGAGGAAGTTTCTTGTTAAAGGAAAAGAAATATTGTGTATTTTAGAAGAATTAAAGGAGTATATCAACTAGATGTCTAAACAAAGATTTGATTCATCATCTAATTTTAATTAGAAACCTGAGTCTTAACTACATTGTCTCTATGTGCTACGGTTTGATTCTAGTTCGGTGTTACAGAGGCAAGAAGATAAGGGTTGAAGATAAAGGTTGCTGTAGAAGCTACTAAAGACAGATAGTTTCAAGATCTTATATTACATTATTCTCCTGATTCTGTTATAGTTATCGGAATTATGAATTTCACTTGCATTGTTATTAAATACAACAGATAATTGTTCATTATTATCCATTTCTAAAATGAATGATAAATTTTATACCTTCTGTAGTTTCTAAACGGATTGTTCTTCTGATTTACTTTCGTATTACCAATTCGAAGGCAAAAATCAATTTTCATTACTTCCGTTAATATTGTTTGAATTGTAGCAAATCTTTTTCTAGCTCGATTATTACTGTAACTAGCCACCCTAGGAATCTGAAATTTTAATAGTAGGTTTTGTCTGGATAACGTAAATCGGCATAGTCAAATTAAATACAGAACCCATTCATAGGGACTCTGAACTCATCTACGAATTTTACCAGTGAACAAACTCCCCAAAGGAGTTAAAATTGGCTTGTTACAATTTTTTATGTTGTTTTTATTATGCTACAAAACAAAAAAACAATCCTTGGTTATTCTTTATTTTCACGTGTAGGAAACTGTAGATTGAAAGTTAGGAATTCTAATTCAATTTGAACTGAAATAGACCAAAACTGATCAAAAATGGAATGACTACAGAAGTTATTAGTAGGATAACATTTTATTGGAAAATAGAAGCTGAGCGGCGATTGTTCCTTTGTAGATCTAACGGTACATGAACGGCTTTTCTTTTTTACAAACTTTCGTTTCAGTTAGCCGTATTGCAATTAAATAACTGCAATTCAATATGTCGTTCTGGAGTTAGAACCAGAAGTAGTAACTTTGTTTCTGTACTCCATATGACTAGTGGTGTATGGAATTATGATCTCATGGGCACCGTTTCTTCATTTTCTTTAACATCTGCATCACTAGTTCTTAAGTTCCTATCAAAATTCTCCGATTGTAGTTGTATAGTTAATCTTTACAGTAATCCATTCTACCTACTTCGTTGCAGTTAATGTTAGGTTTAAAATATGAAGTTTTTACATATAGCGACTGCTAATTATTAGTTACAGAAACTATGACCTTTTGAGAAACCTGAAATTACTGTAAAAACATATCTTTATTATATGTTCAAATACTTTGGAAAACTAGAATGTATTACCCAAAACAACTTTTCGTAAGATGAAACATCATTAATTAGGATATAAGGAAAATATAATTAAGATGTCACGTGATCGTTTTTAAGGTCTCCGATTGCGCACATTAGGAGGAAAACATAATAGGACTGACATCAACAGATTCAGAAAGTTGTTAATTATACATAATAAACAAAATTGCACATTTTAAATGATTATAATGGACAGCTCCTCCGTGAAATTGAAATCTAGCATTTCCAACAGCTTCGAAAAGAAAGTCCCTTCACTACAATTCTAGTCCTTTACTTCCAAGTTTTTTGTTTACTTCTTTTTAGTTCAAACGTAGAAAGCGGCACAAAAGAAAAACTAGCTTCCTAATTAGCAATGAAAATCGAGGAAAGCTAATTTGAGCTTTTCACTAATGAAGTGGTCTCTAATTATGGTACTTTCTGCTTCAAAAGTAAAAATCAATACATATAAACCAGGAAAAAAAAGAGCATCAAATAGAAAATATAAGGGAAAAAATGTATCAGCGCATTTTATCTTAGGGAAGGAAAATTTCTAACGACACTAAATACAATTTCAATTCTCCGTGAATTACAAGTAATTAAATGACCGCAAGAATATAGTTTTACAATCATGCATGATTTTGTAAGAAAATATAAAATGAATTATTTCAACAAATAATTAAAAATATTTCTGGAAAAAAAAAGACATAGAAACTTCAACATTACATAAAGTGGGTTTTTTTTCCATCGTTTCCTCTTAATTTTAGACATAAGCACTTTGAAAGAGAAAAACGTGTAGCTTTTATATGTCGTTTTTTTCATAAATACTTTAGATTTATTTTTGTAATAGTAATTGTGTAATTACAATACAATAACTTTATGAAAAAAAATCGAAATTAAATTTTATTTTATATATAATTTTATTCATAATGAATCCCTTATTATCTGTTTTTAATGATAATAAAAAGAAACTCTAAAACCCAATCTTTACTAAAATCTATATAGGATTATCAGATTCTTTTTTCAGATGCTTACATATGTATTTTCCGATAAAAAATATGTGGAGTAGATTTTAGAATTTCTTCTCGTAAAAAACTAGCATTTAAAACAAGGAACAATCTAGGCTTTACAGCAACGTGAGTAAATTTTGAACAATATTTTTAATTTTTGTAAACGATTTTATGAAAGTTGGCATACCAAAATTTTACTTTCTTTGAGTTTAAAGTGAAAAAAAATCTAAAACGTTTTAATCATTTAAATGTATTAAACCTCTTTTGAAAAAGAATTCTGAACCACTTTTTCATTCTGTTATTTTATTTCTACGCTTTCTTCATCCTCTTACTTTCTAAGAAAGAAACTGTAGATTTAAGAAACACAAATATTACAGTTAAGTGAATATTCAACTGTAAATATTTGCTCACTCTCGAAACCAAATTGTAAACACGAAGAGAACTTGCATAAATCCGTCCTTAATCCATTTGTTGATTCATACCAACAATCATTCATCAAAGTGTCAATATTAATTCCAACGATGATGACCGTCACAGACAGATCCGCTTGTCCTGAATGACGGAATACATATCTTTGTTAAACAAAGCGCCTTCAACGACCAATCAGAATTGGTAAATGATTAGCAAGCTAAAGACTGCACCTCCTATAAATCAGCCCCTAAGAAAATCAACACTGACTTATTTGAATTGAAACACAAGACGAAATTAAACAGAAGTTATTAATATCTTACGAAATGATCTGAATACAGAGTGATTTAATGCATAACTGAACCTCGTAATTAAATGGTGGAAACAGTAAAATTTATCAAGGAACTGTCATTAACTAACCTTTCTAAAATCATTTCATTCTTAATGATTAATTTCTTTTTTGTTTGTTTTTTAAAATGTTACATAAATGTTAAGAAAATAATTTTTTCATGCTGTCATTTCACAATAAAGTATTCTGTATATTAATTGACGAAAGTAGTTTGGTAATTAGTTTGTGATGTTTGTGTTGTGCCTAAACACTAATTGCGTTTCAGAATTTTAATTACTTTTTTTAATTCCGATTTTCGAGACCTACAGTGCTTTAGGATCTTGAGACATTCATGTAAATGTCGAAAGCAGTCCTATTCCATACTTAATAATGATAAATAATCATTTCGGCAAACTACATTCCATTAAGAGTTTTCAGACAATAATTTAATACCTTTAAGAGCTCAAAAACTAAGCAAAAAGTAACCAGTAAAACTCATGTCAGCTATACACTCTTACACAAAATAATTCTTACACGTTTTAAAATGTCTACTTATTACTTAATATCAAACATAAAAATGTGACTTATTATTCTGCCAAAAGCTTAAGTTTAATTCTGTATAAATCAAGGAAAAAAATGTCAAAAGTTTTCTCCTACAAATTCTTTTAAACATATTCTTTAAGAAAATGTAAAGGTTTGAAATAAAACTCTTAAATTCTATTAGAAGATAAAAGAAGTGTAATTTTCTCGTCTAAAGTTACTAGGGAAGTTCAGATGAGCAGTTGCAATTTCACAAAGGTTAAATTGGTGGAATCTCGGCTGAGTTGACAATGAACTCATAAAAGTGAAAAGGACAAGTGTATCGTTCATCATTAGTACACACAATGACCATGCAATGGTGTAACCTAATGGGGCTCTAAATTTTCCACAAAATCCTTCCTTTTACCCTCATTTATCTTTTCTGCAGTGGCTGAAGGCTAAATTGGCGTTACAGAAATTCCAGACTGGTCAAAACATGCAAAGAAAGTTAGATGACCAGCTCTTGAAAAAAAAAGTCTTTAGTGATTTGTTGACAAAGTAGGAGGAGAAGAATCTTAAGTTTTTTAATTAAAAAAATAGCAACTTATTTGAAATTTGAAACGTAATTCTTCTCCTTTTTCAATGGAGAAGAAAATATAAACCCAGCAAAGTTAAAGCAGAAGCAAAATTAATAGAGATTAAGATAATGTATTATTAAAAAGAAAAATGATATTATAAAGAAAAGGGAATTATGAAAAGAAAGTTCATATTATGAAAAATTCAGAATTAATGTCAAACAGCAGTAGTTTGTTAGATGTTTATGTAGTTATGAAAGCCCCAATAAGAGAGTTTTCTATAATAACAAATATATATTATATCTAAGCACTGATAAAAACATCATATTACAGCGGAATTAAGCATATTACACCGAATTAAGAAATGTAAGTAAAAATAATAAGGTACATAATGATGCAGGTCGATTTTGTTTCAATTCAATGAATTGCAAACTTAGCTGAATGAATTTAAAACTGCACATTAAAATAAAATTAAAATGAAAGTAAATTAAAATGGAATAAAATAAAAATAAGAATAAAAAATAAAAAAAGATAAAATTTATTTTTAGATGTAGTTTTTTTAATTCATTCCATTCATGTAAGTTTCATGTAACATTACTTTCACGTTAATCCTAAAATTAATCAAAATTAATTAATTAGGAAAAATCTTTTTAATAATTCAAACTCCTTAAAAATTGGAAACTGAGAGAATCATAACTGAACAGGTGATGTAAGTAACTGATTGCAACTTAATGGATTACAACAAGACTTAACACAATAAAAAAGAAATAGTAATTGTCATTCTGTAGTACATCACCTACACTAAAAAGGTCAATTTTTTTTCGTTCTAAACGAATAAAATAAAAACTATAAGCAAATTAACATGACAATTTTTCACTAAAATTGAATTCCTACATTATTTTTCTTTGTTTTTAAATAGGCTAATACTTTCTTTCTTTGATTTTTTTATTTGTAATTATTATTTACTTATTCGTAATTTAGGAAAAACGTTTCTCAACATGTCATAAGATTTAATGGTGTTACTACCTAAGAACTATTGTGGTGAAAGCGGCAACTAAGCAAGCAATTGAACGATACAATTCTTATACTTATTAATCTTCATTCGGACAATGCATAGGGAAGAACGATATAGTGAGAGACCTGACTAAGCGTCATCTTAATTCATAATGAGTTTTTAAGACTCACTGACTTTTAGTTCTAGATAACTCAGTAAAAACGTTTATAAACTTTTAGTCCTTTCTATTTTTTATTTATTTAATAGTCTTTGTTAATTAAGTTTTGGTAATTACTTCTTTTAATTTTTGATGGTTTATTTTTTAAAAAAAATCACTTTGTTAACATTATTTCATAACAGAAAAAAATATCCACTATCTATTATAGCGACAGAAACACTTCAAAAGTTTAATGTAAAGAGAAACTTAGAAACTCAAATCTATAGATTAAACTTTATACAAAAGAAATACCCAAAAAATGATCTCCAAATTTGCAAATTTTTTGAGTTGAATTCTCTTAATTGAATGAACTTAAATTATAGTTTTAGAGTTAATTACAATTACCCCAGTTAAAAGGATAAGATGTCAATATAGTTTTTGAAATTCCAAATGTAAAGATGATATTTAGATTGTAACAATAAAGAAATAATTTATCTAGTAGCTAACAGCGAAAACTTTAAAAAAATATAATATCCCATAATGATACTGGTAATATTCTTTCGTTAATTATCCTTTAGAAGAAATGGTATAAGTTACGTATACGCATAAATACTTTGAAAATTTCACATTTGATTTTAAATTAATAGAAATTTTTATACAGATAACTATTTGTATCAAAGAAATAGTGTAGACTAATTTATTTTTAATTTTCAAGATATAAGATTATACATGATTCATTCTGTGTAATGACGGATTTAATTAACCGATAGTGTGCTATGTAAGATTTTCTTTTAATTTAAGAAGATGGGAAGGTGTATGATATCTGTCAGTGAAAAACCTGTCGTGTCATTGCGTTGCAGTGAAGTTTCTCCTTAGGCGGTGCTTTTCTGAATTTACTGAAGTCTCGTGTGTAGAGCTCTTTAGCTGGTAATGAATTGACACTGGCTATTGGCCTTCAATGCAAAATTGAATGGCACTTCGTTACCGCTCCTACGCGTCCTTTGAATACTGAAGTCATTTTTGTACAAAACCTGTATCAACAGGTTCCCGAAATAGAAAAAAAAAAAAACGCTTTCTTTTGTCAAGAGAGTGTTTCGTACAAAAAAATTAGCAGGTCTTTTAAGCGTTAAGTATTCCTTACAAATTAAAAATAAGGTGAACAAAACATTACAAATTACAATTTTCCAAGAATTATCCAGTAGTCTGTTTCTATATTGTCATCGTAGTAGTATTCATCAGAGACTTTGTCAAATATTTATTGCATACTAACAGCTGGAGGTAGAATAAAATATAGTTTCACTTGTAATTTTTTAATTCTCACCTTATTTAAAATAAATTTTCATTCTGTTGTCTATCGGCAATCACAATACTTTGGATACTTAAATTTCAATAGTTGAGGCTTAAGATCTACTTGCATTTGATATATTTTCAGTTTGCCTCTAAGTAGTTAAGACTAATAAGTAGCATAATAGTAAGTATTTACCAATAATTAAGAAAATGGAAATGCTTTATTTCAGAACGCTGAGAATTTAATGTTATAAAAATATTACTTAGTTTGAGATACCTTTTCTTTCGATACATTTCTATAATTTACAAGGAAAAACCATCTTCGCAGGACACCCGTTATAGTATCCCTAACACGATGCATCAAAACTAATTACCTGCTGAAGCTGAAAGTACATCTGTTCAACAACATATGGACAACTACTTTTCAATCTAACTAAACGGATATTCGAAAGTCGAGGCGCCAACTACATTTTTCTTATTCAAAACTAAATATTTCGTTAAAAAAGCAAAATAGAACAATATATTATTGAACAAAAATTATTGGTTTTTTTTAAATAATAAATATTTTATATTTTTTGATCAGAATTTACCAATATAAAGGGAAATAAAGTCAACAGCTCAATGATAATTATATTTTTTAAAAAGTTGGAGAATTCTTTGCGTAGACGAGTGGGCTGCTGAACCAAAGTGATTATTAAAAGAAAAGTTTAAAACTATTAGAGAGATTTTGAATAATATTAAAAAATGGCAGCATTATTAGCATTCGTATACCTGAAGTTATCAAAATTTAACAAAAACCTTCAATTCGACTAATTACGTAATATTCCGAACAATATAAATTTTTTCTATAAACGATCGAATTACTTAATTTAAATCCGTGGTATGTACAAGACTAACATCTACAGCGAAAAATAATATAGAACGTTTTTCCTAGCAGTAACACAACTGCTTTAATCTTTTACTGTCAGCTTTAATTGATTAAAATTCTAAAATAAGAATTAGAAAACTTGTATAATTGGATTGCTAAAGAATGGAATATATATTACTTTTTACTTTGTAGCTAATGGAGTTGAAAATTGTGTGTAAAAATATTTTATCTTAGGTAGTAACATAACGTTATTCATAAAAAATAATTTATTTCAATAATTAAAAAAAAAAGTTTTTCTCCTAAAGAAGGCCAATTCAAAATATTCTTTAAGAAGTTTTTCTTTCCTTTACAAACTTCTCCGTTTGTTTCTACTTCTCTCTTGTACTTTAAATGAAATGCTTTCATAATGGATTTTCGTGACCCCTTTTTAATAAATATTTAAAATTCTCATTTACTTACTAGAAAATTACTAAATTAAGATACATTATATTCTTTACCTAAAATGTAAAACAAAATTTATTATTTTACTTCGCAATTATTTTTTTATTCACTTCTAAATCGATCTTAAAAATAAATAAGTTTCGTAAGGTTCCTTAATGCTTATTATCTTTTTTCTAATAAAAGCTTTGTTTTTTAATTGATCATATAATAATAACAAAGTTACTTGATTTTTTTATTTGAGTTTTCGCTAGGGCCCACACGAAAGGGATTTCCACTATTCTTTGCAGCGTCCATGAAGGAATTTCATGTGGTGGAGGCTGCCTTTGTGATTTGATCATGGAAGCTAATGCGAATTTTCCGTGTTAAGTAAGTTCGGAATGACTGAGCATATTTGGAGACAATAAGGATTTTCTGTACACTTGCAGGTCCTTCCATTCCGCTGTGGAATGTAGACTCCTACGAAGAAACCTATCAAGTAACCATTGGAAGAAAATTGGAAGTTGAATTGCAATTTAAGGAATCCGCAATGTGATTCCATCGGCGTGGCATCGATACCAATGAAGAAGATGGACGCCATTACATTCTTCAATAATTGCACTCCAGCGGGGGAGGAGACACTTTCCGAAGGGAAAGAACAACAATTACTTGGCTTTGGGCACAAACAAAAACAAGAATTCTTACTTTTATTGTCCAAACTTATAATTAAATACCTTTTCTTAAATGCAGTCCTTATTTCAATCCAACATGAAAAATTGTTTCTAAAGAATATCGGATTAAAAGATTAAATTGTATAACTTTGCGTAGCGTAGAAATACATTTATTTTTCTTAATAAAGGATGAAAAAGTCAGTTTTGTTAATTAGAAACATTTTCATCTTTTGATCCTTTCGTTCAAGTGACAAGAAATGTTTATTTAGAAGCTTAAGGTATTGGATTCGAATCCTGGCGATGTCTGGGATTTTTTTCCCAAGTGAAATCTTCCTTAGATGGGTCTTACTTTCAAGGGGTTAAGATGGGCAAGCGTCAAACTGGACTCTACAGCTGACTGAAAATACCTCAAAAAGAGGATATTAATGTACCAACCTATATACGCCCAATATTCTCTTTTTTAAAATAAAAATAAGATTCTAATTCATCTTCTATTATAAATGGAGGTAATGAATTACAACGTAGAATCTTATATTTTTAAGATACAATTTTGTTCTTAGAGAGATAAACATCTGCGTCAACTGGGGCTTTCAGAAATTTCGACAGGTTTGGCAAAACACATGACGTCTGTTAATGTGATAGATACAAAAGATAACAAGAAGATTGCTTCAATTTTTGTCCACACTAACGGATCAAGATAAATTAAAGACTAATATTACAATATAATTATGTTTTAATAACGTATGCTACTTATTTTCAGTATCTTAGTAATTTTCATTTTATTGAAATTTTTGTCTTATTTTATGGAGATGTCATATTTATGTCTATGATTTTATTTATTAAACGCAAAGAAACTTCATTAAAAATTTGTATGCATAAGGAATTTTTAAAAATAAACAACTAGATCAAAATAAGTGCAGCGGAGAACTGCAGCCGAGTTGCCCTAGCAGTAGAGTAATATGAAATTCAAGTATTCATATTTGAGAAAAAAATTCTATAAAAAAAACGTTTATAAATATCCATGTGCACGTTCCTATCCTCCTGTTTTACCGAAAGAGTATCTCTCTCTTTTTCCACGCAAATCTACCGACGGGGTTGCATTCGCCATTGAGACCCTGGGGCCTTTTCTCGCAGTGATCAATACACCATAGTCGTAAACAATCATGCTGCACCCGTAACAGGATTATGGCAGAGAGTTTTTTTGGAGGGAATACTCGTTATTGTCTCCCCATCTTTTGTATAAAAGGCTATTTTTTTGAGATAATGAAAGCAATTTACAGTAAACTGATTCTGATTGGCTTTTTTTGAAATTCATTTTTACCTCCCCTGCTTCTTAAAACATCTGCTGATAAACTGCGTTCTCCGCAAAGACAGCCTCTGATCAAAGGAGGAACAAATAAACTGAAAGTAAATTCAGTCAAACCTCATTAATTTCTTATATTGAAACAAACTTTGAACAAATTAAACATTGATTTTTATAGTCGCAAAACCTGTAGGCATCTTAGAACACAGTTAGTCAGTACTTGTTTTGCTGGTCAGTCAGATTGAGTTGAATTCTGACGATATGAGACAAAGAATTTTAACCTTTCAGTGGTGATGGGTAATATTTCATACAGAGACAACAGCTATCCTTGGATGCTTGACGATCAGAAGCTCAAAAGGAATTCTTAGTTCATTGATCTACAATCAGCTAAGAATGTGTAAAATTTTAGAAGTTAAGACTGCAAAGACCTAGCTGTAAATTTGTAACATTAGAAACATCAAATATGTTAGCAAGAAATTGTATCGGGAGAGAAATGTAGTTTTCTTTCGGGAAACGAAACTAATCTAAGATTATTCTGTTGTTAATATATACAAAATCTTATAAATCTAACAATTCTGTACCCCTCCACAACAATTCATCTAGTGAAAAAAACTAAAATAATGAAAATGGTCGACAATATTGTAAGCATAAGTCAATATTATTACCATCATTGTTTTACCACTAGGCCATCCCCGTGTCTCCCCCTGGTACATATGAGATAATCCAAGAAGAATCGATTCCAAACGGCTATGGCAAAAAGTGATATTTTGTTCCTTTTTGAATGAACTCATTATTTGATAGCGCGCGCCATTGTTGACGGAGAGAAACTAAAACAGTGAACATTGGAATTTAAATTTTAATCTAGTAGGCTAAAATTAATATGTTATATTCTTTTTTTCTCTGGCTCTTCTCTCATTGCGCCACACACACACACAAAGGGAGTGATAAGAAACAATAATTTGAATGTAGTCCCCGTGGCTTAATGGATAAGACGTCTGACTTCAGATCAAAAGGTTACAGGTTCGATTCACGTCGCGAACGTTTCATTATAGAAATTTTTTCACAGGAAATTAACAATTGCGCTGGAGAGACAGACAGAGAAATAAAAGATTTAGTAATATAGATTGTACCATTACTACCATTGCAGTAGAACAACATATGCAGGTAAATACATTTTTTTAATACATTTCTTTTTAAACCAAAATGTGTGTTTCTTCAATTTTATTTCAATATATTAAGTTAATTGAAAAAAGTAAGTTTAAAAATGTATATATAAAACTTCATAAAACAAATTTCAAGAATTTTAACAATGAAAGTTCTAATAACAACTGTATTGTGTCGATATCCTATGATGTCAGTTTAATTTCGTCAAACCTTGGATACAGTTTAATATTATCCTCATTGAGTAACAGATCTACATCTGATTTATTTTCATTTATTTGAACAGCATTCAATTATTTAATATATCTTGTTTGAATATTAAAAATATTTTACTTTAATAATTAAATACTGTATATAAATAATTTGATTTTTTTTTACCATTCTTAAATTCGAATCCCTTGAATAAAAAGCTTAAACACAAATGGAACAGCATTTACGTATTTATCATAGCATTAAAGTTTCAAAAGAAACTTAAGTTCTAACATTGTTAACTAAACTTGTAGTGAATATTTAGTAACGAACAGTGCAATTTCTGGATTAACCCAAAACTAGTTAACTAATTGTTGTAAAACTTTCAATAGCGAAATTAATTATGTCTGAGATTGCATTTAGAATACTTTTAAAATGGAATGATATTATTTTATCAGCGATCCATAAATCACTGATGGAACTTCCCTTATTAGTTTGGGTTTAATTCCTGCCAATTACACAACATCTATGAAAATCCAAGAAATTTTGCTATTAACACATCATTATATTAAACTAAAGTATCACGATAATTTTTATTGTTCATTATAGATAGTTATAAAATGTTGTATTGTTATTGTAAAAGTAAGATTAATAACAATTTCTAGAATTAGATTAATTGACCAAAAAAGAATATGGCTTGGTTTATAACTCTAAGCTAACTTTAAAGAGCTTAGAGTTATAAATAAACCATATTCTTTTTTTGATCATTCATAAAAGTTTACATGCATGATTTGAACTTTTAACACTTTTTCCATGACAATTGTGCTTTTAATTTGGTTGTGTATAACGACAGCGTTGTATCGATTCCAAAATATAATGAATACGTGATGTTCTGGAGAGGTCCTCCTAGCGTGGATTCCACTGACACGAACAGTTGTTAAACCTTCCAAATGTGATTACACCACGACTGACCCTGATTGGTGTCTGGCACAATGCGGAGGGAGGTATGACCATAGGACCGGAGGGGGGCGGAGGACAGCGGGTTCGACGCTACGTCACCAACGCCACAACCTCGAACTCCAGAAATCTGACAGCAATCCTCCACTCATTAAAAGAGGATTACACTGTAACAAACGACCAATATCACCGATAGTTCCACTGTAAATGAATCCAGGTTCATTGCAAGCACTTCCCACAACCCTTCACTACCAATTCGACAAAGGATTAGTGCAGACTGTGATGTCTCAACTTGGACCAAACCTGGTAACAGGCTCCAAAGCGACCTCCTCCTACAATTAAGCCTAGAGAGCAACCAGAGCCATATTTAGCCCAGTAGATGGTTCCGTAGCCAATACTGAGCTTTTCCCCCTTTCGTTAATTCGACTTTATTAAATCGAACCCTGCTTCACTTGTGATGGTGTAAACAAAAGCTAACAACGACTCAATTTCTTCAGCCTAATTAACAGCCAATGGTTCTTCCATTTTGGTAGTTGGGCCTCACAACTAATGGCTAATGCAATTAGGATGAATGACAAATACGAAGCTACATTTTTAACAAGTAAAACTGAGCATGTTCTTAACCGAATTTCAGGCCTCTGTGTAAAGATGGCTGGTCCTAGCAAAAAACTCACCAGCAAGCAAGAACTGCACGAAGTACGTCACAGGAAAGATTACTTATTGGATTAACATCAACAATAGATTAAGCATTAACACGTAATCAATTTAATCCTAATCCAACAAGCATAACAAAAAACTAACGCTTAGTGTATACCCTTAAACTTAATGTCACTTGCAATGTATTTCAACATTACAAATGTGTTTAACAGCACAATGATGAATAATGAAGAAGTTTGAAAATATGCACTTTTCCAGGACCATTTCTTCTTTGAGACGTGAACTGTCGTTAATTTGAAAGAAAATAGAATTTCTTTACAACAAATCGCGATCGTCTCTGCATACCTGCACGAAAGATAGTTTTCTGCTTTTCTTCAATAAAAAAGTGATACAAATAGAAATTATCTAAATTTGAGACGTCTTCAAATAATTCAATTCTGTCAGGGAACCATTTTATTAGATTTCTTACTAGTTTAAAAAGAAACCCAGTGCCATGAAGACTGTTTTTATTTCCTATTGTGTTCTATCAAGTTTTAGATTAAAAAGGAAGAGAGATAGAAGGAAAGGTGAAAAGAAGGACAGAAAAAAAAATATTCATTTGTTCACATGATGCAAAAATAATCAATTTGTCGTTTGATGTAACTGAATTTTAAGATAAATGCTGCTTTATCAGATTATTATAATCAATAACGTTTTTAGCTTGCGTTGTATTATTTTTTTCTATTTTCATTTTCTCACAAAAAATCATACAGAAAAGCACAAAACAGAATTTAGTTATTAAATACAAAACTAAAAAAATCGTGTTCGTTGCATCATCATTTCTGTACCTTATCTGATAAAGCAAATTTATTATCGTAAGTAAAAAATTTTCAAGATCCATTTCGATACCATCAAAATCGAGTTCAAACTCCCTTTTATCATGTTTTATCATATCTCTTATCATATAAACAATAATATTTAAGCCATTTTATGTTTTCCCTCATCGCTATGAGACGGAAAAACAATTGATGATTAATAAAAACTAAAAATATTAATACTAACTTTTCATATTAATAAAAATTACGTGCTATTAAATAATATTAACTTTTCATCACAATTTTTTTTTTACAAAACTATTTTCTACAATTTTTTTTACAGACCATGTCATTCGGAGAAAGTACTTTTTTATATTTTATTTTTTTAATAACCTACAAATCTTTTGTACACCTTACGTTGTAGGGCTTTCGAAAAACAATTTATTATTTACAAAATGAGAATGTCTCACAATTATGCTTTATAATTTTTCTAATGCATTTTTTATTTTATAAAAAGTGATATATTTGAAAAAAATTGAAATAATAAGCACTGCCATAAAACTCTTACAATAAGAATGATAACTGAAATGTAAAATCATTTAAAAAAATGAAGAACACTAAAAAAAAATTAAAATACTCACAAGATACTAATTAAGGAAAATCTCATATGTAACATTAACTTCTGTATTATAAGGTATTTCTGTATTATAATTTCTGTATTATCTTAATCGGAAATAAAAAATAAAAGTAAAAGAAATGTATGAAGCGAGAAAATCATTTTATGTAATTTATGAAAACTATAACAATTGTGTAAGAATAAGTTAAAATATGATACAACTTCAGTGAATTTGGTTAACGACAAAACATTTAGTAGTAGTTTATTAAAAGCAAGTTAACAAACGTATGAAACAGGCATTAAATCGACATTTCACGTTACTACTAAGGAAAATATTATATGTTTGATATATTTGTGAAAAGACAAGGATCGTAGATATTACAAGCGAGTTCGATACTTCTAGAAGAAACAGAAATTACTATACATCAACAACACAAACTAATAAAAAATTCAATACAGAGGAATCAATGGGAAGTTTTCTTTAAAAGTAAAAGAAAAAAAATATTAAAATTAAAAAAGGCTTTGCAAAAACTAAACGGAAAAATGTAGTTTCTTTATTGTGCATTGTTTCGATTATTAGACAAACTTCTTCAATTCAAGACACAAAGAGCGAAAAGCTATTAAATGCTATAAATATTGACCTTTGAATGTCCTCAAATAACAAAAGATTTGATAATAATGATAGTAAATTGCGATCTTTTGAACCGAATGTTAAGGTATCTGCAGTTTATTCTATTTAGTTGTGTTATCAGCAAACAAAATTTGTCTTTAATAACCCCCAGGGAGGACATAATCAAAATTTTATCTAACTTACTCAGAACGATTGATGGCTATTGATAACGAAGTTACTAGTTTAGCTATGACTTCCCAATAAAGATAAGATGAAGCCACAATTATAATTGGACAGAAATATTACGTTATTTATGCCTGCATCGTATATCAAATTTATTTCGAATGGTGCTTTAATGTTTCATTAGGAAAACTGGATTACTGATATTTTTTTTTGGCTTTTTTTCTGTAGAAATTAAAGAGTCAACATTAAAACAAATAAAAATCATAAATTAAAAGGATCAGCATTTGTTAGCTTACTCTCCTAAGGAACGTGAGACTAGTTAAAGATTTTCTTTAAAGTTAGAATACACATTTCAAAACAGAGACAATTTTACTTTTCCATCAAAATTTTCATCTATAATTGTTATAAAAATTTTATGCCTCTAAGTGACGAAATTTCCCATAGAAAAGTAATAGACGTGAAATAATGAATCTCTATCTTTGTAAAACATTTTATTCATTTAGTATTCCATTCTTGTTTTTATGTGATAAAAAATTAATTGCATTTAGGAAACTGAAATAAATAAGGTAGCGATAGCGATTAGTAAGCAAACACATTGCTTCGCAACGGCTTCTGATACGTAAATGAAGAAAATTATTCAAAAGTTATAATAAGCTAACAAGCTGTTTTTATTGAAAACTTTACAATTCAAAATCCACCACAATAGACTCATGAACACTGAAGAAGGATGAGTAAAGTACAGATTGAGTCACCTTTACGTTAGAATTGACTGCGTCGAGACACGTTCCACGCGCGACCCCATGCTATCTTGCCCACCCCTATTCATATGGAATAATCGTCATTCTTAGCTCAAACCTGGTTAATAGACTGAATTCAATAACTTCTGAATAATTTTCTTCATTCAAGTATCAGAAGCTGTTGCGAAGCATTGTGATTGGTTTACTAATCGCTATCGCTACCTTGGAACCCGACCAGCTAGACAAATTCTACGGCTCTGAACTACTCTTGGGAAGACCTTTTCAACGACATTCTAATCAAGTCTCTAGCCCTCGTGGTTGCTGAGTTGATACTTGTCCACAGACAGACAGACAAACCAGGGATATAAGGCTTCACGGTATCAGAAGCCTAATATTTGCTGATTCAATTACACTGTTTCAGCAAATGGAAAATTTGTAAATAAGGGTTATGTAAATTAGTGTAAATTACTTAAATTCACACACGTAAAAATATTTTTAACAATAAAATTTAGTTTAATATTTAATTTTGAGAACAATGTATTATCAGTTCTAGAACTTTCTAGTAAGCGCGTTTAAAATGTGTATCAAACTCGTGATATTGAATGTTGATTAAGTTTAGATAAGAGGCTTGGTCATATCAAACAAAATACTACAATGCGGAAGTGAGGGAGTCTTGAACAAGATCACATGATCTCAGCACTGTTATTCCCAACAACATTCAACGCACAACAAAAAATGGCCAAAGATCTGACAGGAGATATTGTTCGTAGAGTGAAAAAAAAGTGTGGAAGTGCTCGAGAACCAACTCAAAAAGCATCTTTCCTTTCAGAAACTTTTCTGATGGATGTAAAGATGTGCAATTTCTAAAATAAAAGAAACTTACTACTTACGTGTGATTTTCAAAACATTTTACTTGTACAAATAAATGAGCAACTTCCTAGTAAGATAATGGAGAGAGACAAGTTACAGAAACCAATTTCAGAATTTAAAATTTTCATCCAGAGTTGTTCTCAGCAAATATGAGATTCCAGAAAGCTTCTTGAATACGTATTGGAATCTAGTATAGCTAGTTACAAAGTAAGGCATTATTCTGATCTTTTTGAGATTACAGTCATTTGGCACTTGAAGAAACATTAAGAATTCAGGTAATATAAAAAAAAGTCATGATATTTAAAGGGAATATTAATATTTCCTATGTAACGGAAATAGCCATACAACCATCACTTGAAGATTAAAACTCTTCTGAGAAGAGATAACTCCAAAGATTAGTTAAAAGATGAAGCTTAAGTCTTTTATTTTAATGTAACTATCTACTTTTCACAATAATCCAGTAATCTACGTATTTTTATAGAACTACCCAAAGATACACTTAATTTCCTAACATAATTATTGGCGTTACACAACCCACTATTTTTTTATTTGAAACATGAAGAGCTTTATAAAATCAAGATCTGTCTGCAGCGTAGTTCGGAGCGTAGTTATCCATTGTCCCTATGGAGTTGGATAAAGTTTGGTAAATATTGCTTCAATGCATTTCCTAATGAAAGTAGATTAATTTTGGCAGAATTAAGCAGAACATGGCATCAGACGTTTTTTAAATGTGTACTTGAATAAAATGTTTCAGTTAATAAATGAAGGGGATTATACAAAACTTCAAAAATTCATAAAAGATATAAGAATTATAGTGTCATTAGTGCAATTAATTACCAAGAGATTAACTTAAAACAAAAACCTTATTCGTAAATAACAATTAAAATGATGTATTGCACAATAGCTATGGTAAAAACCTATTATGAAAATTAAATTATTGAAACTATAAAAGCAAAAAGCAATACAAACAACTTTTCGTTGTAAAGAGATTATTTTGATGAAAATCTAAGGAATTTTAATTACCGCTCAATGTTCTTTATATGTAGTGTAAAAATACCTTAGAAATGCTATCTTATCCAAACTACTTTCATAATTCAATATTAAATTCCTGTAATTCTTCAACACATGGAAGTTACAAAATCAAGTTTTTCTTTTCTAAGATGTCGTTACTCATGCCTCTGTTTGATGCTGAGAAGATTTTTAGAATTCATACGAACAATACGATAGCAACCTTTTACCACAATCATCAAGTTACTAAATTACTAACAACAATTAAAGACAATTTGTAGTGGACAGATTAAAATGACAACAGATAACACGTAAATACAGATTTACTAATAAGTAAGAATTTAATAATAAGTAAGGATGATGGATAAGTTCGAGGTATAAATTATTGAATTTTGTAATATATGATTTTTTTTTTGAAACAATGTTAGTCGAGGGAATGATTAAATTATGTAGCAGGATAATTTTCTATCAGAAAATGGCCAGTTTTCTTAAGTTTTCTCTAAAAACAAAGTTTTGGAATTTGTAAAAAAAAAATAAAAATAATCTTATACCTCACATACATCGTTTCATATTTTTTTTAAGGAAATACATTCCTACAACTTATTATACGATTATAAATAAACTGTAGTTTAATTTTTTAAACTCATTTAGGGATAAACGAAATAATTCGTTTTAGTGTGGACAGAACTTTTTTTCTTACAGTTGATATACGAGTTCTTCAAATAATTCTCTTATCCGTTTGGAGTAATTCGATAATACCTATTAATTAATAATAAAGTTTCAAGTTAGAAGTCAATAAATAGTGTTATTTGTTAATTATCGAAAAAATTATAAATAAGTTTTTAAATGAAGAAATTATTATTAACATTTATTATTTATTAGTCAAATGCATTATATTTCCAAAAGATTAACGTCAATGTTTTCACTTAAATATATCCTAAAAGACGGTAAAATTATCAAAAAAAAGTTTTCGTTACATTGATATACAGTAAAAATCTAAACATTTGTTTTGGATTTTTAAAAATAATTTCAGAATGCTTTAGAAAGTATATATTGGAGACTTAATGAAATTTCGTGTAATTCCCGAAACTAACGTCGAAAAAGAAAGCAAAGAAGAAGACGGGGTGAAGCCCGCTCTCTCTCTCTCTCTCTCCCCCCACACTCTTTTCGTTGCTTCCCTCTCTCCATCAGCTCGGATCGTGGCCCTGCCTTGATGAATGAAGAGGGAGCCGCCATCTAAAAATACCCGGCGCCTGGCGTGGTCATCTGCCTGACAAGACCATCCAGCGCGCGGGAAGCTCATCGTCGAAGGCCGCTACGGCATTGATTTAAGGCGAGGTCACTGCGATCAGTTCCCTTGCAAGATAAGGATTTATCAAAACTGTGAATTTTGCGCTTCTACATCACTCACGAACCAAGAGTCGAGGTTCATTTCGGCGATCATGGCAGACATTTTCCCCGGGGATTCATCACAGATTTCCCTTTTCATCATTATGAAGTGGGGAGAGAGGTCTGTCGCCTTTACGCTGGTGCTGATGCTGTTCTGTTCTCCACAACGATTAAAACGTCGTTCCCAGCACAACAGAATCACAATTTCATTTCAAAAGGCAAGAAAATTTATTTAGAAAAATCTCTATTTAATTGGAACTGAATTTCAATGAAATAAACATTGCCAAAATGCAATTAAATAACTCTTCAACACCATCTGCTATCTTTTAGCTATCAATACAATACTGGACCTATCTCTCTCTAATTAAGAACATTCAATTTGCAAGCTTCAATTCAACGTCCCCCAACTGCATTTACACACAACTGCGATGATCATTTTCACTATTGTTGTCTTAAATAAATGCCAAAACAACAAGAAGCATTTTTAATTGGTAAGTGAAGTTTTGTATTAAAATGTTTTAATCTTTACTTATTACTTTTAATCTATTCACAAATTTTAGCTCAATTTATCCCATTTCGGGAAATTACACTTGATTTCAAAACTACTCACTTGTTTTACGCAAATAAAACTATTAAATTAGAAATAAAAAATAACAATTAATGTAAAATCTGTAAGATTTTGAAACTGGTAGTCCAATTTTTACAGTTGTGTGGGTGTTACAATTTTGATAACATTAACAAAAACAATTCTAAGCTGTAAATGTTAATTAAGAATTTGAAAATCATTGTTTTTTACAAATAATACTCTACTGTAAATATAAACTACGAAATTAAAATAAGTAACTTACCAATACGTACAATACATTTCTTAAGATTTTATATAATGTAAAAATCTGATATGGAGAATTGTAAATCTAAAACTTAGTTCAGAATCATTCAATTTTTGATTATCTTATTTTTTAAAAAAATTATTATCACAATTCATAATGGGAAAAAACTGATGGCGAAGTAAGTTTAATATTTAAAAAACAATTTTAATCGACAAAAATGTAAAACACTGAATTCAAATTAATAAAAATAAACAGGAAAATACTGCGAATTTTTTGTCAACCACAATAATAATCTGTCTATTTTAAAGATTCGAAATATTCTGTTTGCATTTATTTTTTACAATTTAAATTCAAGAAAGTTTTCCTTTTTCTTCATTTTCTCTTAAATCTATACACGTAAAATATCATAAAAAAATCAGTTTAAGCATTGTTTTAGACGTTTATGTTCCACATTTTTTGTTGTTATTTTATTAAATTATATTATATTATAATACATTATATTATATAAACATATTATAAACATTTCGCTTATATTAAATTTATTAATTAAAGAAATGAGACTTTTTACATTATGTAAGTACTGTCATGAAATCTCATGTAATGTACTGCGGGTAGAATTAATATGGTTTCTATTAAATATCACTAAAGGAAAAATACATTTTTTTCCTTCTCAGTCGTTGTTATCATTCTTCTGATTGGATCAACGTTAAGTTATTAGTGATTGGTTCATTTTGCTTCCCACCCGCAGAGAGAGAGAGGAGAGCCTGAATCAACATGCACAAGAAGATAGCGCCATTCGACGAAATTCAATTTCGGTGGTTTTGGCAAGCACAGGTAAATGCCGGGGGAAGATTGAGGGGGGGAAAAAAAGAGGGGGGAACGGGAAAGGGTATAAGAGGAGGAGGAAATCTACTTCCAACTTTACCTAGCCTAGGAAAAATAACTATAGGAAACAAATTCTATGTTATTATTGTGCGGAGCTGTTTTGGCGAAGACTTTTTAATTTAGATGCAAAGTACACTATTAAAACCCGCGGGAATTACAGGCCTTAAAATATCAGCGCTGGCTCCGCGCAAAAATAAAGACTGGGGTTTGGGGGTCTTATTTAGGAGACACATCCCCCCAGGTGTCGCAACGATGAAAAACAAAAGTCGTGATGGATTTAATAGATGGTTCCAATCGCTGGAACGAAAAACTGAAGAAAATTTCTTCCAGTTCCCCTCCTCCCCCGTCCTATTTACCCTGAAACCCTGAAATAACAATCTGATGAGAAAAAAAAGGCAAATTAAAATCAGTAATGGCGGAATATCCAATATCTTTTTTTTTTTCACAGAATATTCTCTCCAAATGAAAGTAACAATTCATCCTCTCATAAATTAACAGAATTTTCCAATACAGTGATTGCCTTGCTAGTTCTCTAGAGAATAAAAAAGATTGCTTGGTAATGACTGAAACACCTTAAGTACGGAAATAATAACATGAAAACCTAAATGGAACTCCCCTATAGAAATTTTTGCTTTTAGATTTTGTAGCGTCATAAGATTTTTTTTCCAACGTTCACACATGAGTGCAAAACATCTAAACTCCATTATTTGAAGCGTTTTCGAAATATTGTTGACTTAATAAGATACGTAGGAGTCTATTATTTAATTCAAAATTAATGCAGATTCCGGATTTAATAGTCTTCCGTGCTTCGTGTTCAATCCATTTGATGGCTTGTTTTAGTTCTTCGCCGATTTTCTTCGGCTTCTCCCCGGCTTTATGGTATATTACCGAAGCGAGGGTAGGCTTAAATGATGCGAAAGAAGCGATCAGCCAATCGGCGTAGTTACGGATAATTAGATTACTGCTTAACTTTAGCAGTTTTAGACGATCAACACCGTGAAAGCAAAGGAATAAACACCTTTGGAGACTGCAGGAATATCACTCCCCAAGGATCTACTACAGAGTGTTAGGCCTAGCTTCATAGCAACAGTGCAGTTTCCAATAAACGGGGGCTGTATTCTTTCCTTTTTTTTTGTTTGCTACAAGAAAAAAAATCCCACAACTAACGCCGCCGTTGGTTACGTGCCAATGGCTGACGTCACATCACAGTTGAATTAAAAATTGAAAGAAAAAGAGGAGATAAAGGGTAAAGGAGGGGAAAAGAGGACGCCCCAACTGACCGAAGTAGGCCATAAAAGAAAATCCTTGTCAATGGCTGGACGTGCTTCAGAAGACAGGGAATTAGGAATAACTTCCTGCACGGGATGGTTTGCCAGATGGGATCGAAGTCAGTAATCGTTTCAGCTGCGAGGGACCTCACTATTTGCCGGGAAACAGACGCCTACAGAGACAGATGCAGCTGACCTCGGTGCGACGCACTCAGCCATGTCGAGCGCGCAGAAGAAGGGCCCCGATGGATAGCAGTTTGTCGCTAGGATTGTTACTGATGAAGCTGAGCTATTAACAGCTGTCTCCACTGACCAGCAAAGGGTTCGTAATCGGGTCTTCCAGTCGGCCGCTTGCTTCCGGATGTTGCGAAGAGTGGCCAGTGCTCCTCATCATTGAAGCATGAAGAAACTCAAACACGAAGATCAAGAACTTACAAGGGTTACCAAGAGGTCAGTGCCGCAAACAAAACATCTTTCAAAACATTCCTACTTTGAGAAGTTCAGCGAAATGAAAACAAGATGCATCTGAATCTTTACAGTTTTAGACAACTGTTTAACTCACTTAATAATATATTTCAAAATAACTTTTTATCCTCAATAATTTACTCAGTTTCATTAATAGTATTGTAGTATATTACATCTTACATTTCTTTCTATGTTATCTTTCAAGTTCAGTCATGTTACAGTCAGTGATGGAACATAAAATATCCTATTTATAATAAATACTTTAATAGCTTAACCTCCGCTGAACTTTGCATACTTTTAAAAAATTATCAAAATTCTTCTTTTAACTTTTATACAAGAAAATTAACAAAACCCTAAAAAAATTAACACTATGAGGAAATCTTAAAAATATACTTAAAAAGTAACAAAGATGCTAACAAAAATTCTAAAATTAATTAGTAATTGATTAAGATAACATTTTTTTTTTTTACTTTTTATGATATAGCTGAAGTAAAATGAATTAATTCGCGTTTATTTGTTATTATTTGCAAACGTAATTGGCAAATGTAAAATCTACTTCACCTAAGTTTAATTGTGGAGGCAGTATAATTTCTGCTGATTCTCTCCCTTCTTCAACTTTATTTTTATTTTTACTGCTCTCTATGACAGAGTTTCTCTCAAGAGAGTGGATTACACCCTGTAATAATCGTTCGAAGGGAGGTTGTTTATTTTTGTCCGTTGCCAAGCGCAACGGCGGCCATTGTCAGGAGGGGGAGGTCTCTCCACCAGTTGCACACGACGATCAATTGCTGACTCACCTGAGGACGACTAACACCCTCTGTTTATGAACGCTGAATTCCCTGCCGGACACCCGGTCACCTCATGCTCTAGCGGCGGAGATGAACGGTTGTTCCGGGCGAAAGAGTGACCCTCTCCGGTCCCAAATCCACCCCTACAACAAAATCATTAACAAATCAAGATATAAAGAAAATACTTGCCATTTCCCAGGGTGCCTTGCAACACAGTGGAAAGTTATGCTGGGAGGAGAAGAGCAAGAGCATGCTCCTGTCTGTGATGCTTATTGGCTGCCTGCTCCGGGAGCCCTCGCAGCGCCCCCTTCTCTGCGCCGCCGAACTAAAACGTATTTAATTGGGAGTTGATGGAAGGTATGGGTCAGTGGGCGCGATCATGACCCCTACGAGTGTGGCGTTCGCATAAAATATGAAGTCGAAATACAGAACGGTGTCGTGGCGTGTTGTGTCCCTGTGGTAAAACGGCTCTGCTCCGAGACGCGACGCTTCTTGTCGCCGCCAGAAATGGGTGGGGTGTCGATTGAAAGAAGGGGCGGGATTTTCTTGGCGTGGATGCGAAGGACTTTACATAAAAATGCCCGGATGGCGAAGATATCTATGTAATTAAGTTTTATTTATTGTATTTTTCGTAGTAGACGCTCACAATGAGACTAGTTGCTGAGCATTCATTGCTCATGTAATGCACATCGTAAAATTTCCGGAGCTTTAATTAAGTTCTTAAGGAAGTCCAACGTTCATTACTGAAGCTTTGATGGTTTACAAGTATGAGATGGATATATAGAAATAAATGGATATTTAGTAAACCTTTACTATGTTTTCAGAAAGATTGATTGAAAGATTGTTTGATAAAGACTTCATGAAACTTTAGAAATTTTATAACTTTCCATTCCTTAAATGCTTAATAACAACACCTGCGAATAATTTATAAAACAATTCACATTTGTTACTATTTATCAATTCTCAATTCATGTTTAGATTATTTGTTTACTTAATTATGTTGTATGACTTCAAAACTCAGTATATTTTTATTATTTCCTTCTCTTTGTGGAAAAACAGCTTAAAAATCTGATCCTACGTAAGACATGAAAGAAATCAATTTTTCCCCCTTTTTTCGAACAGTGACAGCCTCAAAACAACCAGTTCCATTTTGCGACTGCAATTGACAACCGTCACTCGCAGAATAAAAAAAAGAAGAAAAAAAAAAATTGAACGAAAGTTTAATAAAAGAACCTGTTCTCTTCATGGTTTTGTCAAAATTGAGAAAATGCCTTTTTTTTTTCCTCCTCCTCTTGCTTATCTTCGCTTCTTTTCTGATCGAATGAGAACGGTAAACGAGGAAAAATCGAAGGCACTGACCAACTGTTGCATCCCTGGCCCTGCATCACCAATTACAGCCTTTGTACGACAGCCACAGCTGACGAGCAGCCAATCAGCGCCATTGTTATATACGGCCCAGGCGCAGCTCCTGTTGCCAATAATATTTCTCCCCTCTAAACTCCCATTTTCTTCTTAATTAAGCCACTGCAGAGCGGAAGGTCCAATAATGGGCGAAGAAGAAGACACGAATTGAAATTCATTCACTTACGAAAATACAATTAGATGTAACAAGCATCTGTCAGTGTTCACGGTCATCTGAATGCGAATCGGCTCAAGATAATTGACTCTATGTCACAGCCATGGACTCCCTCCAGAGCCACAACCTGCCTTCGGCTCACAACAAAATGAATTAAAAGCAAAAAAAAAGGGGGAAGGTTTTTCTTTTTATTCGGTTCCGATTCTCCTTTCCTGTCGTTCAACTCAAGTGCAATTCCTTTTGTCTGATCAAGAAGCGCATCTGTCAGAACGAGCAGAGAAACCTTACAAAGATTTCGACCGAATTTTCCTCCTTAAGCAATTGATTTTCGCAAGAAAGTTTTTCCAACTCTGTTTACTTCGTTGGGCAAATTATAAGTTCAAGAATAGCTTCGAGTCCAAAGAATAATGACAGACACACACAGAAAAAAAAATTATGATTTTTTTTTTGAAAAAAAACAACAACTCTAAAACATCTTAAGTAAATTGCTAACAAAATTACTTCTTATAAAGAATCATGAGACATTATGAAATCCCAGAAGCTATTTCAGTTTGTAAGTTAGTATCACCTTGGATTAAGTTACCTCAGTGAAAGATGAACAACCTGGGCTGTTTTTGTTCAAATATACAATTTATACATAGAAGACACTAAAACAAAACTGAAGCAAACGACTCTATAATCATAAAATGGCTATTAAAAATTGGAAATTTAACATTGTTTATCTCACCAGCGATATTTTGGAAATCCTAATGATTTTGGTAGAAGCACTAGTATTTTCTTTAAAAAATAAAAATATAACCAGTAAATTATAACCAGTAGATTAGATAAAAACCTAATACTAAATATGAGATTATTAAGGATCTAATAATATTACGCAATGTTATGAAAAACTCAATATTCACTTTAATTATTTTAATAATATTATTATTATTATTTTCTTTGCAGTTAGAGTACTAAATAATAAAGAGAAGACAGATGGTAATACTTTTTTACTACTATGCAGTTTCAGTTATACATGAATGATTCTATTGGGTAATTTTGGTCGTGGATATGTTTTCTTAAATGTCATCTTTTCTTTATAATACTTATTTTAAATTAGTCAAATATTTTTATCAGAAATTTTACTCGAATACTTGGGTTTATCTGTGTGTCTATCCGCACTGTAGATCAAAATGGAGAAAACTTGATAAATGTATTTTTTCATTAGACGTGAGGAAATGAAAACTTTCCAAACAAAAAGAGTTACAAGAAACTTTCGTTAAAAAATTCACGATCGAAAGTAAAAATCAACTGAAAAAAAATAAAGATGATAGAACTATATTTTTTATTTCAGTTGTCGAATGAATAACATGAGGACTTTCTAGAAAATTATTATTATAATTACTATCAATTTTTCCTATAGTAAGAGAAGTTCTGGACTATATTAGAGAGGTTTAATAAATCAGAATTAATCTTCCATTCTCACCTGTAAGAGCTTCACTGTGATGTCATATATACTGTTATTATTGGTGTTTGAAGTTTCTAGAACTTTCCCAAAATGCAAATATACATGTGTTACCTTTTACCTTTTGCATTAGCGTTGTATTTAATTATCGGGTTTTCTGATTTTCACTAAATAAACAAACTCCAATCATAACTTGTCAAACTCCAATCATAAAACTGTTGAAATTTAACTCCCAATTGACAAAGCATTCAAAATTGAAAAAATATACATATTTATGTCTTTAATCATGATTCTATATCCTATTTTCGGTGTCCAAAGTAACCCTAGTTTTTAAGACTGGAGGCCGAAATCGAGACACACATTCCAATACAAAAGTTGACTCTCACTTTTTACTGCTAAGTAATTTTCCCAACAAAATTGAGATTTTGAATTTAACCCTTACTTTGTAGGTTATCCTTTCCAAATGAATAAAATATTTTAGCTATTACAAACGATCTTCTAAACTACAAATAATTTTCTAATTTATGCCACAATAACTACTGCAAACAAGTTTTCTAAAATAAATACAGTAATAAATAAACAATAAAGCAGTGAAATAAAATGCTAATCATCAATCTCCGGAAATTTAACTGAATGTAAACATTCGTGAATGTTTACATTATGTAATGTACGGCTTAACTTATATATTCTGCATATATATCGACTTTAAGTTTTAGAATAAACATTGAATTTCAAAAATCCAATTACATATCGTCATTTAGGCAGCATTAGTATCATCTAAAGCATCTATTATTTTTGCAGGAAACCTCTCCCTTCTAAAGCAAAATTCCAACTTGCTAACCTTTATCTACAACCATCAAATAAAATCCCTGGATTTAAACAGACATGGTTATTTTTTTCATGGGTAACAGACATAAACAGGCAAAAAAAAAACCCCAAAAGGTAGTTATTAATAAAAGGAGAGACAAAAAAAACCCACAGAAGTTACTTAAAAGAACACACAACAACCGTGATTCATTACAGTTTTGGAGTGTTCTTTTGCTAAAAAGTTAAAGGTCAAAGTATCTTTTGAACTGTTGGGTTGGGGGAAGTTAAGGCTTCAGGATTTCCGTTACCAAGTTGAGATCAGATTGTCAGCCCACCTAATCCAGGGGAAGAAACCCGTTCCCGTTCTAAAGAGGGCTGAGAGGACCCTAGGACCCGTCTTGAGGAGAATTCAGAGTAGAAAACCGTCAAGAATTGAACTAGACACCTCTAAACCGCAGTGAAGCTCCTACCACTTGCCTACTGGTCGCAATAAGTTACGTATTTTTTATTATTATTGCAAAGTTGAATGAATAACACTTTATTTCTTTGTTGGTCAATGATTAGTGATTGAAGATTGATGTTAAACGACATTGTTTCCGATGAAAATGTTCGTCTTATTTTCTGTTTTTTACTTTAAATATTTTGAAAATCTACGTTTTGCTTGGGACAAAATTATTTCTTATGCATTAACAGAATACACATAGCTTTAAATAATTGTCAAATTCCTTTAAAATACTGAAAAATAAATCATTATTATATTTAGATAAAAACTAAAAAATACGTATTGTTACAGTATTGTTATATTTGTATTCTCAACAAGAACATATTAACACTTCTTGTTTAAAAGATTATTGTCTAGTTCAATCTTTTTATTTCTTGTAGTAAAGAAAGAACCTCTTTCTCCCATTGTGTTACTGCACTTACGCTTTGTACATAAAACCAAAGATATTAATCTGCATCGACAGGCCTGCCTTTCTGGAAAATGGATAGTAATAGCAATAGCCGTGGCCGAAAAAGCAATGTCAACACCAGTTGGGATCATACATGAAAAAAGATGAAGAAAACGCTGAAGGCTTCTAGAATTTTCTGGTGCATTATTCATCTCATCATTTGGCATTTTCTACAAAAACCACTGTTAATGGTCTTCATTGCAAATTCAGTCATTATTTCATTTAAATTTCTAACCATACGATACATTATTTATCATCAAATTTTAGGATATTTAAGTTTCAGAAAACTGTTGATTTTGCGTAACTAAAACTTTAAAGATCTTCACTGTCTCAAGATTTTGGATATTTATTAACGTAGAAAGACGTATAGGCTGTAAACGAACGCCTATTTTTTTGTTCCTAATCCTAATGCGAGTTGGACCGGAAATAGCAAGTTCTCTTAGATGAATTTTCATCAAAGAAATAGATATTTATTAAGAAAGTAATAATTGATCAACATTTCACGTTCAATTTGCTTAAACCGGAAATGCAGTTAAACCAATCCACTTCGTAATTAACATACTGTGTCTATAGCTAATGTTTGGAGAAGAAAAGTTGTTTGATAATGGAAGGCTGACGGCATCTTTCTACCTTTTAATAGATTTTCTTATATAAAGCTTTTTACCATTTATTCACTAAATTAAGAAGATGATTATTACGACTTCAGTAAGTAAATTACTACATTGCCAATCAATGATATGGAAAAAGAGTTACAAATCCAAGTATATACTACTAATGCTTATAACTTTTCAACATCACGAACCAGTTCTCTGTTGCTGAAACGAAGTTACATGGGCTTCGTTAAAAGTACTTTTTAAGCACTGAAAGAAACCTACATTGCATTACAGCTGTGTACGTTATAGTAGTATATTTCGGTGATGATTTGCCAAAAGGGGGTAAGTCCACAATTGATCATTTTGAGATAACATGTTCAGTCAATCCATTTTAGATGCATCCATGATATGCCAAATCGATCTAAGTCCACTGTACTTAGTTCAGCTTCTACACATACATAGTTCAGAATGCAAGATTTTATTTATTAAACAACTCTGAACTTTATTTTAATTTTCCCAAAATGTTGTTTCAGGACCACAGATTTGTATGCCTCTGTAAGGAATTTTGTTTTATACTACTTCACACAAATTATTCAGAAGAATTTTACAGGTCTAGATCAACTTTTCTGATCTCTCGACTGATCCTGTTTACAACACCAACTTTAGCTTTTGACAAAGTTTCTTGTCAGATAACTCAATTTCGTTAAAATCCCAGGTATCTCAAACGTATTCTAATGTCAACCTAAATATTCCATCTACTTCGCATTGTCACAAACAATCCTGGCCATTATAGAAGCCCTAGAGTATTATACACTAACCTCAGATAACATTCTCATTCCATTCCAACAACATAAATCTTCACTAACTGGAAAGTTAAGCCACAACTATAACTATTTATCAATGATAGCTGTCCGAATGGAAATCTCCTAGGAGAAGCTGACTCGATACTAGTTACAGAACTAAAATGAAGAATAATCTTTGTAAAGCTTTCTTACTGTGCTGACGATTGCAAAAATGGTCAGTATCTACATACCAGCTTGTGTTCCAGAATCTTGACAACATGATCTAGAATTTCTACAGAATTAGGATTTTTTTTTACACAGTCTAAATCAAAAAAAAAAAAACAGCAACAACATTAAAGGAGATTTATAAAGGAGTCGAAATAAATAAATAAATAAATATCTTTAAAGTTGCGATTTTTTTCATGCTTTCATATTTTTACACACAGATTATGACTTTTGGCTTTCAAGCGTAACGAAATGACTTAAATGGCTGTTTTTGTTTCTTTCTTCAGATGTATGCGACAACGACTGTACGGCGAAATATTCCACAAGAAATTGCTCCTGGTTGTTTGCATTTTATTGAATAACGTACAAAAACACACTATATAAGTAGGGTGTATCAATTGGACAAGGTCAATCCTGTAACTTCTTCCTGGAAGTTATGTTTTCACAAGAATAACAATATGCTAATCTAAGGCGGGCACCGGAATGCTTCATCTGTGTACAACAGTGGACATGCACTGACAGCAGTACGAGTATCTCGTGCTGTGTTAGTGATCGTGCTATAATTCCCAATGGAAGGCAGGGAAAGTGTGGTACGTTTGTGTTGACGTTAAACCAACGTGTAGCTGGCATTAAGTTTATTTAGGAGTCGATGGGCAACGTCTCTGCAGCAAGACGTTTATTTGATGAGGAATATGGTTTTTCTCCGTAACGTGAAACGATGACTGCAATCAAGAAGAAATTTGACACTGGTTCTATTGGAACAAAACATGCCACGAAAGGGTCACACACCACAATCACCACCAAGAGAGACAACACATCATCGCCGAAAGGCTGGTGAAAAGTCCGAAATATTGACCAAGTCATTTCATTGTTACAACTATATGCAAAATTGACCGGCTCCAAATGATACACCCTAAATTGTTTATATATAAAATTACAAAGCAAATACATTATCTACCATCTTTAGGATACTGATCTACCAGACTTTAAGATATTGTAACAAACCTGATTTCACCATAAGGTACAGTATGATATTCAACAATACATTTCAGTTATCTTTCTAAAAATTTTATGAAATATCAGCCGGGTAACTAAAGATAAATAGAAACCAAAAATGCATTAACTCAGAAACGTCTTTGAAACTAATAAAACCTTTGTATATTAATGATACACCATCTATCCGAAATGTATCGGTTATCCTTTAGGAGTATGCGTCAGCTATGTCAAAACGCATTAAAATTTCATTGAAACAATCGAAACTAATTGCGATTTCAGGAAAACACTATCTGAATTCCCAGGTTGAATCATCATTCCAATTTAAGTAACTGGAATATTCAACTTCGAAGATTAAAAGTTAATAAATCTCTAGGGATGTCATTAAAATCAGCTGAAGACTTTTTTTGATTGGACCAGTTTTTTTTTTTTTCGATAATGAGGATTTCCAGGAATAAAAATCACTCCAATCCGTCTCTAAATGTCAAGGGCGAATGCTAGGAATTTTAAAAGTAACAAATAATCTTGCAGTAAGACTGATTTACTATAAAAAACATAGTAAGACACAGAACTCTATACGAAGCAAATTGTCAATAATTTCAAATCAGCATGAATAATACTATTAAACTTATTAAACTTCTTTATTACCACATAATTCACCATACTTGCTATATTTCGTAGTCCTAATCGGCCCTCCTTTCTCAAGCATTACATAAAGGGAAAAGAAATCTTAAAAATTAATTCATGATTGTTATTTATTTTTAGTTGGGAAAGAAGAAAGGATATTTCTTTTTCCTTTATGTAATGCTTGAGAAAGGAAAGCCGATTAGGACTACGAAATATACCAAGTATGGAGAAGATAGATGTAATAAAGAAAGTTTTAAAAATTGTCAATAATTTTACATTGCTAAAAAATTTATTTTTAAATTTTTTAATAATTTTTAATCAACGATTTTTCAAAATGAATTGTATAGTTAAAACGGTTTGAGAAAGAGAGGACTCAACATATCTTGAAAAGTTTCTGTACGTAGTTGTATATCTCATTTTGTTGGACATACTACAAGACTATGTACTAACTGACGGCTTTAAACATTAATAACATTTGTTTATATAGAAAATAATCAAAAAGAGCGCTGAAGCCACATTAATTCTTGTAAGTAAAGTAAACATGAAGAATATTTATAGAACGTAGAAAATTTTCAATAAAAATGTTAACTGTCTATTAAATCGATTCAATAGCTGATTGCGTTTTTACTTCAATTTGTAAAAGATTTATCAGTTTCCAAAATACATACGTTTTAATGCACTCTAGCTGTAATGCGTTAATGTTTCAGTGCCATTAACAGCTGTTTGCATATTGATTTTAAATTATAAATTATTAACTAAATTTAATAATAAGAGTACGTGGCATCAAACAATACATAAATTAAGATAATAAGATAAATATTTTGAATGTATCGGTTTCATAACAAACGTTTAAAAGCTATTTCATCATTAATAATTGAGATATTGATATGTAGAATTCATTAAATAACTGCTAAAACTTATAAATTAATATTAATTAGTTTCAAAGGAATAGTTTGTTATCACTGCTTCAACAACTTCAATCAAAAAAAAATTATTCACTTAAAGGATTGAAATTCAGTTACTTTTCACTCAAACTTTTGAATTTTTTTAGTGTTTATATAGAAAGTATTTTAAAAGAAATAGTTATATAAGAAAGTCCTTCAGTAATAAAAAAATTGACTTTTAAACTGGTATTCTAAATATTTGTTTCTTTGATGGAAAATGTATTTCAATATGCGACTTTTAGTGGAGCAAAAACGACAAAGGCTACGCTGCGCCAGGAACAGGTTAAGAAACTGAGAATTCGTTAAAAGAAAGACTAATATTATACATAGAGGAAAGAAAACTTCCAACCCTATGGGTTAAAATTCGTTAAACGGGTAAAAGATAACGAAACACGTTCTTAAGAATTGAAACAGACATAAAATAAATAATGGAAATAAAATAAATAAATCTGTTAATAGCAAGAAATGAGTAAATTATATTAATTATATTAATATGCTCAATTTTAACAGAATAGTTGAAATATTATTTTTAGATGTCTTTGATTTTATAGTGGAAAACATTATTTAGGTCCCAAGATTAATAAAAAAAAATGCTAAAATCACAGGATTTTGAGGTTATATGGTGGAAAAAGCATTTGCCTTTGAAATTGAGAGGTTTCAAAATATGAAAATATGTTAATTCAGTGTCATACTTCATGATTTCTGTTTTCAGTTGTGTTGAAACTTTGAAACAATTCTTCCATTGGTATGAGAGAATGAAGATGTCTTTTTTAAGTTGCATCCATCGTTTGTAACTGAGTTTGCCAACATTTGCTTAAAACATATTAGTTCATGTATAAAAGATACAAAGATTAATATCCTCTTGGTAATAACATGTAATCGAACGGTAAACTTTTACAAATTCTTTTATATGAAGAGTTGATTTTAATTAATACTTAACCATTACTTTTACATACTGCTTCTAACTAACGGTTCTGCACATTTCCATTTAAGTCGTATTTCTATTATTATTTCATGATGGTCTAATGTGAAGAAGACTTAATTTAAAAAGATAGTATTTAAGTCTGATGATTTTTTAAAAACTATTCCCCACGTCCTAATTCCTCATGTAATAAGGAAGACATCCAAGGTCGAGAAAGGAAAAGAAAAAAAAAAACACAGAAGTGTTAACAGTGGATGGGGAAATTAAACACAAGGTTCATTAACAAGTCTGATTACATCCCCAATTTGACGAATAAAATTGGAACCATTCATTAACAGCAGTCTCTCAATTAGTTCCGGGAATTTTCAAACTCGTTCACCTGACAGGTCGGTAATAATTCAGTTGGAATAATGAGTGCCATCACTGCAGCTGCTGAAGCCTCGCTCATTCGCTTACTGGGTGTCTTTTTTTATTTCTTTTCAACAACTTTTCGTCACTTTTTCCTCCAACTCTTTCACGATTTATACAGCCAATTAAAGCTAGTGAAATTTGTGCAAAAAAAAAAAGCTAAAAAACACATTTCACTTTTATACTGCCATAAAGAAAAGACATTTAAAAAACTAAAGGAATAATTCGTAGGAAGAATTCGCCTATCGTATAATGACCGTTAACGAGTTAAATCGACTTGTTTGGTCTTATTTTGCAATAAGTTCCTGACGAATAAAGTGGATTGAGCTACTGAAAGATGGCAAAAGTTATGTCTAGTTTAAGTTAAAGAAAGTTAAAATCATCCTTCAGCTGGTATTTAACTCGTAATATAATAATACTGAGTTAAAATTTATGAAATATATATATACACTGTCCGGCCACTTTATTAGGTACACCTAACTAGTAGCGTGTTGGGTCTCCTTTAGCCCTTCAACAGCCTGAATTCTTCGAGGCATGGATTTCACGAGATGCTGAAAACGTTGTTGAGGTACTGGTACCATGCAGATATGAGTGCCATGCAGTTCCTGAAGATTTGATGGAGGTATAGGCCTGGAGCGAACAGCCCGTTTCAGCTCATCCCACAAATTTTCAATCGGGCTGAGATCCGGGGACTGAGCGGGCCACTGCAGCAAGGAAAAGTCATTGTCATGTTCCTCAAACTCATGATGCGGGCTTTGTGTATCGTATGTATCAGGCTTTGTAACTAATGTTATATTACAATAACGTCTATTTGATAGCATCTGAACTTAAAGCAAATATCTGAAAATCAGAACGTCTGCATTTCAGTATAGTTATAATATAGCCTATATTATATACATTTTATGCTATAAAATATAATAGTCTAAAATTTACTACTGTACAGTTATAATAAAGCCTATATTATATGTATTTTATATTGTAAAGTATAATAGTATAAATTTTTATAGTGTAACTAAATTTTACTATAAAATTTAAACACAATCTTATAAAATGATCTGTTTTTAGAAGTTTCTGAATTTATTTATATAGAATAGGAAAGATTTTTAGGGTCAAAATTGACTCTTTTCGTGCCATTACTTCCACTCGTTGATTTCGTTATTTTTTTTTCTTACGGAAACTTCAAGAAATTATTGTTAATGTTAAGTAAAAACTTTTATCCAATGTTTGAAGCATCTCAAGACAACAGGGTTTTCGTTGTTCCATTATTCTTTAATTAAACTAGCCCAAGTCTCCGAAATTTCCTGTAATAAAGGATTGTTATTTTTTAAACATAGTAAATTGTTTTAATTTAAAGCAATTTCGTAATCTGCTACAAAGCTACAAAATGTTAAAGCCTTGCAAGTATAAACTTTCAGATGGAATCTCAATTTACTGTTAAAAACATTAAAATAAATTGAGTTTATAAAGTTAAGTCGAAACATTTAAAGTTTATTTTAATTTTTTCAAAGGATACAGAACATAAATTTGGATTTAATATCAATATTCAAATTTCGAATAGTAATTCGAATCGATGTTAAGTAAAAAAATGATATCATAATCTTTGATATCGACAGAAATTTGTATCTAGAATTTCTAATTTCAGTAGATTTTAGTCTGATACTAACTACTTATTTCGATACAAAATAATAACGGGTTTTATTATTTAATTTTTAATTTTTTTTATTTCTTTGTGTCACGGAAAAATAGGATCCCATTCATTATTTTAGGCAGCAATTATAATACTTCCTTCACGACATTGAGGGTTATTTATAAAAGCTATTTATACTTTTATTTATTGTAAATGCTTATATTTTGAATAAGCTCCAATAAATAAAGGATAATAAGCCGCGGTGTTCAGTAAAATTTAGATGTCCTATCTTAAAATATTAAGAAAAATTCAGCAATGACGTGATCAAGACGGAGATGACGACTGCTTGGAGATACTTTAAAAACGGCAAATGGTCCAAACCGGTGAAAAAAAAAAATCCGAATTTCTCCGCTTCCTGGCAGCAATTTTTGGTGGCTGTAAAAGCAGGAAGATGGGCCAGGCACCCGTGATGAGGTTTATTGAAATGGAGAAACGATGAAGCTATAGGAAGTGGAAGACCTCGTGATTAAAAGGCAAACTCATAAACCCGTACGAATTAAGTCAATTAAAATCCGAAAACTGTTTAAATAAAGCTGCTCCCTCACGGGATAATGGGATAATATCTTAATGCGAATGCAATTACTTGTAACCGCCTGTGAAAAAGACCATTTTTGGGGAATTCTGGGTTCCGAGATAAGAATGATGCTCTCTCTCCACTGTCGCCGTGGCTAAGGTCTCCATATAAATGCAAATGACTGACTCACACTTAAGCATAAACTTGGAGAATTCATTTTTATTTTGTATGGAAGACTCAATAGAGAAAGAGGTGCCGTACCTTAGTAATAAGGGTTCAACTGCAAAGCTCATTCCGAATGGATTATTACCTCTGTTGTGATTTTTTTTTTGCTGGAAATACTTTACGTTTCCAGAAAGACAAACACGAGAAGAATAACTATTGAAATAAAAATGAGAAATAAAACATGCAATTCAAAATAATTAAATAAACATTGATGACTTAAACTTTTGCAATTTCCAAACATCTATTCCAAAACGGAACGTTTAAGTATGGCATTGAAATCTGAGCTTTTCAAAGTCTTCCAACTTTGTTTTTTATTAAACAAAATGTGTCTTAGCAATAAAGGAATACATTAAATATAGTGTTAATAATACAGACAACTCAATAAGAGATGGAAATATATAATTATCTTAATCTTTTGCTACGTAATAAAAAAAGATTGTTATGGAATGACCTCACAAAATCTATTTAGAAGAATGGCAGTAGATTTAAAAGTTTTGATTTAGAAAAACAAATGCGTATTTCTTAGAAAGGGTCTTTGACTGTATTAAAATTAAAAAGATTCCCAGATATTTATTTTCCTTACTAGTAAAATTAGATTTTTATACATTCAAACCCTGTTTTAATCTGCAAATAAGTGTTTTTCAAATTAAGGAATAGTAGAAATTATAAATAAGATACGGAATTCACTGGACTATTTTCTACAATAAACGAATCTTGGCTCTGAAGGAGTGGGTCAAGTCCGAGTGAGAAATCCCTCATAGACGATATACCCAGTATAAGAAATAAAAACTCTGTCTACTAATAACGTAATGAAGCGAACTATATAACTATATACGAAGACAGTTCGATACAGTTGTGAATGTTGAAAATTACTTTTATTTTATTGGTGTCCTGTTTTATTATAACTACTTTATTACAAAAGTAAATAAATAGAACTAGAAGGTTAGAAGAGATTCGTCTATTTTCGACAAATTCAAAAGTACAGTTCTTTCCATTGTATTAATAAAATATGTCAACGTAAATTTAAAGTTTATTAATATCTGAATATTGCATTATTAATATTAATATAAATTTTAACGCGAATAATTATTTGAACGTTTTAGTAACATTTGGCAATACCAATATTTAATATACACTATAAATCAAGATTATTGTTAATTTGCTTTAATTAATAAAGTTAATATTCTTAGGTCTATTTTTAATTTTTTAATGACTAGTAAAACTTATACGAATATAAGTTTTGTGGATTAGTATTACATTGAAATTTTACAAAAACTACGAAGTAGAAGATTTCCGAATTTTAAAATGCTCAAAAACTTCACGTATTTAAGTTTCACGGTTTTACAGTCAACTGAAATAAAGAAAACAAATTTATTATTTTACAAAACCTATTGAGATTTTCTGTCAATTGATATAATTTATAAATGTTTAAGAAAATGATTTTAATTAAACTTTCGGCTTATATTCCAGTCAAAGAACGGATGAAACAACGACGAGTTACTGGTAGTTTCAGAAGATTATTTTAGATTTTCTTTTAAGAGAGTTCTGTTCTTTGTAGGGTTTAAGAAAATTACAATAAAATCTCTGAATTTATTCTTATAACAGTATTTCGAAAGAATGTAAAGCAGAAATTTAGAATTCAAGCAGAGTCAAAGTACAAATGAAAGAACATTAAAGAAATAATAGTTTATATAAAATATAAATACTTATAACAGTTTCTTTAAAATTTTAGGATTTTTGTAATTGTTATTTTTATAACATTATAACAGTTTATATAAAATATACTTATAACAGTTTCTTTAAAATTTTAGGCTTTTAGAAATAGCTTTTGTTTAAAAAAAGGAAACGGCAGGTTTTTATTCCAATTATATGATTATCTTTACCATGTCATCTTCTCGTCATCTTCTAAAATATGTCATTGGTCCTTCATCCATTCATTCCTTGACTGTTCCAGCTACCATGTACTTTCTCGTAGATTAAAACTGGAACAGTCAAGGACTGGATGAAGGAACAATGAAATATTTCAGAAGATGATCAATATGAAAATCTGCATCACATTATAATTTCTGGGAACAAAAATAAAAGAAGGAAAAGTGAAACTGTTCTCCTAATTAAATTAAAAGTTTCTTAAAATAAAGGAAATAAATTTGACTACATTTAGAGGCAATTTCCTCCAGGGCAAATACGAATACTCGAAGAGACAGCGTTCCACGAATGTGTTGAAGTTTTAATTGATGTCCAATTCGGGCAAATTCAATTTGATCTTTTCGGCAATTGAAATCTATTCAAATGTACAAATGGACGCAATTGTGGATGTCTACAAGATTGACAGATCGAACTGTTAATTGGATTACAGATTGTAGAACTCCGATAGGAAAAGTGATAGCCTGGGATATCCAACTGGCGGCAAACTAGTCCCGATAAATCAAGCACTAAATTTAAAATCATTAAACAAACCAAGTTGAGAAACAAAAATGGTCATCAATATTCTTGGGAACTCTGCAATTTTAGACACTAAGTTTTGGAGGCAGGATCATAAAGAGAGAAAAAATTAAAAAAGATACTTAACTATTAAAAAGCAATTAGTCTATTTGACTTTAAATACAAAATTACCAGTGTTTTCAGAAAATTGAATTTTAAATATTGATAATATTTCTAAATTTTAGTTAATTTAATTGCCTCTTATGCCGCTGTTGAAGTGAAATTTCCAATTGGCTGTATCTTCACAGAAACAGTGATATGGTTTTTGTATTGGCTTTTTTTTTTCAAATTCCACATAAAAGTCCAGCTTTATATATATATGAATGTCCCAAAGGAATGTCTCAAAATTTAATTTTATTGTATTTTAATTTTCGCTGTATGATAGGGATTAATCATTCTTTTTTTTTGGTTGGATGGTAACAGTTGCTTCTTTGTTTTCTTTGGTGGTGGTGGTGGGGGGGGGGGGGGCTTTTTGTTCTTTTGTTTATCAGTGGTGCAACAACAGCCCGGGTCTCAACTTCGCCTTTCTCGGATCTTTTTATTTAGATAAATTACCTAATTTAAATTAAATTTAAAATTATCCTTCGTTTCGAGAAATATTATATTATACTATACAATGTTCATAAGTTTTAAATATATCTTTCGGTAGCTGATCAATCTAATTCTTGGAACGAGATTGATCAATAAAAAACATTATAAAATTTTTTAATGATGAGTCTGGCCCGCATGTTGTATCAATCATGTTCTATTCTCACATGCATTAAGATATGAAATATTTATAAATAAATAGACAAAATTGCAAATAAATTTTTCATAGTTGATATATAAAACATCACCTAATGTGCTTGACAGTCATCATTTACTGGAGACTATAATTTTGAAGACAGAAAAATCAACTTTCTTATGTTGATTCATTTTAATTTTTTAAAGACACCTTCAAAAGGAAAATTAAAATTATATAAACCACATAATTAAAGAAAATACTGGAAACACCAAGTTCTTCACTACACATTGCTATATTTCGCAGAAAGTTGCTAATTCTACTTCTTCAGGCCTAATTACAAAGCAAGATACAAAGTAACATAGAATAATATAAACAAACAAAAATAGGCAATGTTATAAACAAAACTTGAGAAAGCTTACAATGTTTACAATCATTAGAAATGCTTTAATCAGTGGCGAATATACAATGTATTTTTTTGGGGGGCCCAAGATTAATGTAAGGTTAAGTAATTTTAAGTAGATACCCCATGGAAATCTATCTGTTAACCAAAAAAAAACGATGGAAACCTATCTGTTCAACCAAAAAAAAAAAAAAAATATTGGGAGGACATACCTTCATTATTTCGGGGGGGGAGGCCCTCGCCCCCCTCCTTATATACGCCCTTGGCTTTAATGTTTATAATCATTGTAAGATGGCCAATCTTTGTTTAAATTTTTCTAACACTGTAAATATAGCCAATCTTTGTTTAAATTAAATCGTAAAGCATGTCTAATGATTGTAAACATTGTAAGGCTTGCCTATTTTTGTTTGTTTATATTATTCTATGTTTCTTTCTATCTTGCTTTGTAATTAAGCCTGAAGAAGCAGAAAAAGCAGCTTTCTGCGAAATTTAGCAATGTGTAGGGAAGAACTTGGATTTCCAGTATTTTCTACATGAAAATTAAAATTAATGAAAATTCTTTGAAATATTGGAAATTCTTTGTAGTTTACTTTCCTTAGAAAGTGAGGATTATCATACAGTTACCAGTCAACGTATATATTTCCTTATTTGGTGTGGGTGTACGTGATTTCATCTAAAAACGCTTGAACTGCTTGGTGGAGTTCCTTGAAACTTTATATGCATATTCGAGGATTATAAACAATCTAACTTTTATATTTAGATATTATCTAAGTGTATTCTTGTCGAGAAATCAGCACGAGAAGACGATAAAACTTATTATATATAATTCCTTCCTTTCATCGATTTTGGCCAACTATGGACCACGGGCTAGTCCTACCTGACAACGTCAGAGTGAGGCTAGGAAATTCAAGAAGGGGGACGAGATTTCACATCTCGCCCAGAATAATCCTGAGATAGTAAGTCGCAGGGGAGAAACGGACGAAATACAGAAGAAGAAAGAAACAGCCATGCCCACGCCGGGATTCGAACCCTTGTTCCAACACAACAGCTACACGGCAGACCGCCGTCTAGACCGCTCGGCCATGCAGAACGGCATTATACATAATTATTAGAAATGATTTTTTTTTCAGAAATGGGAAATTTCTAATGTTTACATTCAGCAGATATAAGTTACAAATAAGATTAGGATTTTCGATTGTGTTCTTTTAAAGATTTTAAATAAAACAGTTAAATAAAAATGAACAAATTTTAAGAAAGAACATTTAAAGAAAGTAAACTAAATTTTTTCGGGAAATTCTTGTTGTGGGGAATTATTCTTTTTATTCTATTAATCATTTTATATATATATATATATATTTGTAAAATAATCTTTATTTTACGAATTACTATTTAATTTAATCTCGATGATTTAGAAAATTAATTACCGATCTGCATTGTATAATTTGAAATACGAATGCCAGTGAATGCTTTTATTACGTAGAGAAAGTACAATTCGTGTTTCGGTCTGTAAACTGCCGCAAGCAGAAAAGGCAACTTGATTCTGGAATATCGTGATCACTTACTCAATGCTTGCGGCATCATTTCAGGGAACTGCTAAAATACCAGCTCTAACATGAGAATCTGAATTCTGTAATTACAGAATTTCGCAAAACTTTCGAAAACACTTTAAATTCAGAACTATGGTAGAAGTTTGGATTCGAATTACCTATCAGCAATACACGAAAATTTAGGTTTACTAGTCTCATTCTTCTGTTTCGCAATTAAGTGATTTTTTTTTCCTCGCCATCTAAAAAGGTGAGACTTATCCAATCTATGTGTATCCGTGTTTGTGTATGTACACTCTTAGCAATTATTTTGGAACCACTGAATGAATCTTCTTGAAGCTTTGCCTGCCCATTTATGGACAAGAGATGAAATATATATTTTTTTTCTGTGGGAGGCCAGCTAGAGAAATCAGTGCGCAAAATTCCCACAAAAAAACCCTTGATCTGAAACAATAGATTTCGATGTCCCAAAAAATGAATATTAATCCGATTATTAATATCCTTCGTAAGCTTTAATAAGACGAAAATCAATTGTATTTGCGGATTTTCTTTTTCGGGAGATGAATTTAACTGAATCAACTACATGAAGATACATTATCACGTACAATTTTATTATAAACTTTCTGGGTTTGTTATCGGGGAGGGCAGATCGGGCTGATGAGTCCCAAGCAGAACGAAACGGCCGTTCCCGATTCCCTCTTATAATTGACCCGAAAGACATTCTTGTTTATTCATTGTGCAGCCCTTGGTTTTTTGTTTTTAAATAATTTCTGTCTATGTTAAAACTCTTTAATTTTGTTATAATATTAGTGAAATTAATATTTTAGTCCCTTCAGGACAGTCAGTTACCGAATTTTAATATTATCCTTAAGCTGTTTAATCTTCTAAATTTTCTTTTCTAAAATTCAGATTTTGTAGATGAGCACATTATGTCGATTGTAGATGATAACTGAAGCATTTATCACATGATATCGTACAATTTGCAATGCAACTATACATTACTAGTATACATTCAATCATGCAGTTACAGTGTTATAATAATACGTTTAAGTTACTTTATTTTCTAAAAAAAAAAATTGAACTTTGAAAATTTTTATAGCAGCTCTTATTTTACTGAACTGAATGTTTTCATTGATAACGAGTAGTTAATTAATTTAGTTATGCTATTTACAACTATGTAGATATATAAAGTATATTTTTTTTTATTTGTATGGTTTTTAATTTAAAATATTTACTTTAAAATGAACGTTAGCACAGTAATATAGTTTCGTCAAGAGATGGGAACTTCATCAAATTTAAATCAAATGATTGAATAATAACAATCACAAATTGACTAGCAAAAAATACTTTTACTTAATCTTATTGGTTAATTAATTAATCTAACCTTTTAAATGGACTTTTAATTGGTGAAAATATTTCGAACTCCAACAGAGCATTCTGCTGATGCTTTGATAAACATAGAGAAAGATATCAATTAAAATTTTGACTTTCCAAATAGTTATAAACTCATGTTAACTAGTTTAATAGCATAAAATTGATTATCAATTAAAGATTAACTAATATTGATGAATGTTAGCTTCAAGCAGAAAATATAATGATGTTATTAGACAATCACATCCTAAAAGATAAAAAAAAAGATAATAACACAGCCTAAGTCTCATCTTTGGATTATCCTAATGACATTTTCATTACAATCTAACAAAACAATCTACATTAAGTAAAGCGTTTAAAGGAGACGTAATTCGCATTTTTCCAATATTCATTAAATTTTTCAAAGCCTCAGGCACATAAACATGTAGATGGATTATATTGGCTGCAATGAAGATCTGTTATCAGATGAAATGGAAACCGGACCGTAGATTACACTGTCAATAATATTATTGTTATCATTAAATCATGTTAATCATTTTCAGTAATGCTTGTTTATGGAACAACTATATACAATGATAATTCACGGAAATCAATATACTATGAGGCATCGGAAATCCTTCAACATTGAATTGCACTCGATAATATATATGATGACTCGGTGAGATTGCTATGGATACTCACAGAGGAAAACTTTTAAATGCAGAAAAGCTAATTACCGTGCTCTGAAGAGCTTCCACTCGAACAGAGACCAAAGATGATAAGGTATTATCTTGGTACTTACCTAGAAAAGAAAAGAAAAGAGAAAACTTTCATTAGGATTTAGTTAATAAAAGTTACAGGTAAACACAATTATTAATTATTATCTTATAAGAATCGCACACAAAAAATCTAAAACATTATGTTAAAAGTTTACAAGTAAATTATAAGTTTTGCAAACCATCTAAAAATCATGTATCAAATTGATAATACAGCTGAGATAAGAACGAAAAGCACTCCCAGATTCCCATTAATTTCTTAAGATAGTTACTTAAGAACTCTAAAGCAAATTTCTGTATTCTTACTGAAGATGTTGGGTACAAGTTCTTTAGTAATTACTTTGTGTCAACATCTGTGTACTTATTCAAGCTAACATTTTACTGATTTCTATATAAGATTAGATTCCACGGTAAAGGTATTGCTAAAAAAAAATCTATTAAATTTCACTCTTATAATTACTATAATATCTGGACAAAATTATTATGCTGCATTTATGGATAATATTCAATTAAGCTTCTTGTTATTATTATAATATACCAAAAAAGTTCTAATTTTCTGAAATAATTTTGGTTTTAGTAAAGAAGCAATAATTATGAAAGTTATGTTCAAATCCACAAAATAACAAAGATTTAGGTAGACAAGACAATCTTACATTGAAAATCTACAAGAGAATTCGCTGAAAATGACCTTCTAATATATTTGTCATACTTCGAAGGCATTTCCATAAAGTATAAGTTTAAAGAAAGAGCGAAATAAATGAGCAAAAGAATACACGAAAACCAGTTAAGAACTTTCTCGCTTGTGACTTGAAAACATTAAAGTTTCTCTCCTATAAGTGTTTCTCATTTTTGGAAAATCTATTTTCCAAATTTGAGTAACTTTTGCTAATAACTAGAACCGATCCAGAAATGGCTGGATAAAATGATGCAAATCCAAAAAAAAAAATGAAGATTTCATGTTTAAATTCTTTGAGTGAATTATTACCTTCACGAAAAAATATAAACGTAATAATTCAGTAGTTAAATTTAAACTTTCATGTAATCGTACAATAAGTGAACTTTCTTTATCTAATTTGTTTTTAAATTAATAATTTTATAAGTGAAACTGAGAAAGAAAAATCCTTAGATATGTCATAGCTGATTCGTTAGTTTGAATATATTTTACCAAACTTGAGAATTAATGAAATATTATGTATTATGTTTAAATCGTAATTACAATTGACATATTTTCCAGATTGAAAGTAAATTGATTCTGTATTAACAATTTCTAATTTTCTAAAAATTCGCATCACTTTCTCGAATTTTAATAATTCTGTAAGTTCTTATCATTTTGCAGTTTCTCATGTATCAATAAACAACAACATAAAATAAAAAATACGGGGAAAAAAGTGAAATTTCGCAAGTTAATTTCAATGATATCAAATAGGTAAATATGCTTTGATTATTTTAAATGTTTTAAATACTTGATAGCCATATGTTTTATTCCAATTTTTTTCATTTTGATTTTGCAACTTTTTAAAAAAGAAGCTTCAGTGTTTTCCCGTTCTTCGAAACTTCAACTTAAAAGGCTTTATAATGTAATTTCACTTGAAAATATGCCGATTCTCATTTGGGATTTCATTGTAAGAAATGAACATGATTTATAGTTAATCATGAGGTTTAAATGTAATTCGGAAAATTCATTTTAATAAAAATTTTTGTGTACAAATTTTATTACATGGAGAATAAGGTAACAGATTCTCAAGAACCATTTGATTTATTTAGGCGACACAGGCTATAAAAGCTGCAGCAGATGCAGGCATTTCTCGAGGGGCATAAAGAGTGAGACAACCATTTTATTCTCCGAACACATATTTCGAATGCTGCTCGTGACCAAGAATGTGCGCGCCATTGTGTTGTCCGAATTCAAACACACATTGTTGGAATATTGATTAGTTGCTGAAGCAGTCTGGGTGACGTCACGCCGAAACAGGTTGGCAGTGGAGGCAGGAGTTCAACAGATGGAGAGGAAAGGACGATTCCGATTTCAGGGGGAAAGAGCCGTCTCCCACTGACCTCCCTTCTCGCTCGTGGACGTATTGAAATTCTGTCCCTGGACACCCAAATTAAGTTTGTCTTCACTACTTCCATTAGCAGGCACAACCTGCTAATCCCGTTCTGTCCAAAGTGCAAACAATGGCTGGCGAGACCAATTTTAAGTTTGGAAAAGAAGAAGCTGCCTACGATGGGGAGGCTTCTGCGGCGGCAGAAGAAGAAGACGTGGGAATAAGAAAGCCCACGTCTAATCTCCTTGCCAAAGTTAAGAGTCCATTTCAATGTGCTTTGGTGGCGAGGGACGGTGAGAAGACGCCATGATTGGTGGGCCGGCGAATTGGTTCGTAGGTCTTTTACGGAATGGAGGCTGCCGCCAAAACAGCAAGTCCCCTCTCTCGCAATCCCCATACTTCCAATTCATGAAACAACCTGATCCAAGTGACAAAAACAGTACGGAAAAGCAACATTTCCATATCTACTTAATCGAAGTGTGCAGAGTTCTACAAAAGAAATACATAGAGGGTAATTTGTTATATCGGAGTGTTCTTGCTTAGTTATTTCCACAAATCATAGAAGAAAGTTTCATAGAAGAAAGCCATCAAACTTTCTCTTTCCTATGAACGATAATTCAAAATTTACGGAAAGAAAATAGGAAACATGATATAGTTGACATGTAAACTTTCGAATATTCGCAATATACTCTATCTCTTTACCTAAAGATTGGATAGTATTAGCAGCAACCCACATTTAAAACCGTACCTTTCTAATATACGTATAGTTTCTGAGTTATCTTAATTTTGGATGAAAGAAAGGAAAAACGAACTTGTTATTTCGAAACAAATTGCTTTCTTAACCTTTTATTCTTATTTTAAGAGAATAGACGAAATCAATGTAAATTTTTTTAAAATTTACCCTCCAAACTATCAATAGATTCGTTTAATGTAGTACTGAAGTAATAGTAAAGTCCTTGAAAACCGATATTACTTTTAGAAAATAATGGATATTAATATTCCCTATTTAGAAAAAATACATCAAAATCAAATATATAATTACAATCCCATTAATTTTAATAATTTGCTAACGTAATAATGTGACTAATGGTTTAGGAACAGAACAAACAAAAATGAATGACCAACAAAAATCTAAATTGTTGTTACGCCTCTAAATGTTACAATGTAAGAAAAATTGCCAATAATTATTTATACAATGGTTACTTGTGGCTGAACGACAATTTTCCATTAAAACAAAAGAAAAAAATGAACCACGACAGAAAAGACTAAAGCACGGACAAACTTGGTTTTAAATTCAGGAAACAGATTGTGGAAAAAAATAAGCTGTGGAAAAACTGTGGAAAAAAACAATCTGCGAAGTGTGCAGAGTTCATCAAAAGAGATATACGGATAATAGTTCCGTTATTAAATAATTTTACTTCACCAAACAACATAATATTAAAAGGAAAATTTTTTGAAGTCTTGACGACGACTTTTTTTACTAAGCAAAAATTCAAAATAAAAATGCTAAAAACAGAAAATACTGTAAATCGTTTTCATAACAATAGGACATAGTAGTAACGTGAAATACAATCACAACAATTGTAAGGGAAAATAAAATAACAATCGAAATATTACAATAATATAACTGCAAATTAAAGATTAATACAACTGTGTGTATTATTTAACCGAAGCACTGTCTTTCTTGCCAAAGATATAAAGATGTTATCAATAGTAAAACCTCGATTTCTGTTGATGCAATCTAAAATACGAAAAAATAGTTCTCTTTTTGTCATCATTTTCATAAGTATTTGAACTTCTTTTATAAGATTATGACAAAATTATAAACAATGTTCCACGAATTTAGATCCTTCACAATCTTTTCTTCTAAAATATCGTGTTCAGAAAGACGTTCAGAAATATATTGGGACGTCTCTCCAATATATGAACCTTTTTTACAATTCGAAAATTTGCCTTTGTAATGTTAAACTGTTATTTGTAATGTAATAACTGTTAAATTATTATATAATTTTAAAATTATATAATTAATGTGATATGACAAGGTTTTATAGTAATTCGTTATATCGGAGAGTTCTTGCAACTTTTCAAAATACAAGTATTAACTTGAAGGAAATCAACCAAACCATCAAATTTTCTCTTTTCTGTGTACGGTAATTCAGAATGTAGTCCATTTAAAACGGAATATTTATAGAATTTACCTTGCCTGCATTGCAAAATCGAAATAAATAAAATCTAAATAATAAATAAAAATTAAGTAAAAAAAAAATAAAACTAAGAAGTTAACATCTTATTTAGGCTGCAAACCATAGGATAGTTCGCAATAGTTCCAGAAAATAAACAAACAATTCCTTTAGCCTATTAAGATCATACAAATCCAAGCACTACATCGAGATAATTAAAAAAATAATTAATTTAAGTTTAATTAAAAATAAATTTATTTCAATCCACTGCTACCAAATGAAAAGTTCCATGTCATACAAAGTTCCATGTTCTGGGTTTCGAAATTACAGCGGAAATTGTAAATCTACAACTTTTCAAAATACAAGTATTAACTTGAAGGAAATCAACCAAAAGAGAGCATTCGATGCCCAAGCAGATCAGCTTCAGAATTTTACTTTTTCTTTGCTTGTTACTAAGAGGTATTTAAATATTGATCTGGGGCGGTTCGATTGACTTGTCAAGCACTACTTTGGTGAATATTCTTCTTTTTTTCCTTTCTGCGCCTAGAAAAGGTCTTTGGCCACAAGGAAATTTCATGCATGATGCAAATCCGCCCAACCTAATTTCTCACTTTTCTTGACACCGGGATGACATGTGCATCGTTGCCTTCCATCGCTTGATCGGAATCTTTGCCGGGCGCAATTAACACTTCACCTTCTGCGTGAGAGATCCTGTTGCATTAATGCGGCAGCGGGAAAATCTCATTAGTGGGACGAATATGAACGATATCTTCGAGTAATGTTGACGGCAGCTAAGATTTGGGGCGGGAAAAAAATTAAGAAAGAGGGAATAATCACTGGTTAATTAGACGAACTCTGACGCAGTTACAGGAAAGTGGAAATGGGCAAGTACTTGCTAGTTGGGTGGCTATTTCCTTTATGTTACTGTAAGAAGCGAGCAGTTATGACTTGCTAATTGCTATTCATGTGAAGTATTCCAGAGCCCCGTCTCCACAAGAAACGCCCACCGCCATTTTCTCTGCCTACGTTTAATGTGTATGCGGGAGAGTAACTTGGGGAACTGATTAGCATAGAACAGAAACTCTTACCCCCTACGCCCGAATTCTCAAGCGCCGGGAGCTTGAGAGAGAAAGAGAGAGACCTGTCGCAGAGTTGCCTTACTTTTGAAGCTTCAATTGTTTTAAATTCGTGACTGAGTCCTCATTCCAGGCAGCAGTCATAATCTCGGAGCATTTGCAATACGGCACGAGCGATTGACCACAACACCCATTAGGTTTTAAACGGGGGAGGGCGGGTGTCCAGTCGAGAGGACGGCATGAATCACGATGTCTGCCAACAAAATCTGCTGGATTTGCCGTTCACGTGGCACAAATATCCAAACGTTATGATCAGAGGGATCAAAGCGTCGGCCTTTCCATCCCAAATTTTGCCTCCCACTTGTATGTCACAGCGCACAAGAAACACAATAAAGAGGCCATAATATTAAGGAAAAGCCGGCAATAAAAAGTTGCAAGCTTTTACGAAAAAACGATCAGTCAAAGCCAGTTTTAATAGTAGATTCAAGCTGTTATAAATTTATGGAAACTTACTTTTCCTTTCAAAGTTTCTTTTATTCCTTTGGTTTATGATATCCTTAAAGGTTATATTTTTCTCAGTTATTATAATACTAGGCAATAATTATTTCTTACGGCTTATCTCAAAATATAGCTTTTTAAAAAAGCTATAAAGCAAAAAGGTTCAATCAATTCCCATATACCAAGAAAAAAAAAAAACCTAACCTGGTCTATCAAAATAGGACATTAAAAATTATTTAAAATTTTATATACAAAGACAAATTATTAATTTTATGTATGTTATGTATGTATTAAAAATAACATTCTTTGATTCATCCTTATTAAATATTTGTTTATGATACTATATTGTGAGAAGAGAAAATAAAGAATAAATTAAATTGTAATATTTATATATTTTCTAAAATGAAGAATTAGAATTTATAACGTCACTTTATAGTAGAAATGCATTATATTATTTTAAGCCTGTTGGGACGACTTAGTTTTACAATGCAAATTAACAAGACGGTTCTGACAGTTTACTTCTTCCCACGTTTGAAACCTTATATTCTTGAATTCAATTGCTTCCAAATATGGAATGATTATATCTCTTGCATTTATATTTTCGCGTTGTAAATTTAAATTAAAAACAATTCGAGATAAATACAACAAAAATCAAACAATAAAATAAATAAAGTAATAAAATACACAACATTTTAATCACTATTTTTTTCTTTAATAAACTTGCAGTTTTTTTGAAGCTTGCGCCGAGAAACAGGCTTGTATGGGACGATTACTAACTCAGAATTTTATATTTAGATATAACAATGCCGTTGCCACATAAAAATTTAAGGAATTTAGCAGCTATTAAATATTAAACAGTGCAGAAATTCATCTGAAGAATTACAGTTGTGTTGAAGAACCATTAAGACCGATTCTATTAATGCTGCGCTTCGCTATGAGATGTGGATGCCAGTTCTACCCATCGCTGGCAAATTGCAATTTGACAGCTCCGCACTCGGTTGATATGAATTTTTAAAATTAATTATACTTTAGGGGATCAGAACCTTCTCCGGCGTTGAAATAGATCGATGGAATTCGTTCTCCTTTTGCTTTCTTTTCTGCTTTTCTTCCTTCTTTCCCTGGTGCCATATCAATGTTAGGAAAGAGTTCTACACCCTCTCATCTCCGGGCCAGCAGCTACTAAAGACGGTTGAATTCCACAAGCAGACAAGCACTCCGTGGAAGTTCCTTTAAAAACACAGTTCCTTTAACAACAACCAGACTAGAATATGTTTACAACTTAACATCTATTAATAAAAATCTAATATAAAATTCAAAAGTTATTTTCATTATTTTCAAATCTTACATTGATTGCTTTTTTTTATTAACGCGTTTTGTGTTCTTTACCTCCAGAAGACACTTCAAGAAATGCAACCATATACCTTAACGTCACTGTATCTAATCTATCTTTAAGTGAAAAGATTTCTAATGTCTCATTTATACTTAGAGTTGGGTCGCTCAGCAATATAGATATATCAACAATATAGTAATAGAAACCAAAGTTCTCTGAATGTATTGTTTCGTTCTTGCAAACAAACCGCCAACCGAACGCAGGAAGAGGCAATGAATGATCACTCATATATATATGTATATATATTTAACAGGAAAAGAATCTATTAGTAGGAATGTGAAGTAGAGGATGCGTGATTAAAACTAAACAGTTCTAAATCATTAAAGGTAATGAAAAATTAGTATTTAGAGGAAAAATCTTTAGCCAATTGTAGAACATCTTGTATTTATTTGAATAAAAAAGAGTATTTTAATGAAGCAAGATAAAAAACAAAGAAAACCAATAAAACAGCATACGAACCAAATAACAATCTATAGTTCAAATTAAAATATCCCACTGCAGGCCTATGTACTTCTTGGGATCACGGGAGGTGAAGGTCCCAGCGTTCCATTACAAACGGGGCTAAGTTGAGATCGAGTTGTCAGCCCAACGTCCTCCTGCTTTGAACTTCAGGGAAAGAAACCCGGTTCCAAGTTTGCAGAAGGCTGGGTAAACCTTGGGACTTGAATGGAAAAGAAACCCTTAGGGAAACATCCTTCCACCAGGGAACTGAAACCGGGTCCCCTCGTCCACGGCTGAGTAACTATCGAGATCACGAAACAGTGAGAAAATCTAAAAGGTTTTCAACCGTCTACTCTATCTAGTGTTTAGGTATTGAATACAATCTCTACAAGTTCACAGGCACAATATGAAATCTTCGATAATTGATATTCTGCATTTAGATATAAAAAGATGTCAGCCAGAGCATTTATTTGTAGAATGCAAACTTATAAATTACTTTTGTTTTGTTAGTATTCAAATATCCAATAATTTAGTCAAAGGCACTTACATAATTGGTAATAAAAATACAAAAAAGGAAATGTCAGTTACTAAATGGTGCAATTTTTATCCTTTTTAAACTACAAAAGCTATCGAGCTAAAAATTGAATAGATCTTACATATGCCTTGTCAGCTTTAGTATATGTATTAGATATCTATATTTCAACTGTAATGTGTAGATATCTGGTGTGTTGAAGACTAACAGTGCCTTAACAACTGTAAAAATTGAAGTCTTTAGTATCTACAAAGGTTAAATCAATGTATTTGTACATAGTACACTAGTTCAGTCTTACGTGTGAGTTTTTGTATTTACTTGAAATGAGTCAATTCCGTACCGCCATTTCCAGTACCGTATTCAATACAGTATTTTCATTTAGTAAGTTTTATAATCGCAAAGAATAAAATCTTTACTAATGCATTCTTCTAAACAGAATAATATTCTATACTGTATGTAACAGTTTAAAATTTAGTTTATTTTGATTTCGTATGTCTTCGTTTCTGCAAAGCGTTAAGAACCTAGCTGAAAAAAAAAATCATGTTCTTTCATTGTAAATCGTAAATAATCAGAAAAAAATGAACGAAATACAGTTACTCTAATGAGATTTCTGCTTCTTTAATTACAATTCTTCAATAATTTGAAGGCACGGTATTGGAAAATTGGAAAGTTTAATTTTTTCCTCTTTTTGGCTAGAGCAATTGGAAAAAAAATCTAAAAAGGTTTCCAGAACTTTCCTTTACGTTTCTTTTTTTATTTGTACTGTCACTTTGGTGATGAATACATATTACTGTGAAGAGAACTCGAAAGGCGAGTGCTGAACCCATTTCCACTCTGTTGAAAAATCCAAACTAGAGACAGAATTTGTTCGGCAAATCAGACAGGGGGTCATCGCCTGAACGGCGAAAGGAGGAGTTCCTGAACACCTGGGGCACCGATTCGATAGAGAGGAAGCCGAGAAATCTGTGCAGAAACACGCAACCTTAGCTATGATTTGACCCGCATTAGGCTGTGAGACCTGGACCGAAGATGTTCGGCAAGTTACAGGAGAACCTTATTAGGGGTCTTGGATCCCTCTTAAAGGCGATAGACACAAGCGCTCAAACTCTGAAACTTAATAGATAAACTGCACTGAGTTTTCAGGGAATTTGTTAAAAATGTGTACTTTTAGCATTTGGGATTTGATTATTAAGACTGATGTGATGTCTTGTCTAATGTTCGATTTTAATTAACTGTTACCACTGACAAAGATTGACAAACATGATTGCGAAATTTTGGACCTTGCAGAGCTGATTAGTTACAACAGCAAGACTAGATTTTCAAATTAGTTAAAATAATGTGAAACACATTAATTAAACAAGCCACATACCGTTACATCCTACCTAATGAAGAGTAAATTATTAAAGTACAAATTATTAAGTGTTGTATTGATCCACATTGAAAAATTAATGTACATATGTATACAGTCTATATTTCTTCTTGCTTTCTTCTATCGTAGTATTCATATTAGTATAAAACACCACAACAATCACCAATAAATATATCTTGATTTCCTCTCTCGTAATTATTACTATAAAATAAACGTAATAAATAATATTACTAAACACCTTTAATTCCACAAATCTTTGTTACTTAAACAATATTTCGGAGGCTTAATCGCCCTCCTTTTTCAAGCTCTACATCATAAATGAGAAAAGGAAACCATCATTCCTTCTTCTCAAATAACTATAAAACTAAAAATAAATAACAATTTTAAATATAACAAAATAAAACGTGATATGCTCCGCAATATATGAAGCATTATTACAAATAATAAATAAATAATAAGTAATAAATAATATATTTATTGGTGTTCGTTGTGGTGCTTACATTAATGTACACATGGACAATATTTGGATATTAGCAATAGACTGACTCAAATATAATGTAATGTATATTGAAAAGTAGTTATTATCTAAGATATTTCCAAAGCAAGAGAACTACGACAGCAGACATTTTGAATTTAGAATAATCAGTAACACTATTGTTCCTAAAAAAGCTTAGAACTTACGTTCCGTAAATGTGGTCATAAAAACTTCTTTTTTTTATTATTTTTAAGTCGTGAAAATCATAAAAAGGATATTCGATGTTCATTTTTCAGTAAATAAGTAAAAAAAAATCAAATATAGAAATTAGATCGTCTTTTTTCTTTAAATGTAATCGCAAAGTTTCAAGGAGACTTATGTAGCTGTTCAAGGTTGTTAGAGGGTGGACCCAAACACACAAACTGAATCTCACTTGCCTAGAAAAGTAGGCCAAAAAAAAGGAAGATTTTAGAATATAGTCCCGTATAATCACGTTAGTATTTTTTCCCACATGCTACGAAAAGGAGTTCTAATTACTATTTGAGAAATCACACATCTAAAAGAAATTCGCAAATGAACTGTTAGTATTTATTGACAACATTCACTTTCATAAACTTTCTATTCAAAATACCTTTATGAAAACTTTAAAATACTTATCGTCATTCCGTTCTTTAGATTAAGCATTCTTCACAATAAAAGAACTATTAGCAGTTTTATTTAAGCTTAAATGCTCTTGCTGCGAAGATTAAAAAGAGTTTTATCCTTTTCGTGTGTGTTTGTGTTCTTGTTTACTCGAAAAAGAAAGATACTTTCCAAAAAATTAATTGCTTTAGGATGTAGTTCATCCGTTGTTCTGCAGCCCACGCATCGAGATGACAGGTGCATTCATTAAAGTGAGCCGAGAGGAGTTCGAAAGGAAGTAGCATCGCGCGGCCGTGTAACGAATTATCTCGTTAGCAAATGCGTTGAGGGGAAGCGTTCAGAGATAGGCACAAGTTGTCTCTCGAGCACGGCTCTGATAATCTAGGCTGGGCAGAGACAAAGGAAGCCTGCGCACGCCTGGCTACATCACAATGGCAACGGCACGTGTCCATTATAATAAGCTAATTGCTACATAGCAAGTGTAACAATCTGCCAATGTTGAATTACACGCACTTTTCCCCCAACGACTACATGCGCTCTTCTTCAGCGATACAAAAGACTGATATTAATGGGTGTATTCATCACTGGCTGCTATCTGCCGAGCACCTGTAGGGTTCATTGCATTTCCATTCATATTCGCCACCATCGACACGAGGAGTTTACGAACAGCACTGCAGAATAATCACTTCGTATTTCCCACAGACAATGAGGTCAGGAAGGATTTGCTTAGAAGTTATTCAACAATTTCCAGACATTAGTTCTTGTTAAGTTCATCCATTATT
>JAFIDM010010028.1:14019680-14074570 GCA_023159025.1 Thereuonema tuberculata | reverse complement strand
AAAAACAATGCGACGATCGTGGAGGATAGATGACAGCAGGAAAAAAAAGTGAGAAGGAGTAAATAAAAGAAAAAGACGACGGCGTCGTAAAGGAGATGAAGAAAAAAAGAATTGAAAGAAAAGAAGAGGAAAGAGGAGAGGCATTAAAGAAAAACAAAAGGTTGTTATCGCCCCCACCATGAGCGATATTAACATGAAAATATGTTGTGGAAGGTTTACGAGAGTTTCACTGATAAGGGCCCTCCCTTCCACTAATAGACATCGCTTCTCTCGCGCTCGTGATCCATAAACGAAAATTACGACCCAACAGAACAAAAACACTCCTCGCCATTTTCATCTGTTTTTTATTCGTTGACAAAAAAAACCAACGCGAGGGAGGAACCATTAAAAGAGTTTTGCATTTTGGGCGCCAAAACAGGAAGCGCAAAGAGAGGACAAGCGTTTCACAGATCTCAAACCGCGTCCCGTATTTTCCAGTAAATTTAGCTCCAAAATTGTGCAATTTGCACTTAAGAGCAGACCTCATTTGGGGAAGGTGGTGCTCCCTCTTTCATCCAATTCCTCCTATTCCTTTTTGCCTCCTCTTCTCGAACATTCGCCATTTCTCTTGACTTTTAGGAGGGAAATACCGTGTGGCTGAAAAAACGAATTCCGGATCCGGTTTAATTCTCCGGATTAGGTCTCCATTCAGCCACAGTTAATACTTAAAGGAATAGCATCCATCGTGTATGAGTTACATTTGCGATAGTTTTTTCATACTTCCACATTCAAATTATTAGTCAAACAAAAGCCGGAAATCGGAGTAAATCAATGAAATCTTTTTACAGAGTAATGCGGAACCTTTGCTCTTGGAAATAAATATATATATTTATATATGCTATTATTTTATTTTATTATACTACTTCATTTATTGTATTTATTATTAACATTAAATATTGCAGTATTTGACGTATGCAAGATGTGGCATGATAGATAAAGAAATCAACACTTTTCCTCACAAGGAGGACATGTTAAAAACTTTTCTCATTCAGACGCACCATTTGGTGGAAACATGATGTGGTGTTTGAATAAAATACATACATTATCACTAGACCTTCTTTAAACTTTCTATTACACTTTCCAAGCAACATCATATTTTCTTCATACCGCAAACTTAAAACCCCCTTCGATTAGATTATTTTGAGTCTACGGTTCGACGAGTCATTGTTAGCTCATCATTATAAATGATGCTAGCTTCGTATTAAGCCTCTTGAAACTACTTTTGAAAAATGAAGCACTTAATAGATAGGTTTAACTTTAAACGAGGTTTTATAGGATTTGACGAAAGTTTGAGAACAAAGAATAAAAATAAACAAAAAAAAAATCTCTATTGACTCTTTTGGAGGTCAGAAGGATCTGATCGCCTTAGATGTAGGAGTTCAAACCCATAATTCTGCCTCTCTTCTTTTTGAAAAAAAATTTTGCTTCTTCATTAGGAGAGGTACAAAAGGCACAGGAAATTAAAGTTTTCTACAGCAAGCGTGGGGGGGCTAATGTTTGGATGGCTGCTTGCGACAAGAGAGCTGTGCTATACACAGGAAATTGAGGGAGAATTTCTGTGAGCGACCGATGCAGCAGATGGTCGCCTCCTAATCCCTTCAGATGGGAAGATGATCACACTGAGGAATTGGTAGGAGGAGGAAGAGGTGTAGGAGGTTGCCAACGGCAAGTGATTCCAATGCCACACATCAAGGGACCTGCGAGATTATTCGAGAACCTACAAAAGCCGAGTAACCTATTTCTATTCGTTCTATTGCCGAAAATTAATCGGTTCCACGAATTCATAAAACTAAGGGAAATACTGAAGAAATTTTATGACTGTACCTTAGTAAAAACTCATTAAAATTATCTCGCACATTTTGTTAGAATAATTCATGAGTTCAGTTATAAAATGAAAGGAAACAATAAAACTTTCTGATGATTTATTTATATTTCTAATAAACTTCCAATTTATAATAGAGTAATTCCAAAAATTCTGCTCAACAGCTTGTTTTTAGCTCTTTGCAACTGATGTAACAAGATTATAGTTGATAGCATAATAATAGAAATTTACAAACAAAATACGAATTTTTTTAACCTATGAAATGAGCTTTTTTTTTCAACTTCCTTGAATGCTATGTAAAAAAACCATCCTTCTAATTAAATGATTTTTAATGGGATTAAAAATGAAAAGCTTGAAGTGTTTGTGATCTAATAGCTTTTGAAGCGTAAATCCCCTTCCCTTACTACGAGGTACCTGCTGTAAAGAAACGGCAGAAATGTTTTAAAAATTATTTGCAAACTGCATTTAATGAATAGTTCAAAGATAAAGCCAGCACACCTGATTAAGCCTTTTTTTAAAAAAATGAATTAAAAATTAAAAAGTATTTAAAAAAAAACATGACACGACCATGGTTTCCACTTCATAATGAGAAGTCATCTTCAATTCTTCTTAAATTCTTCTTTCTTCTTCATGTTTTTTAAATACTTTTTATTTTTAACTAGGTCATCTCCCGTGTACACGCGCTTGTTTTTCTATATCACATAGATTTGGTTAAGTAGGAATATTATTTTTAAAATATTGCAACGTTTCGGCAATTATAGTTCATTAATTGTCATTTTCGAATTACAAATAAATAGACTCGATTGGAAATAAATAAGCAATCTTGAGATTCAAAAAACAGGTTGAATACATTCATTATTTAATGGGGCGAATGGGAAGGACACATAAGTCAAAAAAAACAAAATAAAGTGAATTGTAGTCCCGGTGGCCTAATGTATAAGACGTCTGACTTCGGATCAGAAGGTTGCAGGTTCGATTCCCGTCGTTTCATTGTAAAAATTACTTATATTTTCCATTCTCACAGGAAATTGCGCCGGACAGAGAAATAAAAGATTTCAGTAAAATAGATTATTTTTTTTTAAAAAAAAAGGGTTAATCAAGTAAACAGGCTTCATATTTGAACTATTCAACACATGCTCGTAAACGTTTTTGTGCTAAACTGCATTTAACTTTATATAAAAAAATTTTCGTCATTCCTTTTAAATTCACAGCAAATTTACGTACTTTCATTTAAGTTTCCTTTTTTTCTAAACAATTTGTAAACTTTTAAGTCTCTTCGTTTGAAGCCCTGGCCACGCCTTTGTTGAAATTTTAAAGTTATTGTGTTTACATCTTCTCTCTGATCAAAGTTATATCTTTTAGTAAAATGAATTCATTTGCATACGATGTGACAAACATTGAGGAAACTCATCAAAATGTTACTGTAATACATATTACTTACTACTGCTGTAATTATTTTGATCAAAAGTATTTTATTAATTAATTATGCATGTTTACTTTTTTTCTTTTTAATATCAAATTTCCAGTAAAGAAATCTATGCCAAATCAATCGATGACTTACTTAGACATTTCAATATATATGATTAATGGATTATGCGTTTGAAATGCAATTATCTCCAAAATAAATTTAGTTGTCATTGTAAACACATATTCGAAGTTCTGATCATGCCAAGGAAAATCAACAAACACTAAAGAATTTTTTCTTTCGTGAACTGATTTCTGGTTTCGCAAACTGTCTTAGTTGCTACATAGAAATAAGCTCTTAGTTATAAACTGTAAATGGACATTCAGGTTCTGAATTCTTAGTCAACTGTTGAAGAATTCTACATTAAAATTCTATGAATGGTCGAGTGAATTAAATATGCATACTAATCGGACATAGGTTAATCAATCTTCGATGTCAATAATTTCACAAACAACAGCAATACAAAAACATTAATCAAACGGATATTGTAACGTTGACTAGGATAATTATTTCCTGATTTTTCACATCGATGCATTGGAATTTAATGAAAGGATAATGAGTTTTCAAAATGTCTTTTTTAAATAACGAAAAGTTACGTTTCATTGCTTCTTGTGATATAATACTTGAAACAAATCAATTAGAAATAAAGAGTTATTATTTAATAACATGTGAAAGTTTCTATTGACTGCAGTAAAGCAATATATATATATACATCAGTTGGCTTAACTATAATGTCCTTCAAATTAGTTTTAAAGGGCTTGATGCTTGAAGCATTTTGTAAAGAATTATTTAGGAAACCAGTTATCTATTAATGTAAATAACAACCTGTAACTCAATTTTCTAAAAAGTTTTCTTCATTATTAACATAAATTCGATTATTCACAAATCCTTTGGTTTTTAAAATTGCTTTTTAAAAGGGTAACATATCTTTTTCAAAGGGCTTGATGCTTGAACCATTTTGTAAAGAATTATTTAGGAAACCAGATATCTATTATAATGTAAATAACAACATGTAATTCAATTTTCTAAAAGTTTTCTTCATCTATTAACATAAATTCGATTATTCATAAATCCTTTACAACAAAATTGCTTTTTAAAAGGGTAACATATCTCTTACAAGTTTGGTAAGACTTGAGTAATAAGAGAAAGACTAGAAAAATGAGTAATTTTCCCGCTCTTTTATTAAAAAGAGAACAATGCGTTATTTAATAAATACATTACTTTTTGAATGATGAAATTGCAATTTTAGAAAATAATTTATTAAAGATTCATACTAATTTTACAGTGAAGAAAACTTCAAATGGAAATATTTGAAGGAATTTACAAATTTGTAAGCCCCTGTTTTAAATGTAATGTAGATATATTTACATTAAATTGATAAGTGGTTTTCTTACTTATCAAAGACCTTTGTACATTCTTAACTTTAATCTTGAAAACCTTTGCTTATGTGAAATGTTGAGACCCCTAATTTTTTTAGAAGTTAGAAATACTGCATAGTTAGTGGAACAACTTATTCGAATTCTACACTTTCTGTTAAATTTTGATTAAATGTATTAATGAACTATTTCGAAAATCACAATTTGATATAATCTATTAACATGAATAAAAATAAAATATAAAAAATATTAAATTTGTTTACTAAGATTTTACAAATATGATCAGATACAATCTTATTCAGCTGCCATCTTCCATTGAATTCTTTTTTTGTATTTTTACAGGTGGGAACCGTGATTGAATATAAAGGCAAATGCAGAGCAACGAGAAAACCAACCAGAGAATCCAGATGGCAAAGTGCTTGGATCGTCTAGTTTTCAAATCACGAAATTACACAGGTAGCAATAAAAAATCGAAATCAAACCGGAACAAGTTGAACGACTGGGGATTTAGTTGTGCAAGTGGAATTTTCTAGCCGCAACCACGGGCACCTGTAGCTCGTTTCTCACCGCTATTCACCTTCCCTCGACTGCCTCTGTCGATCGTCACGTAAAAGATATTCGGTGTTCTTTCTTTGAGCCATCAAATTTTCAAGAAATTTCGAGAAGCCTTCAAGAAAAGCAACATTTTCCTATAGGTGCTACAGAGACAAGATTCAAGAAATGTATTTTTCAACACAAAACAGATCGGATTGCTTCAGATATATTAAGTCAACGATAAACATGAAGTGAATTCGTCTTTTGAGGGATATTATGCATAAATTGAAGCAAAAATGAGAACGTCTGGTTATATCAAGCCTATATACAGAAAACATAAATTATCTGCCAATTCCGTTAAAACTGCAATATAGGAATGGCAGAGGTAATATATTTGAAGAATTCCTTGTAAGTTGCACAATAATGTTGATTTTTTATTAACTACCATATCTCTTTTCAAAACAACCCTATATTTATAAGATTTCTACATTTCTACATTAATAATATATGCTTCTATGTTAATAATATAGAATTAGTGCCTTCTTCCTACTTAAAAAACATTAAAGTAATAAAAACTTATACAGTACATTTGATGAATAAGAATGGACAATGGAAAAGATAATATCTGATCAGCTGCAGAGATTAGCTAATAATATATAAGCAAGGAATTCATCTCAAGAAACCCAAAATCTCAGATGGTGAGTTCAAGATCTATGAGTCATCTTTACTGAAAGACTTTGTAACAGCCTCCAAAACTGCACGAGATTAATAAGCAAATAGAACATATTATGTTGTTTTCTCAATATTCTTACGTTTGTTTTCGCTTCCGTTTGTCTGATGATGAGGATATGACATTAATATTTTATGATCTACTGCTTTGTACAAAAGAATTCTTTTATCAGGACGTAGTTCCCAAAATCAGCAAGCAGAAGGGCAAGCGTATGGTTTTAATTTATGTAGATGTACAATTAGAAGCGATTGTGCCTTATAAGTACTCTATTCTAATAATGTTAATACTTATAACTGTCAATATTAATTTATAATAGTTATATAATACAATAACCAGGATTTATATACTAGAGCAGGGTTTCCCAACAAAAATTTGTCAAGGACCACCGAAGAAATCGCTATAATTTGAAGGACCCCTTATATATATATATATATATATATATATATATTAGTGATATTAAATGATAGTGAAAGGAAACCCCATTGCAATTCTTAAAATATATAAGTCAAATTCCTGACGAAACCTTTTTTGATGACAGCTCGCGGACCCCCGGGGTCCGCGGACCACCTGTTGGGAACCATTGTACTAGAGTATTTGACGAATAGAAAATTAAACTGAATGCATTGTTAGGAACATAAATGAATTTGTTTATTGGAAGGCTTGATGCGGGCATTACTGGGAATTGACGGCGCTTCAACTTGAATGACAAATTTAGAACACTCGGTTGAAAATCGATCTTGGGAGTAGTGACGATATCACCTCTGCTGCTTTCCGAAAGAACTTCTGCCGTGATTAAATTGCGATGACACTTCTTAACGATCAATCACGTTCCATTACAGTCCTTTCTTTGGATTGAGATTGAGAAGCAGCATCAGAATTGATTCTTTCTTCATACTCAGCTGATGAGGTGATATGCCAGAAAACATGAGCGTGCAAAGAAATTCTGCTGGATAGTTTCGTTCAGTTCTGCAGTAGATGTGAAACTTCCGGGCAGCTTTCTGATCTGTTGCATTACACACAGACAGATGTGAGACTTACCGGACAGCTTCTAATCTCTTGCGTTACATACACAGGAACACACACACAGAATTATAAATTATACATACGAATAACTATTCATCTTTTAAGATGAATGCAGAAAAAACATTAGTTGATTATATAATATATTATTACAATAGATCTTTTGTGTTAAAGAGGTTAATTTAAATTTCTGTTAGAACAGATTTCTAAGACGTAGAAAACTCAATTTATGCCTGTACTATATTTATCTCAATGATTAAGTATAACATATCACCTATGCCTATCATTAAACGAGGAAAGTAAATGTAAGGGTTCATATGTTGAAGGGTTTTATAGTTTTGCTCTTATAGTTTTAATAGCACTCATCAAAGAGAAAATAAATATATATTTATTTAGATTAATATTTAGAATGATGTAGAATAATATTTAGAACCGAATATGCTCTTGCCTATTCTAAAAGATTAGGTTAAGAAATGTAGTAGATCAATACAACTTCCAGTAACATAGGTAACTTCAATTGGATTTGTATATCCAATTGTTTATAAATTTGTTAGTTTAATTTCTTAACCATATGTATAGTGAATTCTTTTAACTTTATAGATTTTTTTTAACTTCCGTTATAATAAAAAATCAAACATGAAATCCCTATCCTGTAGGAGCTGAGGTATTGTTTCAGAAATGTATGCGTAAATAATTTTTTTTTAATTAAAAATTTATTTTATTAAAGAAAGTCAAATTTAAAAAAAAATCTAATCGAAAATTACAACTTTACGAATTTCTTTAATTATTTATTTTAGATTGTAATGTTTATTCATGTTTCATTTTAAACTATGTGAACTTTCATTCGAAATGATTCAGAAACGCAAGCTTCGATTCAGAATAAATTTACGAAATTATTAAAATAAAAAACTAAAATAATTTAATTTATTTTAAAAGAGAATTCCGAGATGATTTGAAAAAGAATGCAGTGACAAATATAAAACTTAAATTTATTGTAATTATAAATTAATACATGAAAGTACAAGACTATTTATATATCATAACGGCTTTATATATTTCTGGCATTATTCTATTATTATACACTTATTATATTATATCTTTTCATGTTATTATTAACTTCTATGACTACGTATCTACACCGATAATAAAAACATTAGCACATTTTTCATGTGAATAGAGTATTTTTCACTTCTTTTAAGTTTTTATAAGTTCTTTGTACAATTATATACAAAACAGAAATATTACCACAATTTCACTGAAGAATAATCATGATAAACACTTTTTTAGATTTATCAGTATAAAACATAAAAACAATATATAATTTAATAAAAATTAAATAATATGCAGCAATGAAAATTTTTTAATAATTTATATGATTGTATTAAAAAAATATAATTACAATAATATAAAAATTAAGAAAAACAGTAATTTTCTAAATGTAATAAGAACAAATAAACTGTACATTCATATTATAATTCATAATGACTGTAAAGTAATAAAAATAACATGAAAAATGCAAACTATAGTTTTTTTTTATATTTTATACTTATAAAAAAAATTTCTCACAATTTTTTTTTGGAAATGGAATGTCCCTCTTATTCTCAGTATATTTTTCTTATGTTATTAAAAGTCACATTATGTTTTTCTTTCCTTTTTAGAAATATTCTATTCTAAAATTATAGGGACTAAAGTCGCCAATAATATGATTTCAATAAACTACTCCAAGTCTGCCTATTTCAATTTAATTTTAAGTGAAGGTTTGCCTCAGAAATTAATGAAAAAATAAATTTCTCTCATGTCTAGAAGTTAAAAAGCGAAAAACTTGGAAATGAACGTTTGAATGAGGGGGAGGTGAAGCAGTATTTACCTTTAGTTCCTGGTGCCACGGTTTGACGGGAAAATTTGGCATCTGGCCAAAGTCATTAAAACTCTATCACAAGAGGACTGAAGATGTTGCCTCATCAATAGTCAGTTCATAGATTAACCATTCTGACCCGCATACGAGAGAAGATTTCAAAGTTTTGTCACTTCCTAAACTTTTTTCAAAAAGAAAAAGAGATAGAACGAAAGGGAAAAAAAGAATGGAGGGGGGAAAAAAATAAAGGATTCTACTTTAGCGATGCTATCCACGCAAAATCTTAATCGAGGTTTTAATCCGTTCAAATTGTGTGGAAAAGGAAGATCTTTTATTTCTGACATTCGCGGTAATTACAATGCCATTATCATTGATTTTTCAGCATTTTTAAAATTCCTCTTTTTTTCCTATATTGTTAGTAATGGTCGACCCTCTATTTGAGAACACATCTTTCAAATTCTGTAAAAAAAAGATAGGTATTAAGTGTTCTTTTAGTAAGTTAACAATTTTAATAATATATGTAAAAATGAACACAAAGCACACTTTCTAGAATTACTTTAAAATGAATTTTTAAATTGCACGTTTAGAATAAAAACAACGAAAAAAAATTATTAATATATAAATTTACGTTGCAAAATTAAAAAGCAAATTTGCAGGTTGATCTATATTATTAAAAAAAATTGTTGATGTGCTTATGTCCGGGGCGTTGCCAGGCAACCGCAACAATGTATGTCGTACGTGCGTTGCCAGGCAACATGAATATTGCTACTTGGGGAAGTCACCAGAATTCTTTTCAGAATGTAAAATCAAAAATAATGTACATAGAGGAATTATTTAGAATTGTGAATATTGTGACTTTAAACTTTAATTTGTTTTTAGTTTTAGTTGTATCTTTTACTTTTTGTTACTTGATTTTTATTAAATAAAATGCTTGTTTCCATTCATTAACTGTAATCCGGAGTGAAGCAACTGGTAGCCGTCTAGTATTTGTCTAAAAAATTTAGCTTATATAGTCACATAAATGTATTTCATTAAAAGGCAATGATTCGACATAATTCCAATAGTCATTAACAAGGAAAGGTTAATAGTAAAAACAATAGCAAAATTTTAAGTAAACAAAAGAAAAAACTTATACATGATGATTCAATAATACAAAACTAAAGGTGTTAGTTTCTGAGATCTGTAGATTAAAAAGTTCTGATACTGAATGTTTACGGCTACAATGAATTGATTTTTTTTTTGTAAAATAATGCAACATTTATGCAATTTAAGAATATATATCGAAGTTTTGTGGGATGGATATACAATGAATCTACACACAAAATAGAGCAATTGCTTTTTTCTAGAAATTTGCACATACTCAACAAATGCAACGAAAGATAGGAATTCGTTTCTTAGAATCATGTTAACTGATTAAGCATCCACACAAATTTTATTCACCAAGTTCCAGGAATTAGCTGTCTTTAATTTGTTCATGAAATATCCTCTGTAGTTTTCAGTAGCCTCTATAGTTTAAACCCAATACACTAAAAACTCGTTTAACCGAATCGCGTTCCAGAAAATCTCGTTTATCCGAAAGTATTTTTAGCATATTTGAAAAATACATAAAAACATTTTTCCGTCGCTGTAATCAATATTCAATAGCGTACACAAGCGATTACGTAACTGTAACTCTGTGATAGAATTAGTTGGAGATCAGGCAGCTAGGAAACGAGCTTCAAAGCTTAGGCAAAAAAACTATGATTGATTACTTTAACAAGTAATAGAACTAGCACTTGTAGAATGTACAATTTTCAGTGCAGTGCCGTATTGTAAATTATCGTGAATCTCACTGTAATTTTGAATGTAATCCGAAATTTCGTTTATCCGAAACGGGCGCGATCCCATCAAACTCGGATAAACGAGTTTTCAGTGAATATAGTAAGCAAATAAAGATCTATCACTGAAAAATAACCATCGATAGAAATGTTTAAAAAAATTCCAAGCCGAAGATTCATGTATATAAATAGATTTTGTAAGGAAACTGACATAAAATCAATAAAAAAACTAGCCATTGTTAAAATAACAGGCAAAAAGATATTTGTACTATTTATATTTGAAGAATTATTTGAAGTTAATTACATAATCGATAAAATAAAGTAATAATAGTAACCGCAAGGTTATTTTTGTTAAGGTTTAATAGTTATAAAATTATTTTTATAATTTGAGAGCTCTGATTGTAATGATTTCGAAATATGCTACGATTAATGTTTATAAAATTTATGCTTTCTTTTAAAAAAAGAAAGCTATTTCATTTTAAGATTTTTTTTCTGTTTATCAGGAAGTGCTCAGAAATCAACTTATAATAATAAAAACATGACAATGAATAAATAAAAAAAAATCAATAATTTTCATAATACTGTTTTTTTTTTATATTGCTATGAAATTAATTCTATATATTTAAGTAAATAAGTTTATTTTATTTATTAAATAAATTAATTATATAACTAACCAAATTAGAAATTTTCTTTTTTTTAAATCTTATATGAAACACGTTTAAAAAAAAACACTTTCCATTTTTTTAAATAAATTATAGAAATGATTTTGTTTTGCAGTTTTTTTTATTCTGAATAACCTTCCTATCTATTTTTGCTAACTTTTCATTTTCAACAAAGTACGAGTTTTGTTGTTTTTAAATTCTTTTTAAATTATTGTTTTTTCTGAAAGTATTATTGTATAGTGAACAACAAGGTTTGAATGATCATGTGCTCAATATTCCCTCAGCTATTTCATTACAGAATCTGAAATAGTCATCCTTACAACATTCGTCTTCCAAGATGCCTGTAGATATTGTGTTTTCCTTCACAGACGTCACACAAAAAAAGTAATCAAAAGATTACAAATAGAATTCATTTTGTATTTTGTTGTATAATGAAAAGAATACATTTAATAATAATTAATAAAATGATTTCTTGTTATTATTTTGTATTTGTGTATTGCTTGGGGAAGTATTAACATTTTTTAATATATCATCATTGAAGAAGGAAAAATTATTACAGAAGCAAATGTGGTATCAGGAAAATGCTCATTTGAAATTTAGTTAAAGTCAGTTAACAGACGAATCAATAAAGTACACAACTAGTGATGAATAGTTAATACTTGTTGTTGGGTTTTGGTGCCATAAAGATAAAACTAAATAAAAATAACAGTAATAAAGCTATAATAAGTTACAAATAGAAAAAAATATTGGCTTCATCCCTTGGCTAATTCCGAATTCTGTAAGCTAACTTAGCTAGAAAAATCGGATTAACTTACTTTAGATAACAGTAAAAATAAATATACAAAGAATAGCTGAAGAAAAGAAGCAGAAACAAACCAACAACAAAAAATGCAATAAATAAAAAACAAAGCTTCAAAACCTTCAAAACAAACAAACAAACAAACTGTGACTAACTTTCTAGTAGTAAAATTATTAAATTTCATTGGCAGGGATTTTCTGGGATGTAACCAAAGAAATAATTAGTAATAATTAATATTTCACAACCAAAGAAATAACTGTTCTTGTGCGAAATAATTAAAATTAATTTTTATTCAATTAAACTAATCATTAATAAGTAAAGTTAGCAATAAACATCCACATAATCTTTGTACAATTTATAAGTAGTGTAATTTCACTGAAAGCAAAACAAGGAAAAACGGGAGCTTATTAACAGATAAAAAGTATCACGAGAAGGTCCAGAGCTCGTGGCATTAATGCACATGGGAGAACGAAATGCTGGAAAATATATTAGTTACTCACGTAATTTTGAATGAACTCACATTAATCTCTGACTATCAAATTAATTATATGGAAAAGTGGCGTTGAATGTCGTAAGTTATTACTTTTGATTTTATATTTTAATCTTACAGCAAAGAAAATAATTTAGCATCATGTTGCAATAAAATTATAGATTTTATGATTTTTTTTTATAAAAACAAATCAAAATAATATCAATAATAATAGTAAAGCTGTGATATAAAAATATCATTGAATTCAGGTTTCATTCCTTGACTTAAGTGATATTTTAGCTAGAAATAAAAATAGCTAGAAATTTTGCACAGATCTCTGCAAAAAAAAAAATTAATTAGTATAACCACATTTTGAGAACCGTTGTCTAACTGTTAATAAATATTTGGCAAATTGTTTATTGAAATTAATCTTTACTACGTAAATAGATATTCTCGATTTCATCTGTATCAATCATGTGACAAATGGCACCACAAGGCAGAGATAATATAGTCAAACAAAATTACGAACAAGACGAAATAGTTAGTTGGGTGATAGGCTGTATTAGCCTCGGAGCAGCAGTCCCTGGATTTCAAAGATTCCAACTTATAATATTCTCAGAGAAACTGATCCTTATCTTGTTTGAAAATTCTTATACCACTCTGCATTTTTTTTTTATGAATAAGATCAAATATTAGATGTGTTTAAATTATTTTTATTATTCTAACAAAATTTTTCTATTGAAAAATAGTTAGTTTCTATCAAATTAATTTGAAAAAATAAAAGTCTACGTTGTATACAAAAAACATTCAATAAAGTCTTTTCCATTACCATAAAAACAAATGATTCAATTGCTATCATAATATTAAGCACAAATATTGTTTAAAATTTGCTTTCAAATTAAATAGAACTTTTCCTAATTTTTTTAAAAATTTAGAAAATTTTTAAAATTCTTTATATTATTTTTTTGATTGAATTTCAAATAAAACAATAATTTAGAACGTTCCAATGATTACGGTATTATTTGCTTATGATATATAAATTTGAAGAAAGATAAAAAATAACTGAAGGTATGTGAAAAAAAAATTCAATTACTTCATGATATTCAAAGCAAAATGCAAACTGTTTTTTATTCCAGGGGGTATTTCTCATTTTATTTTCGAGATATGTCGTGATGTGTCACCTTTCTTAAAATTAATTTCCTCCACCGTAGCTAGGTTTTACTGTTGTTTTATTGCGACTAGAAGCTGTAAAAATTTCAAAATACAGTGATATGTAATAAAAAAAAGGAAAAGCAACCCACGACGGAGTTTCCTCGCATTGCCCAGAAACCGTGCCGTGAAGCTTCCCACAAGGCATCCCTGACGGAGTCTCGTTTCAAACCATCCCCTAACAGTCGTAAACGCCACGAAAAAACGCACGGCTGCCGGCAGTGCTAAAGGTCATTTTTCGGAAATGTGGGAGAAATAGTATCTCCTTATTGCTAGGTTCTATAGAAAAGGTAAAAGAAAATTGAAATACAAATCATTCTTAGGTAAAATCATTCTTATAATGATTGTTATAAAATGAATGACATTCCATTTTTATAACTAAATTCACTAGAAGCTAACTTTTAACTGAATTTTAAAAATGTTAATATTTTAATTTTTTTATATAGACTAGTATTGGATTTGCCAGTAGTTTGTGCAATTGTTAATTGTCATTTTGGAATTAAAATTTAAATATTAAAAAGTGCTCTTAATTCCATCTAACGCAATTATTATCATTGCTAATTTAAAAAAGTTTGTAATTGTAATCGTCAAAAAAGTACTCCATTGATTTTTAAGCATTCAACTAGAGGAAGTATAAAATGTCTTTCTTATTAGCTATCCCTTTGACAGGTTTCTTGACGTGAATTGATAAATGCCTAATACTAATGTCGTTGCACCCAAAATAGAAGTTCTTAGTGTCAAATGGCGGAATTAATTCCACTGACGTTGCCACATAAAGAACTTATTCGACAAATTGAAAGTTAGAAAATTTGATCTAAACCAAAGAAACAAAAAAAAAATGAAAGAAAAAAATATCGAAGCACAATACCTAGTTTTAGAGAGAAAATTAGGTAGCAAGGAATTAGCCGACCGGAAAGAGCATTTGCACAATATTCTGTAAGGCGATTAAAATATAAGACGGTTACATTTACATATTGATTAAATGCCGGTTTTATGGAGAGAATTTAATCAGCAAATAATTATGCCTGTCTCTCCATGATTATTTGGAATCAGAATTCAAAGAGAAGGGCTTTTCTCCGCGTAAAGAAATCGTGAGAACCTACAGATAATATCCTCAGAGATCGGAACCAAAAACAAAACTTACTTCACACGCCAACAACCAATTAGCAATCCCCTCAGAGTACGTGAGGAAAAAAAAAACACTTTTCAATGATTCTCTTTTCAAATAATAACGTATCGAAATATTATCTTATTTCTATTAAAATTAAGAATTTTGTTCAGTTCTTTCTTTTCTGAATAGAAAGATTCTGGTTTCACTAGTGGAGGATTTTGCAAGTTGAAACTTTTACAGCACTTTTACATTTTCGAATTTTCAAATTTTTTTGCGTAATATAAGATGAACAAATTGCGTAACTTCAAAATAGATAATTTCAATTCTCTAAAAGTTGTTAAAATCATTTCTCAATAAGTATTCTACTAATGACATACAATATAACTCTTGATTATTTTGGTACAATAAAAAAAAATACTTCCAAAATATGCAATTTTTTTTATAAAAACTGAGACGGATGCAAGTGATTCAGAAAGAAAAATCTTAACTTCAAAACGACATGCTTGCAGGTCATTGTGAATCTTAAAGCCCACGGCAACGTACGTCGAAATCATGAAAGGAAGGAATCTATTAAAATTTAAAAATACAAATACATGTCAATAAAAGCTCTTAACTTCAGCATAAGAAATCAGGAAATGTCAAGAGAATAACTAATTTAAAAGTATGCTTCACTCTTCAATACACCAAATGGTGAATACACGACAATAAATCACGGACATCCACTTGAAGAATGAGAAAAATCAGAATATCTTTATGTAAGTTTCTTTTCAGGGCCAATGATTCCTGATATACCAGGAATCTCAAATGGTTCCGCAAATGAAACGAAATATTTTGCTTTCTTCTATATTTAGCCTTGTATAAATGTCTGTCTTTGTGTTGTTTGGTGATTGTTTGTTTCAAAGTCATATAGCTTCTTCCTTTCAACAAACTGGACATACACTGTCCGGCCACTTTAATAGCTATACACCTGCTGTGCGCATAAATGGTACGGGCAGTGGGGGCAGTGTCTACATGAGGGGGTTTATTTCGTGGCACACCTTGGATAAATTGATACCTCTGGAGGCACGTCAGGGTGCTAGAGCGCAGCTAAACATCGTAGCTGACCAAGTGAAACCGTATATGTTAACAGTTTATCTTCATGCAGATGGCTACTTCCAGCAGGATAATGCGCGGGTGCACAAAAGCCGCATCACTATGGGATGGTTTGAAGAACATGACGATGACTTTTCCTTGCTGCAGTGGCCCGCTCGCTCCTCAGATCTCGGCCCGATTGTAAATTTGTGGGATGAGCTGGAACGGGATTTTCGTTCCAGGCCTACACCTCCATCAAATCTTCAGGAACTGCATTATACATGTCTGCATGGTACACAATACGTCAACAATGTTTTCAGCATCTTGTGAGGTCCATGCCTCGACGAATTCAGGCTGTTTTGAGAGTTAAAGGAGGCCCAATACGCTAGTAGCTAGGTGTACCTAATAAAATGTCCGGACAGTGTATGATTACATGGACTTTCTGACTTTATAATGACCTCCAGAACTTTGTATTGGAAATTATGCAATGTTAGAAAGAAACATTATAGTGTTTCTTTCTAAATTATTCGGTATCTAAATTTGTCTTTAAATTACTCTATATAAATATCTTATCTCTCAGTAAAAATTCTATTATAAACAATGGGCATGCTTTCAACAAAAAAATTAAGCATGCCCATTTTCATTTTTATGAAAATGAACATAAAAAAAAGATATTGTCATAGACTATCAAATGTTACACTTCTAAAGGAAACTACACTCTCATATGTATTATCATTTTGGGCTTTCTTATGTACAAAAATTGTATGATTTTATTTGAAGGAGGAGTTATTTATTATCTTATTATTATATTAAATGTAGAGTTGTCATAAATTAAAACCCTGAAATTTGTTTGGTGTACTGTTTTTAGTATATGTTTATTTACAAAAATCTTTGTTTTGCGACTGAATTACTATACAGTATATATAGTATACATCGATGTAGTATACTACGTTTTAATATATCAACTATTTAAAGTAATGAAATGTTTTGACGTTTTAATTGTTTTCATAATAGTTTATATCATGTCTTCTTCAACTCCACAACTTATCTAGATGCAAATATTGCTTCTTACAGTCTATTAAAGTAATACAGTAATAAAAGTCAAATTTATATACTATTTTAGAGTAAATCCATACTTTTAACTATCAGGATTAAAACATGATAAATATCCAGGACAAATCCGAAGCAGATTTGTCAGTAATCTGCAAAAGCAATAAATTAACTTCATTTGGATTATCATCCTAATTTATGAAGATCATATTATAGATATTTGGAAATATCGTGAAACCCAGTCGCCACCGATGATGTATTGGTGGCAATTTTATCTAACACCGAAATTTGTCCGTTTGATGTGTTTTGATAGCGTCAACTGCTTGCTTAAAGCATCTATTCCTTTAAGTAAAGTTTAGCAATTTTCACACCCCCTGCCCCACTTGAAGGAAGAGCCAATGGCTAGTGATGTTTAGTTTTCGCAATGTCCCAGCAGGGGACGTAGAAGGCGCCGCGTTCCTCCCTCATTTGCATATAAACAACCTGGATCAATTCATTTTTTTTCCTCGAGGGAAGTCCGCGCTTGTCATTATACACTGGCTTTTCCAGGGGGACAATTAGACGTCGCCGCCATATCTTCTGCTCTGATCCTCAGGTGGCTTCACACACAGTCTTCACATCTCGACTATTTTTTTTCTCCAATTTTTTTTTGGGCCCTTTCTGCTTTTTAGGTTTTCGTTTCTTTCGAGACTGAGTCACCTGATGAGTTCTTGGTAGAACGGTCAGATTGCAGTAGTCCTTCCCAATTAAGGAACTAATTGCTGAAGAATTCCAGAAAAGGACAAGAGGAAGATCAAAAAAAAAGAAGAAAGGGAAAAAAAAAACCCTTAAGAATCTCTTTCAGTTTCATTTTCCTTCTCATTTTGGCAGGGACTTCGATTTCTTTTCCTCTCAAATCTGTGTAGTTTTTTTTGTCATTTAAGAGCTGTATTTTCCTAATTTCTTTTTTTTTATTCTTGGTAAATTGAACGAATTTTTTGTAGGTTGGTATCTTTGCTCAAGTAAGTAGCAATTTCTCAAAAGAAATATTAACAATCAAAAATAAGCGTTTTATATATAAAATCAATAACCTTTTGTGGACCTTAAATCAATAATTTTGGCAGTTATAAATTACTTCATTATTTGGATAGAAGATAGATAAAAAAGCAGTAAATCACAATCCTGTGTTGAGAGAAAAACAACAGTCGGTTTCCAATTTATGGATAATCCTTTTTCATTCTTTTACTTCCTTCCGTAGGAATTTATTAAAATCTTTGTCATTTGGAATGCATTTTATTAAAATTAGTTTTATTATTTTTACGGTTTATATTCATTGTTTCTGAGTTTTTGTTTTTTTTTTGCTCAAAGTATTTTACAATCCTAATGGAACTCTAGATTTTTATCGAAAGATCAGATAAAATCAGAGATTAGGACTTACCATAGAATTTCCATTAATTACCCAAAATTAACGACAGTTCCATAGTAAGTTTGCATCTGAATTTAATTGCTATTTTTTGTAGTTCAAGAACTTACATCAACATTTCCAGATTCTCTCAAAATTCATTATGATATTTTTTTTAATTATCTATCTTGAACTTATTTTTAAATATGGGCTATTTAAAGTTTGCGATATAGCTAACTTGATAAAATGCAGATAACTGTCAAGAACTTCTCATTACAGAGCTTGGAAACAATGAAGAAAAAGAGAAACAAGAAAAACTTGTTCTTGTGTAAATTAAGGCTGGGCATATACTTAGTGTTGTTTTATTGAGGTACGTATTTTACTCAGGAGTTCCAGTAGAATATCCTGTAAAGATTCTGAGAGGGTTTCCCATTGTCGTCCTCAGGAAATGACGTCAGTTCCGAAGAGAAAGTGAAGAAGAGGCTGACAAATACAGGAACGGAAAGGAAACATCCATGCCGCTGCCGGGATTTGAACCCAGGTTCCGACATATCTGCACTCATGGAACGACGCCGCTTAAACGACTAGGCCATGCCGGAACGGCATTTTCATTTTAGCTTTGAGTAATTTAAAGCTTGTGCTTTTTCGGTTATTTACTTTAAACTAGCTCATCATTGTTATTCATTATATGCTATAGTTAATCCAGAAAATTTCTGGGCTTCCCCATGATTCTTTTTGAAAATTAATAATACTTAGATTCAAATTTTTAATTGTTAAAAATTTAATTCTATGTATTATTAAATTAAAAATTGAAATCTATATATTATTAATTTTCAAAAGGATGTCTGTGGAAGTCCACAAATTCTCTGGATGAAATATAGCATATAATGAATAAAAAAGATGAGATAGTTTAAAGTAAATGAAATTGAAGATGTACATCTTTGGTTTATATTTTAGTTACAAGAAAAAAAAATGCTTCTATTTTATGAGATAGTATTTTACATGCATAGTTCAGAGTTAGTCGAAAAGCTTATATACTAACAGACATTCATAAGTCAAAGATACAAGAATTAAAAGCTGAAGGGTAGCTCTGGTACTTTTTGGTCTCTTCGATTAAACGTAAACATTAAAAGAAAAACAAACAATACTGAATAATCGGAAATGTGGGTTAGCTTAGAGAGATATCACTCAGTCATCGACATAACAAGAACAACGAATTACCCAAATGTAAGGAAACCAAGTTACATCAGATACACTAAGGGTATTGTATAGTTTATTTTAATTATAGCAGAATGAACTAAATTAATTCCGTTATATTAGTATTTTATTTACTTAATAGAAAAACATACTTCTCCAACAGAAGATCTATTTTTTTTTGTCTAGTATTTGATTATTTGCTTTAATAAGTTACAAAGAATTCAAAATATACTTTTTTTAATAGTTTCAAATAAATGTTGAAGTGGTGTTGTATATTGAAGGCCTTTTCTGAAATGACATCACTTCACCATTTGTATTTCGATACTACTGTATTGCATTCAAGAGTTTTGTATTCTATACTATTAGAACATTTATGAAGTGCCTTAAAATTAATATAAAGAAATTCTTTGTAATATCATAAAAATGTAATAAGAGTGTTATGCTTTTATATACTTTTTTGTAATATTACGTTATTACTATAAGTATTATAGAGTATAAAATTAAAGTGGATGACTGTTGTTTAATGAACGTAGTAAGAACTCATTATTTTAATCTTAAACTTTTTTAAGGAGGATTTTCAAAATATGTAGGACTTGGTATCAGTAGAAGCTGAATAATTCGGTTGAACTAAAAAAAAATATTATTAACTAACGTAAACAAGAATGCTGTTAAATTTTTGAAAACCATTTTATAGGGCATTAAGGCTACACTAAATATACTACTACAATATTAATTTTCATTATAATGATTTTCAAGATTTATTGAAGGAAGCAGAAACACCCTCATGCCTTTCATAATTTCGTTGAAGCTCATTCTGTAGTGCCCTCCATCGGGAGGACCCTACAATCTCACTGTCGCGTGGAATGGACTCCATTCCTAGCTCAAATGGTCTGCTGGATATATCTTGTTTTATTGTTTTGCTCCTCACCAGACAATAAAGCAGGGTCATCCACATTCCTATATGTCAGTATCGCGCTACAATTCACCAGAAAAACTAGAACTGTCCATAACTCTTTAGCGATGCGGACACAGGCAAATTAAGCGAAAGTTAATGTTGCGGGGTTTTGTTTGCCTCCCAATCCCTGTATAAATAAGTCACAAAGCAAGCAGAAGACCAACCAACCTGTGCAAAAGCTTGTTATCGGTCTCAACCCTTACCCTCTATCTGTAGCGTCCAAGAATCATTCTCACTTGATTCCTGCAAAATGCTATGTAGAACAAATGCCCCATCTAGACAGATAAATGAATCTTCTTCCGGGTCATTTCGTCCACTCGCGGGATGATACACAATTCTACGAAGAGTCATGTCCCCTCCGTAAACACCATTATTCTTGAAGTGGCCCCACGCCTCCCTCAATGTTATCAACTACACAAATCCCAGAGAATGAAACCCAAGACGCTGTCTCTTCTGTTACGATTATCTTAGAGCCAAGTCAAACTTTGTAGAAGAGTTTTCGGATGTCCACTTACGTTACATTACATGGTTTTCTACAAGAGACTTCCCATTTCTTCAAAACAATCTTCTGGCAGCAAAAAAAAATCTTCAGTCAGAAAATACTTTGTTGGGACGTTGGCTTCATTTTAGTTCGTAGCAGTTTTTCGCTCAAAACCCCCAGCATCTTTTTTATTGACCTTAGGTCTTGCAAACAAAACCTTTTGCTATCATGAATTTAAAAACAACCTTAATCTAACTAATTAAATGTCCTCTTATGAAGAATGTTAAATTTATCTACTGTACTCGAATAAGAGTGAAAACTTTCATGCTATTCCAGCATCTTTAAAGTTAATTGTTCAAAAATGGCAAGTTTGGGATATGACGTAATACATCGATATCTTCCTTTTTTTAAAAGACATAACTTAGTATACTGTAAGGCAAAAATCGGAAAAGATATAAAGCAATTTGATATATCGATAAAACAAATAGATTGAGAGAAGGTGAACTAAACTATGTTAGCTACTAAAGGCGACACTATTGTATTTCTAAGAACAAGACATTACGATGTAACAAATTTAGTTATCTAAATGCTGCTATTAATGTTTTAATTTCTATTTTGTCTTTAACTATTTATTGTTTAATGATAATTAAAATTAGCAGGCCAACTTTCTTTTAATAATATCATAGATAATGATGTAACAATACAAAAATGAAAAATTATTCGTAGTATAGCATTAGTGTGCTTTGGAAAAAAGCTATGCTGTTATATACGAGTTTGTTGACAGATAACTGTAATACTGCACAGAAACCCATTAATATCAGATATAGACTTCATAAAAAAAGGGTTAATAAAAATATCTAATTATACAAACAACATGTTTCGCAGTAATAAACTGCATTTTCAAGTAACTGTGGTCTGAAATTGACTTCCACTAAGTATATTACCTATAATTGCTTAGTTTTTATTTATTTTTTAGCAAAGATGGTTGGCCAGAAGTGTGTTATGTATGTAGCGTCAGGGCCTTTAAATATTTCTACCAATACCATAACAAAATTGAGATTAATAAAAGATATATATTCTTTATAGAAATTTTGAATTAAATTGACCTTAATTTATTTTAAACAATAAATATTAAACTGAATTTTTTTTGTATTCAAAATACTTCTTATGCATAACTGTGGAGATATGTTTCATTATCTTTTCGTAGATAGCCTACCACATTTCATACCAAATCAATAAAGACATAGTAGTCTTCAAACAAATAACCGTACATAATTAAATACGCTTTACAAATGAAGCGATTAAATTTAAGTATTTTTATTAATAATTTTTTCTTTATTTTAAGTAGGTTCCGATCTGTATATTAATTTACCTTGAAAAAATTTATTTCACTTAATCTGATTTAGATAAATATTACTAAAAGTAACAAAAGTTGAAACCCTAGAGAACAAAAGTAAAGATCTATAGAATTATTTTTACGGTATAAAGAAAGTTTCTATTCTCTTATCTAAAGGTAACAATTATCTTTACTGATTCGACAACAACTTGTGAGAGACACGTTCACAGAGTGGGTGAAAGTAGTTATTCCTGTACCTTGGCTCTTCCCTTTTCTCCCAGAGGACATCTGGCTTTGACAGGTTTTACTTTCCTATTTAATGATCAGAGATTAAGCTTTCTCGTTTCCTCCCCCGTGAAAAATCCCCAATGGACGCGTCCTCCATCGCCATTGTTGATGGCAAAAAAGGAGGAGCGTTGCATCTTGGGAAGTCCCAGATTGTAATCAGATGCTAATGGCGGCGAAGAAGATGTGGTTCAAGAGAGAAGATTAAGAAGGTTTATCAGTTTATAAAGAAAAAATGAAGAGCGCGCGCACAAGATTTTCAATGAGAAAAGCGAAGCAATAGAGGGAGAAAGGCTGTTCTGCTGAGCTTTCCGGAAATTCCATTTCGGAATAGAAAAATTCCCTGAAAATAATCATTCGGGAAATAATCTTCCCTAAATATGCGATAAGGCACTTCATAAAATAAGATTCATTTAGACCACAGTGTATCGATTCCTGCCCACCTGGTGACTGTAAACTTCCTTGGAAAAGACTAATTTCATAGATATGATACTGAGATAAATAGAAATCATAGTTTAATTGCGACCTAGAATTCTGAAAGAACCTTTCTGCGGTCGAAAATGAACCCTAAATTATGGATGTTATTTTTAGAGCTCAAAAATGACTTTCAGATGTAATAACACCTGTTGAGCTTTTTTTCTCTACGTAATTCTTGTCGTGAGATGGATTCTATTTTTCGGAAAATTTCCACATCCACTGTCTATTTGTATGCATATATTTGTGTGTGTATGCTTCTATTCTAACAACTTCTTAACCTGTCAATGAATGTACTTCAAAGTAAAAAATGAAAACTTATACACCATACACTGTATTATTTTCAATTGTAATTTTTTTTTCTTTTTAAGTACACAGAAGCTCGGTTATAATGCGATCTTTCGGATCCAAGATTTCAATGATCTCGATATAACCTCGATATAACCGAACTTTTATTACTTCTCGATGTCAAATGTCGTATATCGCACCCTATTATCGCCCACACGATTCCAAATCGATTTAAAATGGTCATTTCGCGATTACCTACATCATTCAGAGCTATTTGAGAGAATTTTATATTTATAAATACATAAATCATTATCTTTTCAACACTTTGATGGGTTATATTAGCCAAAATCGATTTGGCGCTGCCATCTTGGCATCTTGTACAAACGACGAGTCACGTGGATCGAAACTAGATATTCATACGCCTATTAGATTACATGGGCCTCTTTACTGGTTGTCATTAGCAGAAAAATAGATCTCGATATTCATTTTGGTTAAACGAAGAAGTCCGCGATTCTGGTTTTTTTTTTTTTAAATATATTGTATTTGACGCATTTTCGTGACATTAGGGTGGGTATAGAGTCTCAATTACTGTAAATAATAAGGAAACAAGCATATCAATTTACACCTTTGATTTGATTTTAGGCGAAAAAACGGTAAATTTTACAATTTTACAATTATACACCTTTTCCAAAATAGAAGGGGTCCAAGACCAAATCGCGTTATATCCGAATTCGCGATATAAACAACCGCGTTATAACCGAGCTTTCAGTGTATTCAATACGACAAGGAGATATGAGGTATCTCAAATAAACTGTCAGTAAAGATAAAGCTTACAGTACAGTTAATCCTTAATAAGGGCAATAGTCAATAAACAAAGAATGGGATTGGCTTATTAAGTCTACTTGCAAAAAAATTCTCAAACCTCACTTATGACTTTGTAAATTTCAAAGTTTTGTATAAATAAGTTCTAATTTTTCACTTTGACTGATAATAATAAAATATGAAAAAACAAAACAAATAAGGAAAATAGGCTTGAAGTTATTTTAGGACTTCATATTTCTTTGTCATTGTCGATAAAAAAACTACATCAGAATACATGAGAGATTATATCAGAATTTGAAATGAATTTTTTTTCACACTTTAAAGTTAGCATTAAATATTTTTTTAAAAAAAGCAGTAAGCGCTTCATGAAATACAATTTCATTTTACCGAATTTTAAAATCCCTATTAGTTGATTAGAAATTTAGCATTTGCTTTGTTATTTTATTAATGTAAAACTTTAAAGAGTAGAAAATAAGTTAAGCCTAAATGCTGTAATCTTTCTTTAAATTATAATTGTTTTTATAACTTATTCACAAGTATGTGTTTTAATTCTAAAAATTGAAACCGAAAATGAGATTAAAAAAGTTCTGTTCGCAAGTAATCAACCAAAATTATTTTATTCACTTATTTATTTTTAAGATTCAATACATTTATAACTTGTTCCCTGCATATCTAGCTAACATTCGGTTAATCCACAGATTGCGGAAAGAATATCTATAATTTAAATATTAAATATTTAAATATTATTATATTATTATTTGTATTATCCTATGCAATTGTCTAATTTTAAAAAAAATATTCTAGTAAAATAAAAAATGATTACAAAATTTTTCTAATACAAGCGGTAAAAGTAATTAGTCTTTGTAATGTAATAAGAAATAAAAAAAAATAAAAATTAATGAGCATTGCTAAACGTTGACTGGCAAAAGATTCCTATTCTGATGAGTAAATGTTTTCTTATGTTCCTATGAAAAATAACATTTTGTAATTCATGCTACTTTATTTTTCTTAAACGGATTTACGGAAAATCAAAAAGCAATGAGAAAAAAGATATGACATTGTCAAGATTGTCACTTCATTAACCACTTCCTTAAGAGCATTTACTCCAAAAAATACTGATATTGGAATTATCAAACCATTACTGATAGTTATCTAGTTAAGATTTCACAATTTGTTTAATAAGCCTCTGTTTTTTTTTTTGTGCTTGGTTTTTGACATTACTAACTTTTACCAAATTCTGGTACATGGCCTCCGTGAACATAATGTTTGAAAACCATATTTGTATGATACTAAAAATTATCATATATATAACTTCCTTTCTAATGAAATTTTTAAGTTATAGGTTACTGAAGTTTAATATTTAACATACAGCACTGGAATCAATTGCAGAACAGCTTGAAATTCCTTAAACCTATTTCCCCTTAACGAGATTTTCACCGACTGAAGCTCTTCCACCTCAAATCAACCTGCCCGGAATTTCAACGCATTGGGAAGAGGGTGGATGTGCTTGATATCCTTCCTCCTCCACCTCCCCATCGGTGTTCTTCCCGAATGGCAGTTTCTTTGGAAAGAGGCAGAGCGTCTGATCCATCTCCAATGGTACCAATGCTTGCAAACCGAAAGAAAGGCTCTCCCCAACTGTGTCAACATTTCGGCAGAATGCAGCATGGAGATGCGGTCTTGCCACTGTTGACTTAGTCGATACAACCAGCCAAGAGATAGGAGCCCCCCAATAAAAAGCTAATTTTTCGGCCCTGTTTGTCAGGTGCTGAAAGACGGCTGATTGCGACGTGGTTCTGAAATAAACACGTCCCTTATTGGAAAGCTAAGGATCTTCTTCAACCGATAAGAAGAGAGGGAGGAAAAAAAAAGAGAAATTCGAATATAAGAAAAGAATTGCCACAGTCAATTAGACACTGAAAGTGTGCTTTTCGAAACGTAAGTTAATTTTTGAGGGAAGTTGGTATTTTTTTGGGAAACCAGATTCATTACACTAAGAAGTTTCATGTGCAACTAAATAAAAAACAAAATTTAGTTAAAAAGTAACAAAACAATGGGAAGAAAACGAAAAAGATATAATAGAAAGTACAAGTTGTAAAAATATTTTAAGCATCATACTTGCAGTATTTTAAGTATTATATCTATACCTCAGGTGAAATCAATAAGCAGCTATCTTTGTGCTGACACCTGTAGTAACGCTAAGATTGTTTTGTGTATATTCCAAACGATCTGTATATTGCTAAATTTGATTTTCAAAACGATATAAGGAGGACGTATATATTAATAATGATAATTAAATATTTTTTGAAATCTTCTAGTCTTCAAACAGTTTGCGAGGTAACATTATTAAGTTATTTTGTTATACATTACTCCCAAAACAAGAGTGTAGTACGATCTCGGTTTGCTCTAAAAAGATCGATCCAAATTAAGTTCCCTAATTGTAAAATACTACGATCATCGGTCGAGTAGTTGCCAGCGCCTTTCAGCCATTTTTTTTTATCTCAGTGATGGACTACATATTCTTTTCTTCTGTTTTCGATCACTACTCCTCAGACAAGACAATTTCCGATTTTTTTTTATGAAACTTTGACGATTCACATGGAAAGATCAAGAACATTGGTGTTGTAGTTGCTGAGATCGTTACTTTCGTACTTTTAATTCGGAGATTATACTGTAAGGTGCGCCATATGCAGGCACGTAGCCAGGAAAGAAAAAAAGGAAAGAAAGTGTATATGTTCAAGTGTTAATGTGTAAATGATGAAATTCAAAGAGCCTACTCTCGCCGTAGAGTTTGGTATTAAGATTATTTTAATTTTAAAGTTTCATTTAAAGAAAGCAAAGTCATTTATAAAAATTTAATGCCCCCCCCCCATTTTAATTTTCATTTTAATGAAAAATTATTGCATAAAAAAAACCCTTCCGGTGATGTTTTAATGAGATTTATACTTTTGCATTTGAATGAAAGTAAGCAGTACAGTTATTTTAAGCTAACACTGTTAATAAGACATTGTACGGAATTCTGAACGTAATTTACTTAATGCGTTCCGGCATGGCCTAGTGGTCTAAACGATAGCCTGGCATGAGGCAGATGGGTTCGAATCCCGGCAACCTAGAGATCCGTCGTGCACAGACACTTCGGACACGGATTTTAAATTCGATGAGCACCGTGAAACAACAAAATATACTTAATGATCACTATACAACTGTTATCCTATATAGAATTTCAGTAAACATTTTCTCAGGATTAACATCAATATTTCCTATAGCACATCATTCACTAACATATCATTCTGATACATCATATCAACTGAAAAGACACGTTTTACAGTATTTATGGTCATAATATTTACAAAGGTTTTTATTCTTTTAATTATCGAAATTACAATTCCACGTTTTCAGCTTATCCGAACGAAATCCAATGTTATTAATGTAGTAGGCGTCCATTAAAGAAATGTTTCTATTATTTTCCGTGTTCTCAGCACTTACTGTGAAATCTAATATAGATATTTATGCGTATTAAAATAAATATAATAAGTTTAGATATCTTACTCTTTTCAAAACTCTACAGATTCTTTTAAATGTGGACTTATTAAAATTCGTGTGATATATTAATACACTTTAAACTTTCCAGAAGTGCTTAATTATAAACATATGTGAATTATGTGTGCTTACCGCAATCAAACTTATTCACTCTAATCCAAACTAGACACATAAATAAACTCAAAAACACCTTCACTGTAGATACCGTTGATACTAATATTTCGTTTTAATTTCTTAAAACTTTTTCAAGGTTTTGTTTTATTCACTCTAATTTGTACGAAGAATACATTCATTGAGGTCTTTCAAATCAGCTAGTTTGTTGTATTATCATTTAAATGGTCAAAATATTTAATAACTAACATAATCTTGCTTATTATTTTGAAAGAGGAAAAAAGGTTCTTATTATATTTAGCAATATAAACTTTAAAAAATTAAATATAAGAATCAACAATGTAAGAAAAAAAATCTGGCTATTCACAATAGTTAAATAAATGAGCCAGGGAATAATTCGAACGTTAATATTCACTTTAAGAACTGGTTCTGATACATTAAGGTTAATCTTTAAAAGATACGAATACAGTTTAATTGATCCTGTACTTAATAATTAGAAGCGTGAAGATTACATATTTGTCTTCTTCAGTAAATGTGTGTCTTTACAAAGATGGTGATTAAAAGACCAGTTCAGGTGTTTATAGGTTCTTAGATAAACACTCGAGGCTGGGAGTGTAGCTGGTAGCTACAGGTGGCAAATCAAGTCAGCTCTACTTGCCTCTGATGACCAGACACCCAGGTTTCAATCCCTCTGCTGATGAGAAACGAAAACACGGAAATAATTGGCACGTTAATAACTTCATTCTCAAAGGGAATTCAATTCATCTTTTCATTCTTTTATTAGAAACAAAAACGTCATAAAAGGAAAGAAAATGGATACACTCTCCTGATGTTTTATTTTTCTAGCTGTCTCTTCTCAATTCTGAAATCAAACTGAATTACCGATTTTGAAAGAGCTACCTATTTCCATCGTGAAGGGGCATAGGTGATGTTTGTTCACTGTCGCTATGGTAACCTGAATAATAACAAAGAAGCACAATGGTGACAGCCACAGATGCAGGTTCCTTCTCTTCTCTATAGGAAGGAAGTCTGGCAAAATTCTTCTATTGAAGATGCTTCCTCTGTCAGAGACATCAAAAACATACATCTTCACAACACTCAACTGAAAAGTTTTATCTATACACTAAAGAAAACATCAGTAGTAAACATACAGTTTATTAAATTCTAGTTTATTAATTATAAAATAAGCTACTAGAAAAGGAATAAATGTCATTTATTTTCGTAAATTACCATAAAAATAACACAATTTATCAACATACTTTACTCTCCCTGTCTCATAACGACAGTACTGCAAACTTCAGTAGACAATATTTTTTTTTTACATGTTACCTAGAGAAGTAGTATTGTGGCAACATAAAACATTTTTTAATATATTCTAGTAAATGGCAGCAATCGCAAAATTAATGTTCGAAGAATTATTAGAACATTAAAAGTTAGATTTGTAAAATCATTGAATTTTTCTACAAATTAAATTCCAAATAAGAAGACTTTTGTACAAATAATTTCTACACTGGACCTATTAATTAGGTAGGCCCAGTAATCAGGGACAGGGTTGCGAGCTGGAAGAGGCGGTTTCGAAATTCCCGACGGATTTTTTTTTCCCTAGGTGTTTCTCCTCCAGATCTGTCAGACCAGGGTCACACCCAGCCCTTTGTAAAATGGGGACTAGGTTTCTTTAAAGGCGGTATCTGGCTTACCACCAAAGTCTCACAATATAGTACCATAACTTACGGAAGCTTCCATGACATTAAGGGCATCACATAGTAGAATACTTTAACATATTAATAAAAAATAATTACAATGAAAAATACAGTAAAACTTGTATACTGGTAGTAGAGTCTATTAATAGAGTTCGAATGTATGAAACCAACATTTTTTCCGTTGGTTTAGGAAAACTTTTATTTCAGTCTAAATAACTGAAGATTTCTGATTACAGAATAAAGCAGGATTTTTTAGCTTGTGCTTTGCATAAAAATTCTGTAGTGGCGTCTCTATCAAAGATCATACAATATTATACAACAGCTAAAAATCAAATTCTTTGTAATAATTTTCGGTTGAATTAGAGATGGATTTCAATGATAAAAATATGATGTTGAAAGTGTTTCGCTAGTCAAATTAATTTTGAGAACCACTGGAGCATTCCTTAACTTACAATTGCAATTTTTTTTTATCTTTTTCTAAACTCTGCATAGTAACAATCTATCCTCAAACCTTACATCTTTTAATACCAACGATACCTCAGAGATATAAAATAAAAATAAAAAGATAATTATCAAACTATCTGAATTGTTATTCAGTGCGAAGATACTGTTATTTCATTGCAGAAAATTTTAATTTGTTATTCAGCATAAGTAAGTTTTCAATTTTGAAACGGGGGATAGGCGAATCAGTAAAAGATGACGATGCAATCCGGATAGAAAGTCTTCACGTTAAAACTGCTGAATCTTTAAAATCGCATCTTCTTTCTCCTGAATCATTCACTAAAACAGAGAAATCAATCGAAGAATAAAAAAGGAAGCGTTTTCGAGCGAAACTTTGAAAGGGAGAATTACATCATCAACAACTTCTCCTCCATTATTAAAAAGTTTTCGTGGATCCATTGCCATAGAAACCCATTATGTTTTCATGTTATGCAAGTGGAGCAAATCAAGAGTTGGAGAAGGAATAATTAATGACAAAAATCAAAGGTTTTCAACGACTCTTCGCAGATTCTGAACTTTTAATCTTTTTTTTTTATTTTTGTTTACCATGAAAAACTGAATAGAATAAAAATTTTCATCTTTTATGTGCTCATATTCCGTGTTTTCAAAATATGTTCTTCGAGGATATTTCGTTAACCTAAGACAAACAGACAGAGAGTTATCTACTTCATTGCCATCAATATACGAAAAAAAAAGTAAAAAATAAATAAATGTAAAAACTATAAAATTTTTAACTTTTTTTAATCCCCAAAAATTATTAATTTAACATGTTTTTAGAATTATATGATTAATTTCTACAAACTATTCAGAATTATATTAACAATAAGTTATAATGTATTTTAATAGCTATGTATAAACGTATCACTTAATTTAAAATAAGATAGTGACAGCGATTAGTAAACCAATCACATTGCTTCGCAACGGCTTCTGATACGTATAAGACAATATTATAATTGATATTCCTTTAATTTGCTTATTATTATAAATGTATTTGTTACGAATGCAAAAGGCTCAATTGTTGCGATTGTTGTGATTGTTGCTAATGATAATTTAATGATATTTTAATGATACTTGTCCACAGACGGAAGGAGAAAGCGGGCTTATAAGGCTTCTGATACTTCTAAGCGTTTCATATTTTTAAAGTCTATTGTTACTATTTCTTTAAAAATGTATCAGGTAATACATCCGCATTGGATGATTGTATTCGTTTAACGTATGATGGAAACTTTGATATATAATGAAACAAAAAACAAGACATATGAAACTGGCTGATTATTATATCCTAACTAATATATAAAAGTTAAAATCTGTAAGTTTGTATGTCGTTCAATTACGCATCAACGGCGTAATTGGAATGATATTTTGCATCCAGGTAGTCTATGACACGGAGAAGGATATAGGCTACTTTTCATCCCGGTCCATCAAGTAGTTCCCGTGAAATGAATGAAAAACGTACCAAAACTGCCCAAAATGAAAACCTTCTCAAAGCTGTCGATAGATGGCGCCCCCGCAGTTTTAAATCCAGTGCGTTTAAGGACATGCTTTGTTGGCGCGGAATACGATTAACTTCCGAGTTACCTGATAATTCCATTAGGCGATGTATAAACATACGATACTGTGAATTAATATGTTGGATATTTTTAAAAATTTAAACTTTGATTTAGAACGTACCATTAACGGTAATGATCATGTCATTTTTTTTTAACCAACTTCGAAAGGTTTGAAGTGATAGCAGTGTTGAGAAGGCCACAAAACGCTGGGAAGTCGTATATTGTCCGATATCGACATTAATTACTAAATAAAGCATTTTTTTAACATATTCGAGGCTTCCGGAGCGAAGCGAAGGTAGCCGGCTAGTTGCTTATAAAGCAGAAATTACGGGTTTAATTCTTCCTGTTAATTAGATTGAGGAACGAAATAAATGCAAAATAAAATACTTAATTTAATTCTAAAGCAGCTTTATTTTCTTTGTGCGCTTGTATATGAAAAAAATAACATTGTATTTAATATTCAAGAGAAAGAGTGGAGTTTTAAAAGTAATAAAATGATTGAAATTGATTTTATATGGGTTAGAGAACACAGTAGATAACAAAAATGGCAGAAAGGGCTGCAAAATTTACAGCCAATCTGCAAAACAATGGGTATTTTGTTGGACCCACTGTATTTATGAAGAATAAAATTAGAGAAAAGCATTTTACTAACTGGAGATATATGCATAATGCTGGTGTTACGAAATTATTTCAATGATGTTTACAAGAGACTAAAATGTAAGCTTTTTAGTGCGGATTTTATCAGTACACAATTTTTTACTGCACATGGTGCATTTTTGGATTATTTACATCGTTTCATGTAACTGATTCATTTTTGTGTGCATATGGATAGACAACATCTGTTCATTGTTTATTTACTTGCAAACAGTTTTTTTGTGAAATAACTGAACTGAAATCTTTGATTTCTATTTTGGAAAATTTAAATACTTAGTATATTTGTATGGTTAACATACAGAATCATAGTTGTTTAAAAATTCCTTTAAATATGATAATATATATAATCATGTGTGATTGTTTTTGTTTTAGGCTCAATATTATATAATGACATAAATAATTACATTTACATTTTTGGAATTCTAGATATGGTTATTGAGTTTTACAAAATGCAATAGACGTTTGCTAAATAAAATTGGCGGCTGATAAGTTGGAAATTGGTAAGTCGTCGTTAGATTCCTTCAATATTTTGAAGACTTGTTTGTATCTGTCCTTCTTATAAGTTATTGGTTTTTCAAAAGAGTGTCTTGTTAACTTACGTATGTATGTTTCATGATGTTTATGATCTATTCTACCTAAGTGTTCAAGTATTTTGATTAATAATGTTCTTCATCAAAAAGTTAAATTGTGTTTTCGCGTATCTCATATACCCACAAAGACTATCTCAGATCAAGAACCATTAGATTAAAAGGAGGCATCGAAAATTTTATCAAGGTTGTTTTAGCACAGTTGAAATCAGTTTCTTTCCTAAAAGACTGCCTAGGATTGAATTTCGGTCTTGATATTCATTATTCAAATTTTAATTTTCATGGACAATCTCTACAACACCCCGCAGTGCCGGCATCCGTAATTTCGGCCATCTGTGTAAGTTCGTGAGATTCCGTGTTTGTGTATAACTACACGGCTAAAATAATAAAAATATCGAGAATAAATCCTCTCCAATCTATCTCGTATAGTACAATCGATCTCTTGTTTCGAACTGTTCGACGGAGTGCAGGGGATCCAATTTCCACGCACTTCCTGTTATTGTTCTATGCAAATTTGATGATGGATCCGACAGAATCCGAGGAGCCGATAATTTGCAATGCCTGCCAAATGCATGTGAAGGGACAGTCGGCAGAGTGTAACCTGAAAGGGAGGGTAAATCGAAGGATGCCCCCTCCCCTCTTCCCCAGGGCAGTCAAGAGGGTTGATGCTGTCCATCTCCGGTTGTAGGGAACTACAAAGAGAAGCCTCCCTGCTGTAGGGAGGAAGGTGTTACTCCATTTCCATAGTGATTCGTAATTTCGCAATCATACAGAAGGGAAGGGGTTGTATTGGGCCGTTGCTGTGCAGCTCTTCTTTCCTCGTTTGAACCGCAAGCTTCAAAGCTTCTCGTTTGAAGGCCAGAACGATTCCGGTCAGCATTTCCACCTCGGTTTACGGCAACCGACCGCGTCTCTCCGAAAAATAATGGAAGCTAATGAGGACGAAACCGAACAAAAGCAAACTGCACTAAATTGCATATTAGGCCATCAATGCTTGATGTTTAAATTATAGTTATCGAAAGGGTCCACGACATATTAAAGCAATTTGAATTAAAGACACAAAAGGAAATAAGACAGGGATTTCAGTTGACTTGTCAGCGTTTTCAATTTGCGCTTCGAAAGCGTTCGTCAAAATTCGACTTTAATTTCGTTAATTTTTAGAGAGACTTCCTTGGATTCAATACGTACAAAAATGAATAGTAATCTTTGATTGAACAAATTAAAACCTATCTTTGCAATTTAAACGTCAGACGATACTAATTGAATTAAAAAGAAAAAGCCTATTAATAAAACATGACTGTAGTTTTAAGCTAATATATCCTATATTTGAATAAGATCTATGACATCTTACTTTTTAAGGGAAATAGAAAAAAATAAATAAAATTTAAGCCTTTTAGACTAGTATAGTTACTGAACTTATAAGGATTTTTTTTTGGTCCTATTCTAATTTTCAAGTTTAGTTATTACAAAAAAAGAGGGAATTGATAATACACTAGCCTAAATTCAATATGAATTTTGAAAGTATGTTTCCCTCAATCTTAATGACTTTGTGTTCAAAAATTTGTAAATGTGTATAAATACATATCAGAAGCTGAGGCGTATTTTACAAAACTATCTGAATATTTTTACTGAGGCTTTCTTTTTAAGCTTCAAAAGATGTAACTCCAATAGACGTAAACCAGTATTACGACATGGCAGGATGTTATCGTAAGCGAAATTTGTCGTGAATGCGAAGCACCTTCCTTTTTCTTTTCACTCACAGATGTAAATCGTGATGCATGTGCAGAACTGTCTTCTCTTTACACTTTTATCATTATCTAGTTACTTTCGTATTTAAATAGCAAGAAAAGAAGAAAATGAAAATTATAGATTGCTTAATGTTCACTTACTCACAGAGCGTACACAAAAAGATGCAGCGAGTATCGTGTTTGTCAGCAAATTGGTGCCATCTTGGACGCCGAAGAGGAATCGTCATGACAGAAAATAAGAAAGCGAGGACGATTAAAAACTACCGTACGAGCGAAGCGTTGAAGAATGAATTGTTTCAAAGCTAGGTATGACTTAATGTCACTTCTCTTTGCTGCTTTTTAATTTAATCTAGGCGTTTAAAACCGAAAGGGAAGGTAAATATAAAACTTGGAGAACGATCATTAAAATTCAGAACTCTACAATTTTTAGGTAAATCGTAAACGAAACAGGAGTTTTTGTTTGTTTATGTAGATAGTTCGATAGATATTTGACTTTATATCGTTTATTTGCTTATCCTTTCATTAAGTTTTATAACTGAATTTCTACCCGAAAAAATTTAAAATCCTATCAATATTCAGTGACAATCCTTAAATAAGTGTAAATCAGTCCAAATTGTTTCCCTGCTCTTTTATTTTTAAACTTATTTCTTTCAGCTTGATTTTACGATATTCCAAGTGAAGACGCTGATTGAGCATCAGATGGGGAGAAACTCATTAGCGGAATTGCTTTAACGAAGGCAAAGAGATGAAGTGCTTGATTGGAGGGAGTCTGGGTCACCTGACATCAATAAACCAATGCGAAAAGTCGATAAAAATCACCTTATACAACAGAGTAAAGACTCTTTTCTCCTAGTTTCCTGGACCTGCTTTTCAGCGCTGTCTTAACCCACGAGCATTGTTATTGGTGACAATTGATTCGCGCCGTGACCCCGGTCTCCCAATTAGGTCTCTGCTATCCGTCAGCCTCAACTTCCCCCTCTTTTCCAACGCCTCCCCCCCAAACCTCCCTCAAAATATCTTCTTTTCACTCGCGTAAAACTTACTCCATCTACCTTAATAAAAGCCACACCGTAACGTGAATTAATTACTTGCAGGACCGTTGATTGCATTCCAGATAGCATCGAATAAATACAGAATATACCTCTTTCGCAATTAAATACAATAAGGGAAGGTAATTTGGTTACAGCTCTGCAAAATTCGAATGCATGCACCGCGAGCTCATTACCACTGTTATTGGTGGAGTGGAATTGGAGGTCTGATTGATTCGGCGTGGCCTTGGGCACGTAATCCATCAGTGACCATCCCTCAGCTCAGAATCTTCGCCCACCCTCCTCCAACACATAGGCCTCCTCCTCCACCCCCTTATACATCGCTCGTTATTAATCTTCATCGGGAAAGAGACTCTAATCGGGCTTTAGCTGTGCAATAGGATTCGGGCGCCTGTTTGCCCACGTCCTTTAAGGTAGCTATGGTGAAGGCCTCAATCCGTCCAGATGAGAGGCTTTGATCCCGCTTAGAGAATTATACACCCACAAATGTATTTTCGAGACGAGGATATAATCGTCCAGGCAAACGTCTCGCGAGCGAAGGCCAACTAATTCAGACGAGGAAAGGGGATGAACGAAGAATTAGGAGGAAGGGCACAGCTATAGAACATATGTGAAGTATTCCAGTGAACGCCCTGCTTCAAGTTCCGAATCGTCTTAATAGGATTAAACATGTCCACTTCTGACCATTAAAATAAGCGCGTGCGATGGATTTATGTTGGGAACATAATAGTCAGTGGAATTTAATGCTGCTTTAAGAAAGGAACTGAATGCTTAATAATTAAAGATTGATCAACATTGTCCTAATAATTAACTTACGTTCAAAAATGAAGAATCCGATAGGTTCTCTTATGTGTAATGTTCGTTTCATCTGAAGGAATATTAAAATGGCCAGGTTTTATTACAGACGGACTTTAATTAAAGTTCCCAGAAAATAGACTTTATTAAAGGGACTGAGTCAATTTAATTTAGAATTTTAGAAAAGGTTAGATCTGTAATAAAATAACCATAATGTCTTTATTTTAATGTCCAAAGTTACGAAATTATGAAAACGTTTCATTCAGATTGTATGAGATGCCAACGTTCTTACGGTGTCAACACATCATACCAATGTTTTTCCAAGTAAATATTGTATTTTTAATTCTAGAATATAATGAATAAAACTGAATTAAAATTCAAAGCAACTTGGCCCTAAATATTCATGGCTTCAAAATCTCTTTCTATTGCAAATAGTAGCTGTAGAATAAAAATTTTGTGAAAAGTTTTTTTATAAAGCTCCTTTCTTAAAATGCTGTAATTAAAATTTCATTTTTTTTCAGAGTTGTAAAAACCTCAAAAACCGATTCTAAGCTTACTTTTAATAACTGTTGAATAAACAAAGTAGAAATATTTTAGCAGGTAAGATAGTCCAAAACATTGAAATAAGTTTAAAACGTTATGTGCTTTTAAAAAATAGTTACAACTGGTTTAGCCTTTCTTGGTACAAGGCTAATTCAAATGACCATAAAATACATGGACATGGCTTTTTAAGCCCTTACAGCCCCAATAAGATTTAAAGCAAGAAATTGACTTAATCAATAAAATTTAGGCTGACGTGCCGAAAGAATTTTTCATTATTAAAAAAAAAACCTACAAAAAATTTAAAAAAAAAATTAAATTAAAAAAAATTAAAAATTACTTATTGAAAAGTCTTCAAATCTTCAAAATAAAAACAAAATAAACGTATAAAACTATACATTTATTGAAATAAATATTTCTTAATTTTCGAAAAGACATGACTTCTTTTCTTTTTCAAAGCCTAAAAAACAACAACAATACGTTACAAACAAGTAGAGGAAAACGATACATATATGAGACATTCATGAAATTGTATTGTTACAACAATACTTACAAATGCTATTCTCCTAATTCTTTAATTTTCACCTTATTTTTACAATTTGAAATACATATATTGTTAAACTCTTTGGCCATTTCCACAATAAATTTGTTTACATTAACACCTTCATTTCTATTAATATTTATCTTTTTGGTATTTCTAATTAGTAGACTTTCCATGGTTTTTCTCGTTTTACAATCTTTTTCAATACATACAATTTTGATTTCATCTTTCACACAATGATTTTTATTCATACAGTGTTCAGCCAATTCCGATTTCTCCTCTAATTTGTTTTTTATGTATGAATTATGCTCCAATGCCCGTTCTTTTATTGTTCTTTTGGTTTCTCCAAGATAGAACGCATCACAAATCATGCATTCTATTTTGTAAATAGCCCCCATTTCCCCTTTTTTGTCACTTGTATTTATTTTATTACAAATAATATTTTTTATTTTATTACTGTAATAGAAACCTACATCAATGTTAAATTTCTTACAAATCCTTTGCAGTCCAATACTATTTTTATTTAGGTAAGGAATAAACACTTTTTTCCTTTCCTTATCCATATCCAATTCCTTTATTTTGAATGTGTTGAACTTTTGGATACTATTATCGATAAAAATTTCAGTATATCCATTTTTCATTAGAATTGTTTTCATTTTATCAATTTCTATTTTGTAATCTTCTTCACAGCTTGATGACCTATCAATCCTTCTTAAATAATTTTCAATGATGTTTCGTTTTATATGAAAACTATGTCCTAATGCAAAGTTTAATAAGTGGTCACTCTTGAATTCTTTTCTGTAATATTTTAAAACTATTTTATTGTCCTTATTTATTAAGCATAGGTCAAGGAAATTTAGTTCCTTATTTACCTCCTTCTCCATTTTGAACTTTATGTCTTTATTTCTTTTGTTTATATTTTTGAAGAAAATTTCAAATTGTCGATCAGTGCCAAACCAAATTATTAAAATATCATCCGCATAACGAAAATATTTTAGATTATATTTACATTCATTAAGAAATTTATATTCAAAATAGTTCATATAGATGTTGCATAATGTACCTGATAATGGTGAACCCATTGGAAAACCTTTTATTTGTTTGAATATTTTTTCTTGGTGTTTAAAATAAGAATTTTGCGTTATCAGTTCCACTAATTCCATTAGATCTCTATTGTCCAAATTATGTTTTAATAAAATTTCTTTGTTTTTGTATGCCAAATCTTCTAGTATATTTAATGTTTCCTCAACAGGTATGTTTGTGTACATGTTCTCTATGTCTAATGAGTACAAATGAAATTTTCTGTTATTTTGAAACATTTGTTCAATTTTCTTAATTAAATCTTGTGAGTTTCTGATTATTAATTCTTCTCTGGGAAGCTTGAAGTTTTTTATTATACTATTGACATATCTTGCAATATTTTGAACAGGGCTTCCATAAGCATTGATAACAGGTCTAATGGGGTTACCTTCTTTGTGTGTTTTTATACGCCCTTCTAAAGTGGGTGTTTTGCATGCTTCTTTCATAATTTCATTCTTTTGTTTGAAATTTATTGATTTTTTATCTTTTAAATCCTTTACTATATTTTTTAAGACTTTTCAATAGATTTGAAGACATTTGAAGACTTTTCAATAGATAGAATGTCTAGAAGAGGGAGATTTAAGAAGACTTATGGTAAAAATTACTTACTTAACTTGCTTAAATCTGATTAATTCTAAACATATCATCGCAAGTGGAATTAGTGGATTACTAAAAGGATGAATACCTATGTGTTATATAGAACTCTTTCAGTTCTCATGCTTTTCTATGGGAATTTTTATCACCTTCAAAATCTGATTTCTCGATGAAGACTCATACGTAGAAAAAAAAATAAAAAAGTTAAATCATCTCTTATCGTTAAACACACTACGTTTTAAAAAGATCATTCCAACGGTTCAAACTTTATCAAGAGACGACTACACACACTATAATATGTCTAATCCTTTTCAAATAATTTCTGCGTGATAGATTTTCTTCTAAGTTATTCATATTTGAAAAAACACCTGGACTTTCAAAATCCTAAACAGTGATAATGTCTGAATAGTTAAACACATTCACAAGGAATATAGAATTTCTTAAAAAAAGTAATCATGAATTACAGTAGCAGTTGGAACACTGAAATTCTGCAATCTTAGAAGTCAAATTTTTTTAATCTCTTTTTAAATCACTGACCCTTTTTAGGGTTTTTAATTACACATCTAGAAGTTCTACATATGGGTTCAATCTATTTCAGAATGAATAGGGAATATACAAAATGAAGTCTTAAATCTGCATTCAAATTATTTTCCTATGCTAACGAGAACTGAATTTCCGTATCAGAAGTTGGCAAACTAAAGGGGACTTAAATATAATTTGCAACAAGTTTTCAGTCTCACGAAGTTAAAGTATTACACTGAAAACAATATAGTTTTGGAATTTCACCATATGACTATGTAATTATAATAACTTTAAAGGCAGAATACCGTGTAACGCCTTCTAACTTCAACGCTGACCTTATTTTTGTGAGATGACCCCGATTTCTTTACTTCCCTTCAATATTTGGAAAAGATGGCAGTGAAGGGAAAATCCACTTATAGCAACACGATGGAATTCATCATTCTGGGGAACACAGAGCGAGCTGTATGACCGAGGAAAGTCTTGTGAAAGGCTTTTCTATTCCAGAAGAGACAGTGCTACATAATGAAGTGATGTCAACTGACGAAGTGTTTAAAATTTAATCACGGATGTGTACGGCAACCGAAGAAGAAAGGAGAGAAAAGAAAAGCCTTTGCTACCTCGCTCCTCCCCCACCCACGCCCCGCAATCCGTACGGTCTTGACGGCAGACAATGGGGCTTCATTATGAACGGCTGGGTCCTTAATTTCTCGGCAGATTCAGCTTTTATCAGGCAATTCTTTCCATCAAGTGCAATTTAACTGTAAATTTAATTTGCAAAATAGCGTTTATTGGAAGGCAGTTTCAAAGCATTGGGCTTCATCAGCTCTGACTAGGTAAGAAATAAGGTTGATTTCATCGTGCCCAGGATTGAAAGAGAAGTGAATTTGGGTACACGCCCACGCTTCTACATAGGGGACTTTACCACAGCACTTTCTTCAAAGCGTTGGCTTAACAACAACTATAGATTATGTATTTACTGGCCGCTTCTCTCGCAAAATCATATTAACGCCACTTGTAAAAGCGATTGGACAGAAGGTGATAAATGTCCAAACAAGTGAATGGAGGACAAAGAAGAAGATTTCCTCAACTTTTCCCTCCTTTTCTTAACTTTTCTGTGTTTGTGTTATTGCAGCAACCGGCACTTTGTTTTAATTAACAACAGAAAAGCAAGGAAGAAAGTAGAAGCAAACCAATTTAATTCATTTCTCTCGGCAAACTTGACCTTCTGAGGCAGGGACGGAGGTAGTGGGGGAGGGGGTGACAGAGGAAATTACTGGGCAAACAAAGACTGCAGCGAGAGTGCGATTGCAGTGGCTAATCCAATTGTGGATGCTGACAGCTCACGCCTGACAGCTCTTCATGGGACGAGGGGCAATAGTTCCACGCAACGACACAACTTTGTCTTCCGCTGCTAAGATCAAAGAGGACCATTTCTGGAGCCACAAGGATCTGCAATATTTACGGTCGGATGATAAGATCCAGGGCGAAATTATACTGAAAATACCAGTGTAATTGTAATTAAGGACTTAAGATACAATTTCTCTAAACTGGTAAATCATTTTCCTCTTTATTGGGCAGCAAATAAAGCGAAATTCGGGTGGTCTAATGAGAAAGTTTCCTGAGGTTAAGGATTTCAAATTATGAAGGAGATAGAAATTCCAAAGGATTTTTTTTTTCTGTCTTAAGTAAAACACATCACTAAAAATGCTAACCATTCAGAATGTTAACCACCATTAGTTGCCTTTCACAATATTTTAATCAAATACCACACAGATTTCAGAGATAATGTTAAAATAATTCGTTATAGTCATTGTTTGTTTTAATACTTTGCAACATAAGATAAAAGTATTCAGAAGTTATTCTGAACTGGTAAACTTTTAATTATTATATTCACTGGACAGCGACAGAGGAAAGATGATTAAAAAATGAAGAAACGATTATAGGAGATACTTTCTATGCATCTTCAACAGTCGCAAGTAAACATTGATAATAATTCTGTAATCTGATACAATCTAACCGAAATTTAAGTTTAAAAAAAATCATTACCCATAACTCACTTTACTCAAGAGAAAAATTAACTTAACATACGATTCTTCAGTTTAAGAAAATTCGTACTTACTAAGTGTTACTAAGGTTCAAATATGGTTTATTAATACATAACCATCTTCAGTAAATATAAAAAAAAAATTGTACATTATTTATTTTTTTTTTGCAATTTCAATAGAAAATATAGAAAAACATAGAAATCTATCTAAATACTAAACACTGAATAACTCAAAAATTCCAGAACTTCAATTTTTATGTTGAAAATAAAACAGTGATAAACAGGGAGTATTTCGAAACTAAAACGTTTAATCTTGTTTTTCCTCTACTTCTTGTATTTTACTATTCTTTAATCTTCTATTACCTGTATTTCTTACATTTTCTATTCTTTAATCTTTACAATTCTAGTAAATATTATCTTTTCCCAAAGTAAGCAAGATTAACTTAAAAATAAAAATTTAAAAAATATTGCAGAGGAAATTGAGATTTTACACTTTTCTACTGTATGTTGAATTATTAATTTTCGCTTTTTAATCTTAGCTGGTAATTTATATATTTAATAAGGTTACTTAAAAAATGTTATCGTAACAAATCAAGATGTAAGATTATGTTTTCTATTAAATGACGTACATTAAAGTTGAACATATTAAAAAAGGATTTGTACATTTAAATACAATAATATTTTAAACATAAATGAAACAAAATCAAAAGCTTGTAAACATGGAGTCTATTAGTCAATTATATTAAAATGGAGTTTTGAGAACTTCTCATTATTTTCGTTTCTTTTAACAGATGTTTACAACTTGAAACAATAATATATTCCATATTTAATTCCTATATTCATACATTACAATTTTATTTACAAAACAATTCAAACTCAAACAATTTTCTTACTGAATTGAAATGTTCGAACCATTTATTATTGTCGCCAACCCCTTTAGTTAAATTATTAATAACAAAAGCTACATAGAATTTCTATGGAACAAATATATTACAGTTTAAATTAAATGAAAGAATGTAAACTGCTTTAAAAATAAAAATAGCTATTTAAAAGCTTTAATGAATTACGAAATAAGCTTTATAGCTTGTTTGATATTTGAAAACTATAATTTTAAAACACTAACTTTTTCGACTTTTCATCCCTTGGAAGCTGCAAATTTTATGAGGCTATATTTCACTTTTTCAAATATATAAGTTTTGTAAATACATAAAAGTTCCATTAATAACTTTTTCATCTTTAAAAGACAAAATGAATCTTCACACAGCTTTCATTAACTGTACTGATGAAACGCAGAACGAAGTTTGAAATGGGTATCTGCGAATCGCAGTGCGAGACTAGAAAACATAACTTTAAAACATATAGGGTTTTAATGATAACTTCTCACTTTAAGGTGCAGTATACTATTTTTTCAGGCTGTTCCAACTTATGACTCAGACAATAACAGAATCTTGACAATAATTTCAGCAATTCATAGTTGTACATTATACAATTCGAATTTAACTGCAATGAAAATCATACATTACTGCTGCGGACTATATTCTTCTTCTTCTCATTTCAGGGAACATTGTTCATCTATCATCCAAATGCCTTATTCGTTCCCCTTCTTGAATATTTTAATATTTAAATAGATAACCCATTTCGGGAGTCGGATTGACTGAAGTTGGTGCAAGCCTCGCCCTGATGAACAAAAGAGATTCCAGAGAATTACAAATGCCTTAAACTGTATAAATCATTTGGATCCATCTAATTACAGTTTCCGAGTAATAAATTGCAATCTAGCTGACTTGATATCCCTGGTGGCTAAAAGACCAATGTGTTTTACCAGTAGATGTTTTGTCTAGATAGGGACTTATTATAATGTTGCCTATTTATGCTTATGTGCTGTTTATCAACGCTGGCTTCGGAAGAAATATTGCCTCAAGAAAAAGCCAATACCAAATGGGCTAATAATGGAAGACTGGATGGAATTTTCTTGTTACATCGGGGAAAATCAGTCATTTGGTAATGAATGGAGATAACCTTGAGGCATTAAAAAAGTAAAGCAAAATGGATATTAACACAATAAATTATTCCTTTCCTATAAACAAGAACAGAAGTAAGCAGAAATTAAAATGTTACCTGGGAAAATGAATTATTCTTTAAAAAAAAAAGCCTGAAAGATGCATCTTCCTGTCAGGCATATTTCCAAAAAACCTGACGCAAAAGAATAAAGAAAAACTAATTTATTTATTGTAATGCAAACTGCGGCTAATTATCTTGCAAATTACTCAAGAGTCTTTGTGTAAAACATTAAGTGATGGAATGCATAAAAAACTAGATATGACACCACGAAATTCATCTTATTTCACCTCGGAGATTAATATATGATAACAAAGAATACAAACATCTCATCTACTGAAGTATAGTTTTATTAAATATACTATTAATAATCCGAATTTATAAATTGGTAAGCTCTAATGATTTACTCTTCTGAAATATATAATTCCCTTGTTCTCGTTTTATTCGAATGCCTGGGAACAAGACTTGGCTAATAAAAAACTCGCATTACGTTTTTAGTAAGTGCAGTCACGTGAAAATCTATAGTATTGCTTCTTAATCTGTTTCACGGTGCACTTTTATACTTGCAGAAATCACGAGGCACAACAAATTCCATGACACCAAAGTTTAGACTTCTATACAGGGCATAACTCATAGTAAGAGAAGCCTTATATCCCCGTTCTATCTGTCCTTCCGGCGATAGAAATTCATTGATTGTTCTATTTTTATTATAATGGGATCTCTCAAATCTACGAAGAGCTTCTATTTTTTTCTGGTTGTGGTTTTGAAGTTATAATTTTGGTTTAAATTTTCATTTATAGATAGGGTGATCAAATTTTTCCGACATCAATTCCGGACAGACAATTTTCACAACCAAAAAAATAAAAGTAAAATAAAAAAAAAAGACTTTCTTGATTATTTAGAAAATCCGGGACTATTTTCAAAATCCGGGATAAATACTGATGCGGGACTATGCACTAAAATCCGGGAAGTCTGGTCACCCTATTTACATAGATTCTTTGGTTGTTATCATTTTCAAAGATATCCTTTTTAATTAAATGTTTTTTTCGTTTGAAAGCTAAAAGCCAATTTTCCTTTTCTCTTCTTGAAATAAATTTTACAACGATTGGTCTATTTTTGGTACGATGGATTTCCCGAATCTATGGAGAGCTTCTATTTTTATTTTTTTTCTAAGGTATTGAATCTAAAGATTTTAACATTCGCTCTGTCTAGAAGCCGTGGGGCAACATGTGATCGTTACTGGAATTGTTGCTCCTATCTTTTTTCACTGCTTTTATTGCTCTAATAGAATCGTCTGAAAAATACGCATGATTTACAAATGAATAGAACATGAATATAATAATCTTTAGAAATAAGACTTAAAGATAACTGAAAAACATTAAACTTATTTCAGATATTTTTAAATGTTTTATTATTCTTAATTGTTAGAATGAAACTGAATATATTTCATATTTCTGTTGTGTAAAGCGTAGATTTTATTCTAAATACTAATGTTGATTACAGATGCAGCCTCAGAATTTTCTCGCGGCTCACCAAAAGCATCCTCACAGCACAGCACTCTACCGCCGCACGTCGGTTAAGAAGCTCTCGTCTACAGCCAACAAAAAAGTTTAAAGAATTAACCATACATTGGGTAATCCGGAGCTTCTTTTATTACTTATTTCTATCAGTTAAATGATTGAATGCTGACTGTTTGAGATTTTTGTTTTTGTAGATTCTGTGGTCAATAATCTCTGTTTTTGATGTTTTTAAAGTAATACCATTCCTAAATGTTTTATGTAAAATGGAAGGGTTTTTTATTTACCTAAAGGTGCTTTTAACCCACGAAGTAATAAAAAAAATCATAAGAAACTTTTTCTAATTTTATATACATTGAAAAGGGACTTAAGGCCAAACCAGAAACGTACCTTTTACAATTTCCCCTTATTTCATTATAATTTTTAAAACACAGTCGATATCAATGAGAATGGCTGTGTTCAAAATTACTCAACGATTTTATTTATAAGATAGTTTTCTTTTAAGTCACAAATCTTCTGTAATAAAATTGTATATTAACACTTAAAACCAACAGATTAAATAGTTAAAATGTAGTATCGCTTTATTAACTATGAAGGAGAATTTCCTGAAATACTTTAACTTCTTCGTGGAAACAACAGAAAACGAAATTTCGATTCAAATTATAATATATGCTGATCACAAGCAAGTAACTGCAATTTCTTAAAAAAAAAATCGCCTCACTTATTTATCTAAATGGTGTAAATCAGATTCATTATAATTATAGGAAACCCCTCGCAGATTAATGGATTATCTAAAAGGATTAAAATTGCTTATATCGACAAATCCGTTATTTTAGGTTCTAATGCTTTTGCATGGGAATTACAGCTTCTCGATCTAATTTCTCGACAAGGACCTACTTAAGAAAAGATTTCTAATATAAAAGTTAGAGCGTCTCCAGTACATACGTATTCATGCCAAGTTTCAAGAAGCTCCATTCAGAGGTTCAAAAGTTGGAGGGAAACGAAAACACATGAAGATCAACAGACTGAGTGATTTTGTATGTGTTCACTTTTCTAGGAAACTAAAATAAAAATAGTAGAAAAGGACCATACCACAATATAGAGAAAATAACAACAACAATAATCTTCATTACATGTTTCGAGGTCTGTTCAGATCGCCTCATCAGATAATATGATAAATAAAACGGAAAAAGAAGGCACATTATGAAAGCAACCCTTATACAAACATTGGAATTTCAATAATCAATTTGCACTAAATATGCAACTTATTATTACAGCAATGACTTGTTATCTACGAATTATAAACCAAATATTTATCTAAGACTGTAATCTAATGCATTGCTAACAGAGACATCAGTGTTACAGCATTTTTATGTATATGGTCCATTTCTAATATTTTAACAGACACAAACATGAATATTAATAAATAATAAAATAAAAATAGATTTGTAGCTGAGATTAATGGACAGTCTCTAAGACTGGCTTAAATAATTAAACTAGAAAGTACCTAAAATTTTCAGAAAAAATGAAATAATTTATTCCTAAAAAGTTTTACATGTGTTGACGATAAAAAATCAATCAAAAGTTAAACATTAAAAGTACAGTAAATTTAAAAGAGAAATAAAAAAGCCACGCGACTAGTTTCAACCTGAACTCTTCCGAGGGCCTTCTTCACACGCAATGGAAACCAAGCAAGAAAAGCCTTCTTATAAAGGAATTTGTCAACCAATAAATCGAAAAGTCCATTTGAAGTGTGTGGAAACCGGAGTCAATCATTATGATTGCGAACCGTAGAGGTACGGAAATGATAATTTACTTCTTAAATTAAAACTCTATTAAACAAAGGCAAATGTTTAGCGTGCTGTGTTAAGCCTAATGTTCAGAAAAAGAAAGTTTGAAATGTTATAGCTAGTAAATAAAAGCCAGCACGTCATCGGAAATCCATAAGTTGGAAATATATTCCCGTTCACGGACGGATGCTCGCCTTAGTCAACTTTAAAACCCGTCAGATCTTCAATGATGCGTAGGATTAGAAGCAGTTGGACATTCTCATTAAAGAGGGTGACGACGGCATAAAGACCGACTCGCAATCGAAATGAGGTAATAGAAGCAACGCCATAGCGGAGAATCCAATCGCTAATCCATAATGGAAGGATTATTTCACAGATTTGCTTTTTAATTACACAAACTCCGACATCTGCGGCAGTGTAAAATTTCAGAATACAGAATCATCTCTCTCGTCTTTTTACGAAATTTAATAGTTTGTTCTTAAGAATCTAGCGAGAGTTGTTTGAAGAACTTGTGGTTTAACGAAGTGTTCACTAAGACGACGGAAATATAAACTGCAGTTTGATCAGATAAAGTCAGATTATCCTTACTTCAAAGATAATCCTAACTTAGTTCTTTGGTATCGAAACCAAAAGTAGAATTAACTTATGCAGGAAACAAGGCTTTTTACTTACCTCATAGATAAATAAATGAGAAACTTCAAAATCCTAACCCGTTTACGTATTCTGAAGGTAATATTTATATTTTTATTACAAAAAGCTTCTTTCAGTGATGATAGTTCTTTCTTGCAATAAAACTTCCAGAATTTTATTTTTTGTTTAATTATTATCTAAGATTTGAAAAGTGTTAAGTTTCAATTAAATATGGATCATTTCAAGCCGTTGTTCTTGTGTTTAAAACTTTTTTCAAATCTTTATCAGATTTGCTCCAATTATCTTAAAAAAAACTGCTGAATAATTCATTAATTAGCACTACAAATAACATAATCTCGTCTTAGTTATTATCGAAAATTCATGGAAATGGCACAAAAAAATTCTACCATGCTAAAAGTTCCATAAAGCATCATTAACATTAATATCTATTTTTTTTGAAGATTAATAACGTAATAACACATGATAACAAAACTGAAAAAGAAGTGAAATTTACTGCACCAGCACCGATTTCTAAATGAAATTTTATCTGAAGTCCTGTAGACAAATTAATAAAAAATGCGTCTTTTTAAGGCGCATTGGAGATGCATTAGAGAAATGCAAGAATGAAATCTTTTAAATATTTTCGCTGAAGAAATAATGAGTAACATCGTTCTATATTTCCCATTCATTGATTCTGCCATTGTAGAACCGCAATTGAAGATAAGAATCTGCTGATGATAATCTACCAATGTAATGGTGCATGTTAAATTCAAATGGGAAATCCAGCCGCTAATGGAGAATAGAGGTAGTTGTGTGAAACGAAAACCCATACCTTTACTCTTCCAGACAAGGGAAGAAGAACCTACACAACTGAAAAAAGTTAACTTTCTAAGACAAAAATATTAATAAGAATCAATTGTGAATCTATCAACACTAAAAATATGATCTTCAAATAATGAAAACAAAAAAAAAAAGAAGAAAAAGTTGACACATTTTTCAGGCTTTTGCGTAGAAAGCGCCTGTAGATAATATAATTTATTACTGATATTCCTTGAATCTTAGTTATTTGTAAATCCAAGATCATTTTTTTTCTGTCATATGCTGGAAAAAAAAAGTTCCAAAACTATCATTTTCCTGACAATAAGAGAAGATGTCACCTAACATAAACAAAAATGAAACGCCATTAGCTACTGCAAAAAAAAAAAAAAGTATATAAAGAGTATATGGTCTTAGCAGTTAGGTACAGTAGTAACTTTCATTATGGATTTCTCTTCCTCCATCTAGCAACTTTTCTGGATCAAATCTGTTAAAGTTATATGTTTATTTCTTAAAGTTGTTCTTTTCGAAGAAATTATTATGTTTGTAGTTTTTAGCAATGAAGTATTTTTTTTTCACTGGAAGAAAGCATTTTTCTAATGAATTTATAAAAATAATTATGTAGATGTAGACCTAACTAACAAAGTTGAAAGAAATGGAAAGCAAGGAGTAGAGATCTGAAAACATTTCTTTGTACTTATTATGAAACCGGAGATGAAAACTTCGATTATTTTCGGTCTCCATAGAAAACAATTTCATTCTTTGCCTCCATCCACACTCCCCCTTTTTCTCTTTGCAGTTCCGTTCCCAGAAATTCTACTTTTGTATTTGCTTTTTGATTCTCAAGCCTTACAAGTTTTCTTAGTAAATTAAATGAGAAAATTCCAGTATTTTCGAGAAAAAAGAAAAAGGCTATAATTTAATTTTATAAATTTATCAAATTTTATATTTTGATATCCGGTAGAAACAGCAATAGAAAAAAGTTCTATCTTGCTAAGTGTAATCACAGTATCAGAGGTAAAAAAAACTTATTCCTTATTTTCAACAAACAAAATTCCAGAAGAAATGTCGTATTAAATCTACGTCAACCTTTTAATGTCTTATTAAATCTATATCATCTGTATCACTTGCACAAAAAAGACATTTTTGAAGAAAGAATAAAGAGAAAGAACAAAATAACGATGATATAAAGGCCATCAAATAAAGATATGGATACCGTCCCTGACTTACGATTTTTCGACTTTACGATGGTGCGAAAGCGATGCACATTTAGTAGAAACAGTACTTCGGATTTTGAATGTTTATCTCTTTCCGGACTAGCGATATGATGTACGATACTCTCTCGTGATGCTAATATATGTGTTCTGAACATGTTTAAGATAGACTAGGCTAAGCTGTGATATTAGGTTAGGTGTATTAAATGCACGTTTTTGATTTAAGATCTTTTTCGATGAACAATGGGTTTATCGGAATATCACCCTATCGTAACTGAGGAGCGTCTTGACCACATTATCATCTGTGCTCTGGGAAATAGGAACCATGAGAGCTTAATGAACTAAAAGAATAATCAATACTTCCCCAATTGACGAGGAAAATGATTTACTAGTGAAATATTATATTCTATCAATTTTGACTTTGTTTTTATTAAACGGAAGGAATTCTAAAATTCAACAACGAAATCTCCTACTTCAGTGTAAGGAAAAATATTTTTCTAAAATAACATCACTGACAATTTTCTTCATTGAATTTTTTATTGGAACTTTTAACACAAGCACCTGTTGATCACAGTCTGCATAAACGCAGCCCAACTGTAAATTAAAATTGTAAATGTATGAATATCCTAGCCTAAGGAGTTTAAAGAGTTTTTAATTAAGAAGTTTTTAATTATATTTAAATTCATTTCTCTTAGAAAGTGACGTATTACTTGTTGCTGATCCAGTTCCTTCCGTTTAAATTTAGGTTTTTAATCAGTTTACTTTTGTCTAATTTTTCAAGACAAGATAATTTAAAATGAATTGCATTTCATCCTTGACTCTTATCAAAGTGAAAGCATTTTGATCCCTTTGGAGAACATTGTCTGCTTTTTAATTAACAACCTAATAATCCATTTTTTCCTTCTTTAGTCGTTTCACATTAATTATCCTGTATTCTTTCAAAATTCCTACCTATTTACTTTTAAATCCTGTACAGAAGTTTCGAAATACTAATGATAGTATTAAATTCCTACTATTTTTATCTCTGAGGTAACACAGTACATTTTTCTAAATTATAAGTATCTATGACAAGAATTTTTTTTTAAATAAAAGTCAATAGAGGGAGCAATAATTGCGATTGAGACTAATAAAATTTATTTTTGATTTTCAAATTAATAGTGTTTCGTGGTTGATTCAATGGCTTCCTTTCTAAATGGGTGAAGAAAAACTTTAAAAGACAAACTCAGGAATATTCTGTTGCAACCACTGACAAATGTACTCTCAAAGGATGACAGCAGTTAATTCAAATGGCTTATCCCAACTGTTCAACACCTATAGGCCAGACCTAACGTTGATCATTATGCTGTTGTAGCATTTTACGTCGTGCTGTTAATTCTCATTATTTTGGCGTTTGTTTCATGTAACAGGCATAGTTAAATAGGAACGGAGATTACAACTTCCAAAAGAGGAAGTGCATTCTCAATCACTGTGTATATAACAAAAATTAAGGTTAATTCATTTCTGACACATTCCATACTCTGACATGAAATCACACCAGAATGTTTTTTCCTGAATGCTATTAGTAAATGTTACAAAGTATAGAAGAGCTTATTACTTTCATAATAAGATTACGGTCAAATAGATCTTCAATATGTAATCAGAAAAAAAAATCAATATCTAATATTTAAACTATGAAGAGTTATAATGATATAACTGAATTTGATATGATATAGTTAGGATATAGTTATACGATACAAGTATTACAATTTTCTTTCCAATTCATAATGTTTAATGTAATTTATAAAGAGAAACGTAAAAAGAACTTATCGAAATGGGGGCTTTTGTGTTTCAACGTTTAAAATAGCTTTTTTTCCCTTTCTTGAACCCGTATTTGGTATTTGAATATCATTATCTTACTTTATAAATGTTCTCGCAGTTTGTCCATAAATACCGATGGCTATTATAATAATATGGACAAATTTTGTAATATGTACAGGACCTGAATATTAGACTGAAGAAATGTATAAGTAACTTTGAGCAATCAATAGAATTTGTAGTCTTATAACACATGTTCTCAAAAAGTCATGTGTTTAGAGGCACCCACTCACACATTGATACATGCAGACAGAAAGACAGATACATTCAAGCTTAAATACATACATACACAAATAGACAGACAGATATCTCGGGAGGCCCATTTTCTTCAAAAATGTTACTTTAGTTTGCAATTCATTTTTCTAAAAGTTTGTTATTTGATACATTTGGTTTGTTTTTGGCATTTGGTAACACCAAGTAAAAAGGCAAAACAAAAAAAGAAACCTAGTAAATTAACATTTCAGATATTAATATGTAACAGCGTAATATATCAAAAAAGAAAAAAATGGAGATGAGATATTTTTCTGTAGATAAATTGGATGGAATTCTGCAATTGGATGGAAGACCTTGAAATAGAAAGATAAGCAGTTAACAGTCACAAAAATACTTTCCAAAATTCTATCTTTAAACTGTAGTTTCACGCAAAATATAAATACAAATTTCTGTCATACAATATACATATTTCTGCAGCAAAACAAAACAAAGAAAACGTGGCGAGGAATACATTCGTCGTGAGACTTCAAGAGAATTCGTTCAGACAATTCCGTTACTGTAAAGAAATTGTAAAGAATTTTTTTTTATTTATTTATGAAATGAAGTCACTACTTATAATTTGGTTTCTTCTCCCTTTTTTTTTTGTTTCCGATCTTCCTTGTTCTCAAAGAAAGCGGCATTAAGGAGCTGAGAAATATGCAAATTTTGTAAAGTCTTACTCAAAATTAAATTTCTTGCACAAGATGTTACTGGAACAGACATATCGCAGATGGAGGTAGCATTTTTCCTCGCTCCGTTTTTTTTTTTTGTTTTTTTTTCTCAAGCCTTTTTTTTTTTGCTTTTTAATTTAAATTGATTGAAATGTGTAGGTGCAAAAGCTTACGCATCTTAATTTAAATAGGAACTGAGTTTCCTCAGTAATAGCAATTTTTCATTGAATTCTTTAAGAATAATACTTTAATCTGAAAAGTCTAATTAACTAAAACGCACTTAGAAACGTCTTTCTATCAAAAATTAAATAAAAAATATATAAGTCTTATATTTTTTACTTTTTAATCATTTCAGCATTACGAAAATTTTTCTTTGAATAATTAAAAAATACCTAAAACTTATAGACAATAGTCTGTTTTATATTACAAATAAAATGTATGTTATTTCATTTTGAGATTTGTTTTTTTAGAACCTAGAATTTATGAATTTATAGAATTTATAAAAATAAAAGATATTTTTGGTAATTTTGGATCTCAAAAAGGCTTATTCAGAAAGAGATTAATACTTTTACTTGAATTTCATTTCTGAGAGTCTTGAACTATTCTGTCATTTTAATATGAATTTTTAACATGAAAAATAAGAATAAAAACGCACACATTCATGGAGCTGTTTTTGGAAATTTCGTACCGGGAATGCAATTATGAACTTGTTTCGAGGTTCGTACCTCTCGTCAATTGGATTCGCCCAGTACTCATACCTCAGTGGAATCCAAAGAAAGATAAACAAAAGAGAAAATTAAGCAAAACAATGGCCTTTGAGTTAAAAAACATAAAAAAAAAAATTAAGAACGAAAAGGGCAATAAATTAATCCCCGCTAGCTGAACGCTTAGCTTATGAAAGATTAATTTGTTTTTTTTTTGTTTTGTTTTTTTTTTTTTTAAATGTAAATCAGTCCTAATAGGTATTTCTAAAAGAGAAATACCTGTGGTATAGGTACTGAAAATTTAATCTAAATACAGTTAAGTATAAGAAAAAAAAATTAAGATTAATTATATTAAAATTTAAAACTACTATCAATAATATCTATTATTAACTGATTTTTAACCTGACTAATTCTTTCAAAATTGTAATTTTCCCAATTTAATTGATTGAAAAGACTATAAAGGATTTGATTTTTTTGTCTAAATCCCATATTATTTATTTTTGTAACATTAAATATTTTTATCCAACCTTTTCTGGTGTTGGAATTATTTTGTAAGTTATCTTTTTTATTTTTTATATCAAAAAAATTCTTTATCATATTGTTATAAATAAATTTTTCATTTAATAAAAGTATTTTATATTTCTTTCTTATGCTTTGTTGTTCCTCAAGTTTTTTGTTTTTAAAGTTAATCATTACGTAATTAAAGATCTTGAGAATAATTTTATTTATATTTTTAATTTGTTGTCTGTTTATAAATATCCAACAGTCCAAACCGTAATTTAGAATCGAATCAACATATGCCTTATAAACACCCAATTTCTGTTTAAAAGGAAACATATTTTTAATGTGATAGAAAAAATATAATAAAGTATTCAGTCTTTTTAAGATATAATTATAGTGGAAGTTCCAAGAAAATTTGTCATCTATATAAATGCCAAGATTGTAAAGCAGATATACGCATAGCAGCAAAATACTTTCGACTTACTCACACTTAAGTACATTTACATTCATATCATAGCACAAATTTACAGCTTTTCCTTCAAGTTACATACACTGTAAGTATGCTCTCGCCTGTACAGCGAATTACTAGCGAATTACGTACATTTCACGACATTGTTTTCAAAGACCGTTCGTTTCGCATCTCTGTATTTGGTTTTTCTCTTTTGTAATTATTGTTATTAAGTCTTTATAACTTTTATTTTAGTGTTTCCTTGTGATTAAAATAGTGCTTAAACTAATAGCACGTAGAATTGTCTTACAACAGTAGTAAGAGCTTTATTCGTAATTCATTGACACATTTTAGAGGCTCGCAGCTGGGCGGCAAAGAAAGAACGTGATTTTTTAATGTATCAATCTATAAATACATTAAATATAATACATTAAATATAACAATAGATAGCGTGTTATATGCAGTATTATAGAATACTTCAATTGTTATATAGAAGATATTACCATAACAATAGCGTGTTATATAGCATTAAAAAAGTCTTTAAATCATTTAAGATTCATAAATGTATATATTAATGTTGGATTATGTGGCGATCTATAAATCATAAATATTTCACTAGGTTAAAAAATTT
>JAFIDM010010028.1:13852256-14019670 GCA_023159025.1 Thereuonema tuberculata | reverse complement strand
TGTTTTATATTATTTTTCGGCACGTTAAACTCTTTTCACTTGATTTTTTTTTGTTTAAATATATTTCTCACTTTATATTCTTCAAAAAATAATTCTAACATAAGCCTACAGTAAAGTAACACACTATTAAACTTTCATTGATTTACCAAACAGTTTTAAATTGTGTTCTGTGCATTTTGGAGCCTTCCCTAGTTTCTGTATTAATTTTGATAGGTCCTATCTGCATCAAATTTAATAGGTTCCTCTAGATGAAAAAAAGTAATCAAATGTGCCTAAATTCTTGAGTTATTAATAGCACTGATCATAGAAGGACGGCTAGAAAAATTTTAACATTAAAGTATTTATGAGCTTGTTGATATTAACTTTTTTTTTATCTTCGCTACAAATTAAATTTTATCCAAACTATAAAACCTCCTTTGCTAAATGAGGAGGTGGCGTACAAAAAGCATTTTGTCCAAAAAAAAAATTGAGTTATAGGTTTATTTTGTGTAAAGTTTATTCATTCACACATAGTGAACACATCAAATAATAGTGTCTAGGGTGCTCCTAGAAGGGAAAGGAACATAAACATATGGATGTTATTTTGTAGTTAATTATAAATCAGTTTTTCGCAAATACTGAAAATTATGATCTGTGTGACAAAAACCTTTTTGTACACCATCTCCTCAAATATTCTTACCTGAATACGTGTTACGAAATTCTAAAAATATTTCTTTACTATGAAATTCGAAAATTTCTTATAAAATGCTATTAATGTAATTGAGATTAAATATTCAATTTTAACTATTTACAAATTTTACAAGGCTTTTTTATATTTAAAAAAAATTCGATGCTAAAATTAAGAATTTTAGGAAATAGGAATAATTAAATAATAATTTCCTAAAATAATTTTAGGAAAAATATAAAGCTAACTGCAGTGTTTTTATTGCTTCAAAAAGTTTTTTCAATCCATTCAAATAACCTCCGTCTTTTCTGAATTACAAATTCGATTAAAATACACACGTGGTTTTATCGTGGCAATCAATCCTAGGTTCTGTAATAGTAAAGAAATTAATAAATGGTGTCTCCTTAATTAAAATCTCGAATTACCATCTGCAAATCATTAAAATTTAATGGTTTATGAAAGAAAAATTTAATGGCTTAGATTATGCCAATAGAATCGTCTCTCCATATTACCACAAACATCAAAGAACTAGTTTCTATCATTTGATTTTATTGGAAATTAACTTTTTAGTTATTAAAAAGTCAACAGAAATGCAATTTCCAAAGACTTAAGCCACTCAAAAATCAATGCTTTTTCAAGACCCGAAGAAATAATAAATCTTAAGGTAATGCGTTGTTGGATTTTCTTACAAACCCACATTTTCTAAAATTTAATAACTAAAAAATGTTATGCAATTTTAATTATTGGAAAATATCAATCAAAATGTCATTTCCAAAAAATACTTTGATTTAAAAATCAGTTGCATCTACTCATGCCTAAACACATACACATATATAAAAAATACACTGCTACCATATGCTGATCATGTATCATTGTATCTCAACAAGAAAGAGGTGTAAATACTAATGAATTTCATTGAAATTTTTAATGTTTATGTGTTGCAGTTATTAAACATCAACCAAGATGAAATTTTCATGGACTAAGTTATTCAAAAATCAACAAAATCCGGAGATTACAAGTAAGATTCCCGCTTCTTTTAAGGAGAATACTATATTACGTCTTAACCACAATCAGAAACAGTTTTGTCACCCGAATTTTTTGAAATTCTTAATTTTATTGAGTTTTAATTATTAAAAACTAATCTAAATTCGAAGCTTTTCAAAATTGAATGGCATTTGATAACTAAAAACATACAAAACTAATTCTAACAATGGCTATAAGCAGACGTAATTTCTGTAGTTCTATGTTATTGAAATGCCTTATTTTACTGACTAGTTAAAATAGTTAGGAAAAGTCAATAAAAATATTATTTTCGGAGTAATTTCTGTGCAATTCAAAGTCAGTTTCATTTCAAGATAACTAAAAAACGATATATTTTTATGGTAATGTGCTACATCATTAAATATTACCACAATCGTAGTTTCTAAATTATTCAATTTTATCGAAATTTGTAATTTTACTGAGTCTTAGTTATTAAAAACCTACCAAAATGTCGTTTCCGCAGAATAGTTTTATTCAAAATCAATAGCATTCAAAGAGATCCACAAAGATATACTTCTATCTCTCTGGTCACCGATTTCATTCAGTTACTTTCGCTTTCCCGATAACGTGACGAAATGAAAGAAACGAGAGGTAAGGGGAAACGGAAGGAAGATTCTGGAAAAAAAAGGAGGACTTCTCTATCCATGGATAAAAATTTTCAAAATCATGAAAGTAAATCCAATTAGAGGCAAAGACCATTAATGGGGCTACATCATATTTTAACGGTCTGCTTGTTCCATAAATCATTGGCGCTATCTCTCACGACGGCCGCCCGCACATAACTTAGCAACGGGAAAGAATATCTAAGGCTTTTGAGGCTGACATGCGAGTGGCCATGGATCACAGTTAGACCCAAGTTAAACTGTCACCCACTGAATCCACAACGGCCCAGATGACGGTGGATGAGCCACTGCAAGGTCTTGCTTCAAAGGATGTGGGCAACGACAAAGATTTACTACCGTTTTTTCCTTAACTTAAAGCTGAAATTCGCCGCAATTTGTTCGTGGAAAGATAGCTGTTGTCTCTGCTTCGGTAATTAGCAATTCTGTTAATTTAAAAGGTATAAATTTAGATGTAATTACTTTATATAAGAGTGAAAACTCAATGAAAATTCTCCTATTTGTATCAGGAATCGTTCAAACCCTTTTAGGACCCTTCGACGCATTGGTGATATAGTTTCCAACGATTGGCGACCTACGTATATCAAAAGTATAGTTAGAAATGACGGGAACTAAGATTCAATTATACATGAATGAAGCAAGCGGAGTCCAATATATTTCATTCCTTCGAATATAGTCTTCTTGACATCTATTCATCACAAAATTGCGGGCCTATTAAAATTATAAACAGAAATATAAACAGAAATGACGGAGTGAAATTAAATGAAAGCTTCGAAAATTGGCCATAATACGATAAATTTATGTCAAAAACAATCTCAAAGAAAAATATTTTTTCAAGAATTAACACAATGACTCTTAATTATAGTAATATCATGATCATCATTATTACATAGCTTTGTTAATTATAATAACAGTAACAATTTATATAACAGGATATAAAATAGGAATGTGATACACGATTTTTAATTATTGTTTGACCCATTATTTTTAGTTTTAATATGAGTAGCTTGAAAAAGGAAGGACAAAGAATTCTTTTCGAAAATTTGCGGATGTATTTATTTACATTTCATTCCAATGGAAACATGATATTTGTGATATTTTTGAGGAGGAGTTATCAGATTTGGTAATAATTGGCCGATAATATTAGGGAATAATGAAGTAGATTTCGAAAAAAAAAGTTGTTTCGTTCCGACAACTTCTAAAAATTATAAAAAAACTATATTTTTTCAAGAAAACGACTTTATAACCCTTCTCCGAAACTATTCAGCCGCTAGCACTACTTTCTCGTATTTGGGAGAGAGAGGGAAGAGCGGATGTTTTTAGTTCAAGGCGATGGAAAATTATCTTCAAGAATTATTTTCATTTTCTCTTTAATTTAAAAAAAAATGGGTTCAAGTTATTTTAAAATCTGTGTATAAGCAATCAATGGAGGAAAAAACAATGAAAATTTCATCAAGTTCACGATCGTTAATGATCGAAAATTGAAGTCCTGAAATGACAATGCTTACATTTTACGGCCAATATCTTGCAAATGACAGAAAATGAACAAAAGAAGGGAAACAATTCAAGCTTTGTACTTAAATTACTTCAGAATTGAATTAAATCATAAAAATTAATGAATACAGGGCTTTGGTTGTCGCTTCATTTAAATCATTATTTTTTGTTTTGTTTTACAACTAAGAGTCAAAAAAATTTTATGGATCTATAAAATTGAATCTTGCGATGCCTCTGATCATTTATCCAACCCTATTAATTACAATAGAGATATTACTATAAATTTATTGTTTTCTATTGAGCTCCTAAATAATTGAAAGCAAATTCAGTTCATTTTTTTTTTATATATATATTTCAAAACTTTTTAGCCGTTATATTTTAAAAAGTCAAAGTAAGTTCTAAATTAATTCTAGTTGAAATTTATATGCTTAATGTAAGTTAATTAAATCAATATTATGAATTGCTATTTGCTCAGATTTTTATATAATATGATTTTTTTTTCCTGATCTTTGTTTTTATTTTCAAGTTAACGGAAAGACAACTATAATTTTGTTTTTCCAGTTATTGTTTTTTTAGTTAGTCTCAGAATGTTCATCAATTCCCGAGGTCTTATTATCCTTCACTCTGAGTCGGGCCACGGAAACATCCCACGACTACTTTCATCCATCGAGGATCTAACGTGCAAACTCTAGAATTTTAGAATATTTGTCAGTGCCATAGACAGCGGAGAAAAAGGAGAAGCAGCAGCAGACAAATACAAAAAATACTGGAAACAAAGAAAACATCCATGGCTCCGCCGGGATTGGAACCCAGGTTCCGACACATCTACCTCTTCGGAGGTCGCTGCCTAATCCACTTAGGCCATGCCGGAAATGCAGTTATTTTAATTAAATCACAACAATTATTATTAACAATAATTCTAGTTATTCTGATTAAAATACTAATAACAAAAGTTTCTATTGTTAAAAGAAATGGAATCTTCTCATTTTTTTAAGTTTTAAGAAGGTATTTGGCTAAATTTAAGTAGAAAATTTCGGCATGTAGCTTATATTTCGTGTATTGTAGATTAAAGTTTTGAATTTTCAATGTATTTATAAAAATTCGAATGTTAATGATCATATTACTTTATTTTACGGCATGTGGATCCAGATGAAACTGTTGTCTCTAAAAACAAAAAATATTTTTTTTGTCACATAAATTTATGCTTTCAAAGATATATAGTTGAATATTTAGCCTACATCAGTGACAGCACCTTGCAAGGCTTTGCCACAGCAAATACATATTTTAACAGTAATATAATAATAATAATAATTTTTTAAACTATTATTGTTATTATAATAATTATCATTAATATAAATTCATTGTTTATGTGTACGTGTGCTTTATGAAACCTATTCTACACTGCATCTGTGTATTAGATACATTTTCTATAATATTATAAAATTATTGCAATCGAATGAAAGACATTACACACGCACTCGAATTCCGAATTTGTATTCGTAAATCACATTCTTTTACAAACTTTCTCAAAACGGATTTCGAGATCGAAGTTCCTTCTCTTTGGTAAAACTGAACGGGGAAGGCACAAACACAAACCGATAGTTAATTTTCTTTCTTGCAAAAGGAAAGGTCAACGCGGGTAGATCAATTTTCGTAGTAGGAGGTGTAGCATGGAAACTGTTCCAATCAACTGCCTCACTGAATAATGCAAGCCTCTGTAGAAATCCAATGCCCGGCTTAAGATATATTGCAATATGATCTGGGCTCCTAAACCGACCGACTGCCGAAATTGGACATGCCACCCTTTGAAATATATGAACATTGATTTGTGTTCAGTGATCCATTCATTATCAGAGGCCTGTGATCGCCGAAGCAGACATTCACTGGATGCCTAGGGTCTGCTGTATCCAATGTCGCGTTTGGAATATGGGCACGAGAAGCCCAATATCCATCATGTACAGCTCTCGGATCAACCCCGACGCAAGGGCTATCTGTTTTCCTTGTCTCTCTCTTGTCTTAGCTCTCCACAAGACTCTCGCTCGCCAATTAGGAGGAATATTCAGTGAGTAGCCACCCACTCCAAACGCAATGGACCGAAAGACATGTTTGATTTGCTATTTCGCCACAATTTTTCTTTTTTTTTTTTCCTTTCGGGTATTGAGTAGCGTGGGCGGTGTGCCAGGCTTTCAGAGAGACTACCGCCTTGGAAAGTAGTCAGCCATGTGTTAAACGCGGGCTTTCGTCAGCCAGAAGAGCAATGGTTGATTTCATTAAGCCTTACCCTTCAGTACACTTGCATAACGAGAGGTAGTCGTTCAAAAAAAAATGGAAGAAATGCTAAATGGCGGGACGGCTTTTAACAAAGAATATTGATTCACCTACAAGCAACCGATACTTTCACAAAAAAAAAGATGCTTAGGACGGATGAACTGCAAAAGGAATGGAAAAAAAAGATAAAAATGCACTTATAGACGAGTTTCATCTCGCTTAATTCCTCTACACAAGCAGATGTCTCAAAATGAAGAAAATATTTTGCGATTTTTTTTTTTCTCTTCATGTAATCTCTCAATTTCAAGAAGTATATTTTCAAAGTTCTTTAAAAGACCTTAACATAATCTTAAAAAAAAATCTATCCATCTTTATATTTATTACAGTTCGAAGCCACATTTTTAGAAAACCTTCTGTTTTATTTTTTGAAATTACAACGTACAGCTAGTTGAAAAACCAAACTTAATAGGTAAAAAAAAATAATCATAAAAGAAATTAATCTACGATTTATTACAAAGTAATGAATATCTTAATAAAAGGGCTTCATGAATTTATTAGGTTTAAGATTTAAGGTTTTCGTAAATTATAAGAAAATAAAAAATAAAATTATTATCTCTAAGATTTCTTTTTTTATTTTTAGGCTTTTATAAAGACTAATTTAATCCATTTGAATTTACTTAAGGAATTTACATTCAACAGAAAATTTTAAAAAAATTAATAACAACATTACTATTAAAACTTTGTTGATAACTTTATAATCAGTCACTTTACCAGTCAATTCTTATTTCTATGCTACCTACCATGAAATTAATTATTATGAATATGATGTTTTAAAAATTACAGTATACTTCCTGTTCCAAGATAGAGCCATTATTCACGGTGACATAATTCAATCGATATACACAAATATATCGAAACGAGAACCACACATGATTAATTTTCAAATCAAGCCGCATGAATTATGTACATTCTAATCTCAACATTCATTTTGTTATTTCCTTGATTATTCATCAAACGAAATTTTGTGGGTTTTTTTTTTCTTTTTTTCTTTTAAAATACGCCAATCCAGTATTTCGATAAACAAATCATAGTATTTTTTCTTGCTCATTACTAATAAGTTCATGAAATCAATGTGTCTGTATGTTCTCTCTCCTTTTAATAACTTCTGAACCGCTCGATGGATCTCCTTGAAACTTGATATGAATATTCGAGGACTAGGGATGATCTGACGTTTATATTTGAAACCTTTTCGAAATGGGTCCTTGTCACGAAATTAGTGCGAAAAGGAGACAAAAAATTCCAATGTAATATAACAAAATCTACTTTTATTCTATTTCTGTTAATATATCAATACTAATCCTTTCAGATATCCCATTAATTCGAAATAATTAAAAATTAATCTGTTTTAGGAAACTTAATAAATAATACAGTTTGTTATATATATATTTTTTTCAGAACATGTTTACTGTTCGTAGTCAATAGATATTATAATTGGAAAATAAATTTAGGATTTTTGTTTTTGTAGTTTTTCACTACCTATTTTAAAAGGACAAAAAAAAAAGAGACAGAAAAAAATAAGAATTAATATTAATATTGATATAATATTTTGAAACTTCTTGTTTATTTTTTCCAGAAATTTTGATGCATAGTATGAAATTATCTGCATCTAATCAAAACGGAAAAATTTGATTTTCAAAAAAACCAAATTCAAATTAATGTAATCATAGTCAGCAATTAAATGGACGAATTCAATCAAATGAGATAAATAAGTCGCAACCGAATTGCTAATAATTCTTTCTCTTAGCTGAAATTGAATGATTAATTTCCTGATTGCCAATTTCCAGGTTATTAAATTATAAGACGACATAATTTGTCAACACTGGAAACATAAACAAAACACAGAATTAATCCTTCACCACAAAACGCCATTAATAAATGTCCAATGGAAATTGCAAAGACAAATTAGTGGAATTGTTCTAAGAACAAATTAATTAGATAAACTAATAAAAACTAAAATACAATCAAAATAACAAACAAAATTTTTGAATACGGTTTTGATTTTTGCAATCGTACAACGAAACTTTATTTATGTAATTGATTTATTTATGATTGCAAAAATTACCAAAACTTGCCTATTGCTGTTAACTTTTGAAGCCAATTTACTTAATTATGCTACCGTCCTGGTCAATGTTCTTGCAAGCCAAAGAAATTTGTAAACCAAATGAGAAATTTATGTATAACGAACTTTTCCATTAAGCCAAGTAAATAAAACGAATGGCAAATTTAGTTTACGTTTATTGAGTAAGACTTCAAAATGAGTTTCATTTGAGTCCAAACTGAACCGTAGATGAGGCTGGTCTGTGGGACCGTGTTCACTACATTTTAATTTATTTGATTCAATTTGGGATTTAACTATGACGAAAAGCTTTATAAACTACTTGCAAATTCACAGATTAAAAAGGATATCTATACAAAACTCAATAAGAAAAAAATTTAGAAAAGTGCCTAAATATATAATTCCACGTAAAAATGTTACTTAAAATGAAGTAATTCTGACATAAAATAAGATATTGATAGCGTTATTGACTTGTGTTGTAAGAGCACTTACAACCTTGTTTAAAAAAAGTGATACAGTGGCTTAATCTCATTATCTACAGTCCGTTATTTTTTTTTACAAACTCATACATTTACCAATAGAATTTCAGATTAGTTGAACGAATAGTTTTTGGGTTCCAGCGATGTTTATATTTAAGGAAAATGTATTTTTTTGAAGTCTTTTGCCCTGTTCGTCCTATAGGTACCAAAATTAACAGGAACGTTTCTTGTAACAAATAACTACAGTAACAGTGTAGATAACTTACGTTTATCTATAGAATTGAGCTTTTTTTTAAGGAAATATAATTTTTAAATTATTGTAACCACAGACAAACGACGTAGATATTTCAAATTAAAACTGCAGAATAATATGTAACAATAATTATGAAAACTTAAAGAAATTACAGTTTCAGAAGAAATAAATGTGTTCCTTCATCAGTTAGCAACAAGAAAGTTCACAAACAGAATTATGTAAGAGGGGAAACAATAGGAAATAAGTGCTCTTGTTAGCCTGTTTGTATCTCCGTCATGTATTTAAATATTACGAAAGATGTGGTCGTACTAACGATTGTCAACTAACAGTAAGAAAACTTTCATGACATGCCTGCAAATAAGGACATAATATTTCAAATTCAGGGGAAATATCTAACATAAAAATAAAGAATATGAGAATAAATTAAATACAAAGGAACTTAATAGGAAGGATATAAATACTCAATTTAATATCTGGAAAGATAAGGAATAGAAAAAAATCATGAAAACAAAAAAATCATGAAAGAACAAGCCCTAGGGGTTAGAAGACACGTATATTTGTAAACTTTGATCTATTACAACAACATAAAATATATAAAAAAAATACGAAATAACCAACTGATTATTTTTAAAATGAAACATTTCAGCATTAGGAAAAACTGAACTTATAATTTTTCTAGAAGCACGCCGCACATCACGCTGGATAGCACTCCGACACGATGTCAGTCTGCTTTATTCTAGTTGCAGGCTTCAGGTTAGAAGTAAAATTCAACGGGAAGAAACAAATCAAATTTGAGACGATATAAAAATTCTTTTTGAGGATTTTTGTAATAGATTATATTTCTTATTCACCAACAGCTATAAAATAATAATCACGTGGTAATATTAAGCCTTTTTTTAAAAATTCTGAGTGGAAGGTTTAGGGAGCAGGAGATAATCATCAAATTAATAAGTACTCCTCAGAAAAAAAAAAGCACGGGAGGTGTGAGAAACATTTTTATTCAGTATTTTCAAGATGGGTGAAATAGAAAATATTGGATTCAATGCGAAGTGCTTTTATTCAGGCACTTAACATTAAAAAAATTCAGAAAAAAAAATCCTACAAAAAAAAAAAATATGTATCGACTACAACCTAGCTTCCGCAATTTCACAATTGCATTACTGTATGAGGGCAATCAATTTTTTAAAAAAGAAGAAAAAAAGAATTAATGCCAAGTTCTCAGAAAAAAAGGAAATTTCTGATTAGTCATACTCTTGTTGTCAATTCTTGTGTCCTAATTCCAAAAATTAATTGCATTTTTACAATAAATTTTGTTTTTGGAAAAAAAATTGTAATTTACTTAGAATAAAATTACCCAAATATTATTTCCTTTATAGGCCTACTAAAGTGACTTAGACTTGGACATAATTAAATTTACTTTTTAATAATCAATTATTTTTTTTTTTAAATACTAAATAAAAAATAGTTAAAACGGTCACATTATATAATCATTAATTATTACTTAGAAATTAGATTAATTTGTATTAATTAACAGTAATGAAAACTAATTATTATTAACAACAGGAATTTGTTAAAGTTTAATTATTAATTAGCGATTAATGAATTTAAAATAAAATTTGCAATTAGCAGAATTAGAAATAATTGAAATTATAACTTTACACCGGCTCTTACAAAGAAGTAAGTTTGATTATTAAAAACAACTAGTCGGCTACCCGTCGCTTCGCTCCGGCTTATGTAACGGAAAACAACTTTTCATTTATTAAAAAAAAACACACACACAAATGACATCAAGTAAACTAAAACTAATATTTTTTAAAAGTTTTTTTTTTTTATTTAATTTTTGATGTCTATATTCTCGCAATCCACGACTGCTTTTAGAACCAGCGTGTGAATCATATATCTATGATATATTTTTAGTTTTTATAGATTAGAATGTAGTCCTCGTGGTCTAATGGCTAAGATGTCTAACTTCGGAACAGAAAGTTGCATGTTCGATTCACGTAGTGAACTTGTAGAAATTATTCCTATTTTCACGAATTACAATAATTGCACCAGACAGACAGAGAAATAAAAGATTTTTAGTAATATTGGTTGATAATTTTTAGTGGTTTTTGAATTACAAATAACGATTTTTCAGTATTCTACCTAATAGAAATAGAGCTTCTTTCTTTCTTGACTCTCTGTTTTATATTCCAACATCTTCCATGTACACGCTCTTATTTTTCAATATCAACGTTTCGGCAACTATAATTGTCATTTTCGAATTACAAATAAACTGACGGATGGGAAACAATAAACAATCTTGAGATTCCAAAAAAAGGTTGAATACATTCCTTATTGATGGGGGAGGGGGAGGGGGAAGGGGAAGGACAGATAAGTCAAAAAACAATATGAAGAGAGTTGTAGTCCCCATGGCCAAATGGATAAGAAGGATCAGAAGCTTGCAGGTTCAATTCCTGTCGCGGATGTTTCATTGTAAAAATTATCTTGATCATTTAAAGGAATGCTTAATAAATAATATGTTCTATAGTAATTAACAATTGAAAAAAAAATGTAGTAAAAAATTGCTAAATATATTTTACTTTGAAGACATCTTAATTTTTTTTTATTTCCATTTTAATCAGTAATTCCGCATAAAACATTTTTATCTTAATTTTGATGAAAGTTTACAGAAATTCGCTGATAAGAATCAAAATTGGCTCAAGTGTAATTTTAATTTTTAATGGAAACATATTTGTATTTTATCGATAAAGTAGTCGGTACAATGCTACAAATGCACCAAAAATCCAAATAAAATTTATGGGTTTCTTTTTCATTAACATTAAAATTATTTTAAAAGTTGGTCATTTGAGAAATTTAAAGTTTATAATAATATTTTTTGATTGGATAAAAGAAATGAAGAGTTTGCATGAGACAAATAAGAATTAAGGTTTGTTCACAATCCATTACTACTAAGCACTTAGCAAAAAGAAAATATTCAAAAGAAACAAAACACAAAAAAAAACCCATTGCGCATTTACTCCATTTCAACAAGAAAAAGTAAGTGCTAAGATAGCGCCAATGTGAAATGTTTGCTTGTGTGAGTTTGTTTTAATTAATAGATGCTTTTTTCCTCTCATTTCCAGGCTGGTGGTGCTCCCTGAGCTGTCGTGTCTAAGGCTTGTAATGAGCCCGTCTCCTCGGGCACCTTGGGATATGCCAACGTTCAAAATAATATATTGATTATCTTGTTTTTGTGCCTGCAGAGAGGCCCAGGGATGTCACAGTCGGATGCAGCTGAAGAAGACATCCCCAATCAACAGAAGAGGTAGCAGCTAATTGAGATGAGAGAAAGGAAGAAGCACTGATAGAGCGGTTGGAGAAACACATGCTCTCCAAGTGGTTATGGGTGGTTTAGTTCACTGTCGTTACGTGGCCTCATTTGCCAAAGTAATGGAGATCCATCTGCCTCTCTCTGTCCGCCACCCCCTCAGCCAAAAGGAAACATCAAGACATTGAAGACCAGAGACATCAAATGGCCATTGTGTCCAGCCGAAAGCACTCCTGGACCAAACGCAGTTTCACAACAACTCCAAGTAACGCGTTTCGAACCCTCCCTCCCCCAGCAAAGACATTCAAGGACCTAAAAATGACCCTCTACTTAATGAACGAACAAAACGATGTACAAAGAGGATTTGCAAAACATGGCATTGCTGCTTCGTTTGGGGATCACAACTAACTTAGAAAAAGTTTCATCTGCTGTCAAATGATGTAAATCAACGTTGTACAGAAATTTCACAGATGTAAGATTTTCATTTGTAAAAATACGGCTTTATTTGAATGGTCAATGTCAAATATTTATGATAAAAAATATTAATGACTGATTAGCACTGAAATTTGAACTGTTTTTCCCCGAGATTATTTCTTTCTATTGTCTAGCAAAACACGAATCAATTAATCATGGTGGAACTTAATCAGTTGATGATTATCAATGATCATTACTCAACCTTCTATTATAATGTGCATTCGTATATGGCATTCTTTTTACATGTTCTTTAATTCGCTTTTTCTAAGATGAAGAATTTGATTTAATGTTACATATAATAAACTGTCGATCACTGTCAAACAAATCCGTCTAGATAGCTGAATTTTCTTATGTAGGAATCGTAGTCATTTAACCTTGTCATTCTCTAAAAATTCAAAATAAATATATATATATCTGCACTGCATTCTATTTTCATGAAATGTTTTGAATGTTAATGTTTACTTTTAATGTTGTAGACTAGTAATAAAACCTCAACACTGTTGAATTCAGCTATAAAAAAAGCTTCAGGTAACGAAAAAAAAAATCATACTTGGATTAAACAAAAAGCTTTTCACAATTTCTAAAAATTGAAAATGGCTGGAAATTTTCTTTGCCTGAGAAATTTATCAACCACTTCATACAATATTCAGAATATTATATTAAAATTAGGAAGGTTTTACAGTTTACTAACTATTTATAAAATAAAAAAGAAAAAGAAAACAAAAAAAAAAACTGGTATTTTGTTATTAAATCTGTAAAATAATAAAAAAATATATAAAATTAATAAAAAATATAAAATATATAAAAAAATTACTTTAAGACATTTGTATTCAATTTTTTTTACACAGAATGCCTTAAATTTGTATTTAAAAGTTGCTGTTTTTTTCTGAAAATTATCAAGATTTTTAAAATAATTAAATAATCATTTTTAACTACATCAGTTTAACTAACTAATTGGTAGAGTATTCTTTCATTTATAATACTGTATTTTATTAATACGACTTTATTTAATAAATTTTGATAATATTTATTTAAGAATAGTAAGTTGGTCTAAAATAGCTAATTAATAACTTTTAAAAATCATAATTAAATAATAATTATTAACTGACGAATTTTTAGAATATTTGTTTATGGAAATTTATCGGTTTTTTTTCTACAAATTTCGATGTAATTATGAATTCAAAATATGTTACATTATTTATTTATTATTTATTTATACTAAGTCAGAAGAATTTTATAGATAATAAAAATGAAATATGGGATCAATTAAATATTTTTTTTTTCTTTTGTAAATTTTAAACTTAAATTTGAATATATTAATATTACTAAAGCTGCAAGTTTTATTTCAAATCCCCAATTAAAAGTAAGCTTTGAATATGTAATTAATTAAAATAATTTGGAAAGATTACCAACGAATTACTCAAAATTCCTTTTTGTAATTAGAGTTGGAGCATTTAAATAAAATGATGTCTTTTCTTATATTTCGTTTCATCGTGTACTTTTATATTTCCAAAAGCAATTAACTTCTTTGACAGAGAGAGAAAAAAAAAATTACACTTCTTCATTAAATTGGTCGTAATGAAACTATTTTGCACCCACCCCTCAACAAAAATGGAGATATGCTTACCTACTCTTGATTGTAGAACTGCGAGGGGGGAAATCAAGACCCTCAACAACTGTAATATCTTAATTGGCCCAATTAGTGCTGTAGAAACTCGGTTGGAGATTGTCGAACCAGTGCCAAGCATATGGCGTCTTCTAATTGTGTCTCAAAAGATGTTAGGAGACCTTTACCATAACTGTGAATCCCGACTTTCGGCTTATTAGCAGTGAATTGTGTTCTGGTGTAGTGAATAATGTTGTATTTAATCTAGCTTACCAATTACAAACCTAATTGAGAGTTATTGCAAGTCCTGGGCACTGTTATCGCCAGGCGTGTGTAATGAAAGCTGAAAACACCTCTGCACAGTGTTGAGAACGCTCCGGCGAGTAGAGAATGGACCACTTGAACGATGGGATTAGCGAAGGGGGAGCCGAACTTTAGTGATTCACGATATCCTACTTGAAGTAGTTGGTAGATCATAAAAGCTTAATGAATTACAGACAAAGCTGTCTTCAAATGGCAAGGATAAGGCATTTGTTTCGAGTTGTTCCGCCAGGATGAGAATTTGAGAGACACCAAGTTGGAAATTAACACGTAACCCAAACCAGTGTTTGTTTACTCTTATTGGCGATCCAGATTTCTGTTGGAGAATTATTATGGGAGCGCCATCAAAATCACTAATGACACATAATTAAGGGCAGTCTAATATTTCAAACAACACCGACAAGTTTATTTTGAAAAAAAAAATCAAAATAATGTATCCATAAGAGAATTTCAAATTTAAACCAACTCTTTAAGATGTTTCCTAGTCTTTTAGCTTGTTTTTGTAACGAATAAATCCTAATTAAAAATATACTAAAGCTCCTTCAGTTTATCAGAACAGCATTTCAAGCAGCACACAATTAAAGGAAGTCCATTTTCTAACTTATAAAAGTTTTACATATCTACATTTTATATTTAACACATTTATTTATTCATTCCTACTTGATTATTTAGATCTATTTACATTTGATTAATGCTCGTACAAAATAAATGCATTACCTTTTTTTGTGTGTATAATATTATAAATTATTAATAATATCATCATACATAGTTTTCTTAATATGGATTACTGAATTTTTCTTCGTCATTATTAAAAAGTTGAGAAAGTGCAAAATAAATAAATAAATAAATACCTAAAACATCTTAAAATCACTAAATACGTTTGTTATAGTATTCACAACGGCTTCTACAACAAAATATGTTTTTGAGTCTGTGATATTCTTTTATTTATATTTTAGTCAATAAACATAATGCCAAAATATATGTATTGAGTTGGCCAAAAAGTTCGTCCGGTTTTCAAGTAAAAATAAAAGACATATTTTTCATTATCACTAATAATTTTATTGAGCAACGTCTTCGACGGTGTGTTCTACTATCTTCTGCCATCTTTCAGGCAACTTCATAATTCCATCTTCCCAAAACTTTTTATCTTTTTGAGCAAAAAAATGTTCCAGGTGCCTTTGGTGTCTTCCAGGAATTGAATTTTTTCCATTAAGAGAATTTTGTAAAGACCGAAATAAATGGAAATCCGAAGGTGCAATGTCTGGTGAACACGGAGGATGAATCCGAACTTCCCAGCCAAGCTGTAACAGTTTTTGCCTGATCATCAAAGAAACATCGGTGTTGCCTGCTTATAGTCTCCCATCTTCAATATTAATATGGCGACACAAAATTCACCAATTTTGATCCGTTTTTATTTTAAATGCACGCTGATATGACAAATGTCACAAGACAATCTAAAAAAATGGTGTCGATTGACGTTAAATACACCTAAGCGCTACTAAGTTAAGTAATGAAGGTGGGTGGCAGGGAAGCCAAGCACTGCGACCGGAGATTTATTGTACTATCCCACGGAAATAAGGACAGATGGAGAGAAAGACTGAGAAAGTATGGTGGGAGAAGTGCAGGGGAAACGGGAGAACCCCGAGAAAACCTGCCCAGCGCGGATCGTCCACCATCACGAAACCCACATGAGAACCGAACCCGGTATTCAGAGGTGAGAGGCCGATGTCATAGCGACAACGCCAACCGCGCGGCCATAAGCGCTACTAGAGCCAACTTATGTAAAAAAAACTTATGGTTGCTCAAACTTGTTTTTCTTTGAAAATTCGAAACAACGTTCTTCCGAATTTATATTTTTAAAACACTTTGTATACATAATGTAAAACAACAACTCTTGCCGTTGTCTGCGGCTGGAAAACACTGCAGTCAAGTAACACAAGTTGATTAGCAATTAACTATAATTAAATTTAACTAAGATAAAAGTTATTGTTGAGTAAAGGTTTTATTTTGAAAACATTATATATTTACTTTTTAAAAAGATCTAACAGAATCTTTACTGTGGATGAAAAACTTATGTATTTTATTTAATGTGGATATTGATTTAACAGTAATATTAATGGAATATGTTCCAACAATATGACAACAAATGTTGTATTTACAGTCTAGGAGAAAGGCAACATATTTTTTTCTCAAGCTATCGAACGTCGGACTGGTCTTTCATTTTTCTCACCAGCTCCTGCCCCATTTGAGGATTTGGGCGTGGTATTTCACAGTTTGAAAAATTCAGCTTTTTAGTAGTCCGTAGACATAACTTCTCAATTAAACATAATAAGCTTTAAATCCCTTAGGGGAAGAGATGTAGCAGCTGATTGGATTATCTTTTGTAGTTGTTTCAATTAAATTTCTCAAAATTTGATAAAGGGTCCTATTCCATGTTAAAGACAGGCGAATATACAAACATCTGATTCTAGTCCTGATTCGCCACTTACTCGTGGTAGCCTATACCTCCGTCGTCACATACATAAATAAGCTCGACAAATTCTGTGTGTCATAACAAGCAGTAAAATGTAAAATTTATTATTACAACTTAAAGTGGAAGGAAATTCTTAACTGAAAATGATTGTGTGATTATTATTTGTCATTTTATTTACAATAGAAAAAAATAATGAAACAGTCAACGTCATCTAGGACTAATAGACAGGGTGTATACAGGGTGATTCATAAAGTAGTGGAAGGCCTATAAAGAACGAACACCAAAATATTTTTCTGTCAAATGTAAAAAAAAAAAAAAAGTAAAATAGGGCATGGATTTCTGTATCGAATGTGCGATTCTGAGTCTGATGATGGGGTCCCCATTTTAGTCTTTTTTCTGCCCCTATGGAAAAAAATGGTCTAGTTAGCACCCTTCACAACCGGGAAGAGCAAGGAAAGGGAAGCGAGATTAGAATAGGTTAAGTTAAATGGAGTATTAACTCCATTGGGTTTATTTCAAATACAAGTAGTCCTGGGGGGGGGGGGGGAATAAATAAAACAAATTGTAGTGAGTCCGTTGGGTTTATTTCCAGTACTTTATGAATCACCCTGTATATAATTACACAGAATTTGATTTCAAATAAACTGATTTTTCAAGATTTTTCAAAGATTGATTTCGCTATTGACACTCAAATCTCAATATCACACATCACGAAATTTCGACGGGATATGAACGACTGGTAAAGATTGTGAAATTTGACTACTTATTTCCATCTTTATAATTCTTAACTTTACGTTATTAAGTTTGTAAAATATAAATCATCCTAATCAACAACAGCATCTACAACTTTTGTATGGTTATCTTAATAATTAAAAACTTATATTCAATTTTTTTGAGAAAAGTGACATATACGAAAATGGCTGCTCAGGTAATAGGTATTTCTTCATTAGAATAAAAGTGTTCTGGCCGATGCGTCATTTCAGCCAGTATTAAAACCAACGGAAAACAAGGTACTTAAAATGGAAGCAATTCCGCCGCTAATGAAACTGTCAAGGGAAATACAAAATAAGGGTCCTACTAACTCCGTTATTAAAAAGGTTTCTCATGAACTCAAAATTAAAACGTTTTAAGGGTGGAAAGTTATATCTTACAGTAAATTTTTCATTGAAAACTTATCTTTTTAAAGACAAGTATATTTAGTTTGTTACTGAATGTATTAAGAATTTGTTGTCGTCCGTCTACGATCACGGTACTATCAAAAACTTTACATTCCAAAAAGTTAAATTTTTAGAGGTAATTACTAGGTAGATTACTGTTGATTTTGGTAAAAACAAATGAACCAGTAGCTAAGGAACTACAGGCCAACATATATGAATAATTGATATTTTTAAATTCTGTAACTTAAATGCGGGTATTCGAAAGTTGGTACACCAACTATGTCGTTTCTATTACTATATTCGACGTGGAGAAAATTGTTATTGTATTTTCCCAGTCATTTACTGTAAAATTTGGTGATAGTGATCTCCGATATAAAAAAATCACAACATTATCATCCATCATCCATAATGTTGATAAACATTACTTGATCATCTGCCTCAGTTTCTGGCAGACAACGTAACAAAAAATTGTAATTCGAGTTGACATTCATCAAGCTGACCTAATAGAAAGAAAGCATACGTAAATGTAATTGGTAACCGTCGAATAATGAATGACCTACAGAAATTTGACACGGACTGTTGTATCTAAATAAAAGATCGTATAGTTTTTTTTAAAAAAATCTTATAATTACAATGGATTCTTATTTTACTTGGAGCCTAAATTCTAAAAACCTGAATGTAATAAAATCATATATAGCCCTGTGTTCATTTTCTCCTGTATATTGAAAACTACTGATTCTAATTCAAAGAACTGCTTTTGTATTTTGCACTATGTATCGGTAAAGACGAGGACAGAGATTCTAGAAGAATAAGAAAGAAGGGGGAAGGAGAAGAAAAAAGAAAAAGGAGGTATGGTTCGTTCCTTCTGCTATTAAGAGAGAAACGAAATCTATTTTTGTTCGCCGAACTTCTTCGGCTGCAGAAGCCATTAGAGTAAAGTGTTCATCGAACATAACTGAGTTGACTTAGCGTTCTATGCTAGGTTAGGTTATTGAATTGGAGCTGCTAGATGCAGTACCATTATACTGGTTCTATTCACTGGCTTGCTGGTCAAGCCTACAGACCCCTCCCTACCGTATACCTACTTCCCCACCCCTTCGCTTTCGATTGAAAGACTCCCACGTTCCTATAACAACCAATTTTAAACTTGGAGTTGGAGTAAAGGAGAAATGTGATTTCCTGTCCTGGACGACGGCTTCTTAAGAGGCGAGCCGCTTCACCCCCCAACGCACTTGATATTCATACGCACAAGAAATGGATTTTTTTTTCTTCTTCTTATAAATGGGAATCAAGGAAAGAATTCTCCAAAAACTTTTGAAACCTTTCACGAAATTTATTTGAAAAGCGTAACTACAGACAAATATTTGTAATATGAATGAGTTGATTTTGAAGTAGGCCATGATTGGGGCTGCTCTTAGGAAATTTCAAATCTTCTACGAAGATGCAAATAGAATATATTAGGCCTAAAAGAAAAAAATAAAGACATAGGGGCTACTTCTTTTACAATAGCAAAGTGTAAAACCTGGAAATTAGAACTTTTTTTGAATAACTTCCACATAACGATTTTATAAACCACTTTTAGTTACTGTTATAGGCATTTTAAAAGAAGAAAATTCTAGATAGTGTACAAATCTTCGAATTCCATTGTTAGTTAGATATAAATGGTGATCGAATAAAAGGATCTTATACATTTTTATGTCAACCAAACTACATAGAGGTCACGTGATTGCTAACGGCACATCTGAACAATTGAGAAGGAAAAATTACATCTCTAATTCTTACTGTCACTCTTACTGTCTCAAGCCACAGCTTCAATTTACCATATTAGTTCAGCTCTTAGGGCAGTTATTTAGGGGAAAAGAAAACTTTAATGTAACTAGTACACTGTGCTTTTTTATTTTGGACTATCACTATTTAACTACGTATAGAATCAACTTTTCACCTTTAAATGGTGACTTAGTAGGTTTTTTGGTATATATAGTTTATAATCTAATCATGCATTATTCGACTTAAAATTGCAATTTAAAACTTTTTTCTGTTCTATTCCTATTTTTTATTAACTTTGGATGAAATATGTAATATCTTACGATAGCTAGGTTAGGCACAAAGTCAAAATAGAAAAAAAAAATAAACCAAAAAGCTAATATAATGTAGTCAAAACTATTCTTGTAGATACATATTTCTCTTTTTACAAATAATGATTAGAAACAAAAAATATAAATAAGAAAATTTTTTATATAGAAGAAAAAGAGTAAGAAAATAAATAAGATAAAAAAAGAAGAAAAGTCTGTCGTGTGCTGTGATATTGCCTTTCAAGAATTGCTGTGAGCAGGATTCGAACCTGAGTTGTTGCTGCCTCAACGCGATGTAATAACTATATACCATCAACAACTGAATAAAATCACGCAGAATGCATGTAAAGTATTAAGAATACTCTTTCTTAAGTCTAATCACAAGACCAGAACAGGAAAGGGCAAATAAACCGGAACTCACAGTTTTCCCTACAAGTCTTATAAGAGTTCCAAAAAGGCACGAATCTTGTTGTCCTAGTTGTAATTTGGACTGTGGAGATAGTAACTGAAGGACATAATAAAAAGCTTTGCCCATGTACACTATCGATAAAGACAAAAAAGAAAATTTTCGTTTCAATTACAGTTATATCTTTCATTATAATCTTTTGAGGCCTAAATCTCTTAAGATACAAACATCCAATGACTCAGTGTTCATTGTAAATATATAAATATGTCGTCATAGCGAAAACCTGCTCATCAATTACATCACCCTTAAAGGTTCACCCCAAATTTATTTTTTAACTAAAACAAACTGAATTCTAGTTTAATAGTTTACTTAAGGTCTACTTGTCTTGCACAAACAAGTGGCAACGTGGCTTCTCTAAACAATATCTATTAGGTGAAACTACGTGTATTATGTTCAAGAGTTGTTTATCTTGCACTACAAATCCAATTCTAGTTAAACTATCATTTGCTTGGCTTGATCAAGAAAGGCGACCAAAGACCACCATAATGAAAGCAAACATGGCTTAACGCAACTGTCGTCCAAGATCACAGTGAGATCGCTTTCAATCGAAACAAACTAAATCTTCAATTTGACTTGCGTAAAGCTAATTACCGATGTTCGAAAACTAATTTGCGTAGCGGGATCTTGTAATTACTTGGGTTTCCTTGCAGGATTTCAAAACAATTGACTGACATTTCAATGACAGGTCTCGATTTTAAGTAAAAATTCGTAAAAAAATGAAATAAATTGATATTTATGGAAACAACAATATTTAAAACAATGAAGTTCTGAAATTACAGTCTCAGATTTCTGTAGAGCATTGTTAGGTGGCTGCCAATTACATTGACAGATGCTTTCTTTCTATTAGGTCGCTCAAGAATGAATATTAGTATTGCTTTGGTGATCTGCCGTGCTGGCGTGGCCGTGCAGTCTCGGCGGCGGTCTGCCGTGATGGCCAGTGCGCCAGTATCTGGGTTCGAAGCCAGGCAGTGGCTTGGCTGTTTCGATTTCCTTTCCTGTGTTGTTCGCCTCTTCTTCGCTTTCTCTTCGGTCTGACGTCATTCCTTAATAGCGTCCTGGGGAAGGCGACACGAAACCACCCCAGTATCTTTCCCCAGGCATTTCTGGGAATTCCATGCGAATTCCATAGAATTGGACCTGTCTCCGGACAGAATACTGTGGATGGTTGGATGGTGATCTAGCAGCAAGCAAGTATGTATCAACTGCATTGAAAACAATGACCCACAATGGAGTGTATCCAATAGATTTTTACTTTAACTGAATTCCACGGAACTAACGTCCACACTCGAAATGTATTTTTATTGCAATGGAAGTCAGATGAGACAGTGACTATCCAGGCGCAGCAGCAAGTGAATATTAAAAATTCTCAAAAAGTTTTTGCTATAAATTAGCTTTAAAGATATTTATTGTTATTCATAGAGAAAATAAAGATCGAAATAGGGAAAATAAAATATCATTAGGCCTACTAAAAATGCTTAATAGTTTTTATAAATACAATTTATTTAATTTTTTTATATAAATTACAAGCTGTACCGGGCTTGCGTTGGAATGCCACTCAAAGAAAGAAAGTATTTGTGTTTTAATTCTCTTTATTGAAGTGCTTTTGGATACACAATATTTTTTGTTTTTCCGTATGGTGCATACACGAATAAATCTGAAGGTTTTCCGACGAGTGAGCAGGCAACATACAGCTGTCCATGTGTGAAGCATGAATTTTCCAAATTTAGTCCACACACTTGTAGCGATTGTCCCTGTACTTTGTTGATGGTCATTGCAAATGCGAGTCGCACCGGAAACTGCAAACGTTGAAACCGGAAATACACTCATTTGTTGCAACAACCCGCGCACTAGATATTGTAAAGTGATTCTACTAATTCAGAAACCTTCGCGTGCACAACAACTCACCAAAGTTTGATCGCAATCTGATGAGTGGTATAGGAACGCATACGGGACAGACAAACAAAGAAACATTAATTTTTTTATATTAAGATTATAATAATTAAATATAAAATATTCAGTAAAAACCTGTGAAATGATTTCTTGAAAAAGTTTATTGGGATTTTCAATTTTTAGCACTCTGATCTGTATTCAATGTAAGATTTATTTCTTTTTATTTCTCAATACCTAGTTCATTGTAATTAACTTAAATTGCAGGAAACTTCACTTGCTTAAACCTTAACGTAATAAATACACTTATTATGAAGGTATGAAAGTCACATCCCACTATCTTTGTAAATGTTCTTCTCTGTTGAATGTACCAAGAAGTATATTGTTACCAAGTGCAAAAGGGACAAGTGTTCATAGAATCCCACTAAATTGATAAGGCGATATATTTCACTTACATTCATTTATATCTAAAGAATTTATATTTAAGCTTATTATTTTCACAAATGCCTTATTTATTTTTTTTAAATATCACAAAAATCGTACATTTTATGGAAATGTTTCTTAATTATCTTTCCCCTTATTACAGCTACTAAATACGGATTATTTAGCTTCGCGGTTATACGCAGCTATGTTATTTATATTATTACAGAACTTTGTCAATACAAGTTACTTCAAACTACATTCATTTATTGATGTTCTGTCTGTTGAAAACCCACAATCTCTTTGCAGTATTTCACAAACAAATGTAATTCAATGAGAAAAGCTTAATTTCCTCAACTAAGCTCCTTCAAAACAAGAAAGTCTTCTGTAAGATAGGAACTTCAAGCTTTGGGATTTTCTGAGACATTCACGCAGAACCCCACGCAATTCGCAATCGTTGATTTATGAGATGTAGATCAACATCAGTAAACAATGGCAAACAGACTAATTGTTTTCCGCTAAGGTCTTAACCCACAAAATTACAGCCACCCGTTTCAGTCCAATCCTATCAAAGCAATTGGAGCTGTTCGATTCTTCTTCATCAAAGTTGTTTGTAAAATTGTTGAGACAAACACGTATTGTCAGCAGACAATCTCTATTCCTAATAGAGATCCTATTAAGTGTTGTAATTTACACCAGTGGTCTTCAAAATGTGTACGAGTAGAAATATTTTTAAAAATATTTTTACAATATTTTTAAATATACATCTGAAATGATATGACGCTGACGGTTATCACTTATATCCTAAATATACAATCTACATTGCTTGCAGATACCTTTTAAGTTTGGAAGAAACATCCAGAAATGTTCAGCAGTATTCCGCAAAACTAATGATATAGATCTTCTCAGGTATATCTGGATTGTCGGAAGTACCCCTTGATCAATCCTTATCCTCTCCTTACTAATATTATAAAAGGGAAACTGCGGAGTTTTGTTTGTCATTCAATCACGCTTCAACGGCGAAACGGATCTGAATGAAATTTTGTATGCAGATAGTCTACGACACGGAGTAGGATATGGGCTACTTTTTATCTCCGTCAATCAAGTAGTTACCTTGGGATACGATTGAATGTCTATACGGCAACACAGATTTGAATGAAAAAACTTCCCAAAACTGTCGATAGATGCCGCCAGCGCAGTTTTAAATCGCGATATGGTTTGGTGGACAATGAGTGCATTTAAACCATTCCCAAAACAGTCGATAGACGGCGCTACCGCAGTTGTAAATCGCGCTATGGTTTCATTAACAATGAGCCCATTTAAGGAGATTGGTTCCAGGCGCGGACTACTATTAACTCAGGAGTTAACTGATACTTCTATAAGGCGATTTACACGATGATACATTGCAAGGCTTACGAAGCGAAGAGACGATAGCCATCTAGTATAAGAATATGTTAAGTACACATATATGTACATATTATTTAAATTGTAACTTTAAGCTGTATTTAAAAATAGTCAAGTTAAAGTTCGGTTTATATGGATCAAAAATTTAAAAATCTAATAAACAAGAATAATAAGGTTCCGGATCATACAATTAAAATGCTTTAAAAATTGATAAGTAAACAATTAGATCCCCAAATGAATGTTATATAAGATTTCTCAAGATATATTTCTTTTGATACGAATGAAGTCTAAGTTGAGTATATTTTGTATGTTTTAACATTTTTATGTTTTAACAATTATAACTAGTATATTTTAATAAAAAATATCGGTATAACTGTAAATTACACTAAAAACTCATTTATCCGAATTTGATGGAACCGCGCCCGTTTCGGATAATCCGGAATATATTTTATTAAACATGTACTGTACATGTTAGTAATATTAATTACATTAATTATTGTACATTAATGTAATTAATAGAGTTACAGTTCAGTTACAGGTAAATAATCGCTATTAAAAATTGATTATAGCGACAGAAAAATGTTTTTGTGTATTTTTAAAATATTCTAAAAATTGTTTCGGATAAACCAGATTTTCCGATAAACGAGAGTTTAGTGCAATTTGATTTTGCTGATAAATTTTTATTAAAAAATTGAATATGAAAAATTAAAAAAAAACCAACTCACCAATAGGAATCGAGCAGACAGAGAGACAGACAGACTGAAGTAAATAAGTTCTTAAACAGTTTATATTACACATCTGTGCATTATAAAAATAATCAAAAACTTAAAAAAGAAATAATTGCCTATAGTGAAAAACACGAACGACTCTAATAGACTCACTTAAAACTTTAATAATTTAAACATTAGGGAGGATGCTTCTAATTAAAAATACTTTTTAGAAAGCCGAAATCTTTCACAACTGAACTAGAATATTTATTAGAACCTTCAAAGAAATACGGGAACGGTTTTTTGAAGAAGTTGAGTCAAAGTGTTTCATCGATTTCCGAGCTAATATTTGTCATTAAAAACGAAAAAAAAAAACCTTTAATGACTCCCCCAAAGTGTATTCATTTTCCCCCTAAATTCGATATACATCAGATGAAGAAAGGGGAAAGCATTCAATGATGGAGAGAGAGAGAGAAGCAAAAAAAAAACCTCTCTCCCTAAATTCTTGGGAAAACTGCAAGTACAAATAAAGAAAAGAAGATTTGATGATGCATGGGCTATCATAACCATTTCCCATAAAGAACCTCATGAACCTATCCGAAGCGTTAATGACTTTAACTCCCTGACAAAACTCTGGTTCGAGGCAATTTGAGAGTAAGAAAAAAAAAACACATTATAACCTTCCAGCATTAAAATAATCACCCTTCAATTCATCAGTTTTAGAATGTACTGCACGCTGGGAAAAAGTCATTTCCGACTCAGAAACCGAATTCCAATCTTCGTATGTTTACTAGGATAAGTTAAGGCACTTGGAGGTCAACAAAGTAATTGAGATTATCATATCAGGGGCTTCTTTTATCTGTTTCTTTTTTATTTTTTCTTACTTTAAAATCTATTTTTCTTTCCCCTTCTCTGCTCTTTCTCTGCTATAGAATTTATGATAATTCGGTAAAAATGAGTCCTGCTAAATTTCATTCCCAAATTGGGTTAGGCGCCCATGGATGGCTTAGGGTTTAGATCAAGCATCGTAGATTGCTTTCTATGCTGCAATAAAAGATTTCAATGCGATTTATGAGGTTTTAAACGAATTTCTGCAATAAATTTATGGGCTGGTTTAGTTGGAAAGCGTTTTAAAGAGAAAATTTCTAAAATAAAAAAAGAGAGAATGAATTATGGAGGTAGCTAAATAAAGAAAATAAAAAGTAGGTAAATTATCGTTCGATTAGCGTTTGAAAGAAATGTAGTTTTTATTTTACAAATTTACAAGTAAAAAAAAAAGCTAAATACTGTTAATTGATCATTAACATAAATTAATCTTCAAGGCGTAGCAAGAAGAAAAAATAAGAAAAGAAAGAATAAAAAGAAAAAAAAATAGGAAAAAATATGCATAGTTCTGAGTGATTTAGAATTTTATTGTTATTTTCGAAGAAGCCTGTTTTTGGTTTTTTTGGTTTATGAACCTCTATCAGCTCGAAGTTCCAAACCCCAAACACATTTTGTAAAGACATAATGATAATTGCTAATATGTATATAAACATATATACTCATTATAATGTAGCTTTGTTTAGTGGCAGTTGGCAAATTATTTACTAACCTTTACACAAAATTAACAAAAAAGTTGATACATATTCTGTGACAATTATTGTTAGGAATTCGTAATTATCAAAACCTTTTTTTTTTCAATTGTGTATTTTATTTAATTTCATAAATATCTTTGTATTATCAGCCAGATTCTTTCATTGTTGACGAATTTTAATTTTGATTCTTATAACGAAAAATTGTTTGGATTAGAAAGACATCTTAAGAGAATCTGTGTATGATATATTTATTATATCACTGAGAATACGTAACTCCTGCATTTATAAAACAATTTTTCTTACTTAATAAAAATGTAGACAAAAAAGATAAAAAGATATCAGAAAAGCATCTATTTTAGAGATCGAGACTTCAAGGCAGATCCTTGCGGTACCTACGCTTCACAAGCTATCCTTTTTTATTCAATACTGTCTTATTAAAAGCTTTAAGTTTTGTAGTGAAATAAAGTCAAAACTTTTCTCGTCTAATAGTTGGTAAAAATAGACGAAACTTCGACTAAACTTTGAAATTTCCATCTCAACTAACTTTCAAGTAAAACCATCGTTTGACAATTCCAACTCTTGGCAAAAAACGAAAATTAATTATGATGACAAAATGGCTCTTGATTTTCAGTTTGATTAGCTCGTGTGCTTTGGCTATTCAATTATTGTCGCTTAAAGCTGAGGCATTTGTTCAAAATCATCATCGTTTGTTCATAATGAAAGAGGTTCTTTTTCTATCAGACAAATTTAGTAATCCAACATTTAGAATTTGCATTTATTGACAAACATTACTTTTATATAAAAGAATATGAAAAAAAATAACAGTCAATTGGTAAAGATACGTTGGGGAACGTTCTTACACTATGATATGCTATGCATAAGCCTTGCTTGCATTTGTGATCTTTAGAAAAAAATTTTTTTTCAATATATATATATAAAACTTTAGAACTGGAATTCTGTCGGTATTATACGACTTATTAGTTAGCAAATTATTTGTTTATTTTTAAAACAGAAAATGAATGATTCTTATTCCAGTAACATTTAAATAATGTAATATTAAAAATATGCCTTCAAACAGAATCCATAGATTACAAATAAAATTCGCGTCATCTATCGACTATTCCTAGGCTTTAGACATTTCACTGTCTGATATTTTATTCATTGTGATTTCACATATGGATGTAAATTTTATTAGTGTATATCAAGGTCATTTAAATTACTGTCATATTCATTTTGATCCTAAACGGAGGCTTAATATAGTATCTGATTAATAAAGCCTATTTCTTTTGGTCTAATTTGTCGTAAAAGCTAAGTTTCGTATTAATAAATACATATAGCGTCCTGTCATTTATTAAAGAATAATAAAGCTTTACTAACGTGAATGAAACCTACAATTTAGAGTGAAAAGTCATTACATCCTTTAAAAAGCTTAAAAGAAAAGGATGTAATGGTAGAAGCACTCCAAAAAATCAAGCCGGTACACCTGGTTAAATAAATTTTACAAGATTTAATCAAAAGAATAAATTACACGACTATAGTTTCGACTACATAAGATGAGCAGTCTTTTTCCAGTCTTTTTCATCTTATGTAGTCGAATCTGTAGTCATGTAATTTATTATTTTGATTAAATCTTGTAAAATTTATTTAACCAGGTGTACCGGCTTGATTTTTTGGAATGCAACTATGAACAGTACACGTATCATTAAGTCAATTCTCCTGAGGTAATGGTAGATCTTTTTGGGCATATCTTTTTCAGATATTTGCTCTGAAATAATTTCTTTACGCATGTTTGAACTTATCAGGCAGACTACCAACCAATATGCGGTAATTCAAGAATTAACAGGGTTTAACACTTGATTATTATTACCACCAAAAGGAGAAGATAAAAAAAAAACATAGTATACAGTGTGAAACAGCTCTTAAGGAATACTACTGCAATAGGCTCGTGCTGTAGAAATATACTCTCTACAATGTTCTTTTCTAACTCTCTTCAAACACAAAATGAGACATTTCTCTTCGAGAGTTGGTAGTTCAATGCGGCGGCCATCTGGCCGAAGACGCAGGGATTGTATTCTGAACCAATATGGTCCCTGTAAAGGGGAATTATCCTTTAATTGTAGAGTGGAAAATTTCCTAACCACAATCATTTCTGACGTCGACAACAGAGGTCGTACACTGGTGATCACAAAACTCCGGTTATCGAATCAGAAGTTATATTTCGGCGTTCAATTGCTTTCCACTACGGTATCTGAATTCTCCATTGCCGGGAATCCATTAACGGGAAGTCTTTATAAATTTAAGGAAGCGTAGCTTTTTTAAAACTATACTTGATCCCAGGCTAAAGAAAAAAGCGGTGATGATATTAAGATCAAACTATGCCAAGTGTATAGGGCATAGACTTCATCTAAAAATGCATAATTCCACATTAAAATGCATTTTCACAGCGGAATACAGTATTTTTATGTTTCTATCTTTTAATTTGCCCAAATTTAATATTAGTTAAGGGCTCTATAGTTTTTAATTCATTTGTTTATTTTCTGCAAGCCCTTCTTGTGCTACTTTCTCAATAATCTTGTGCTATTTCCATTTCAACAAGTATTCTGACTGTATAACAATCTTGTGCTATTTCCATTTCAACAAGTATTCTGATTCTACAACAATCTTGTGCTATTTTCCATTTCAACAAGTATTCTTACGATGTAAGAAACAGTGATTTGTTGTCGTAATGCCGTTTAAATAAAAATCCTTTTAGTTCCATCTATAATTCCTTTCCAGTGAATATTTTCCAATTCTGGCAAACTTGCCTTCGAATTTAACGTCTTAATTAATGAAAGAATTATTCAAGCTTCGATAAATAAATCCGATTGCTCTTCTCTCCATAAAATTAAGTTTTCAATTCTTTCTAATCAATTTCAGTTAAAAGGAATAAATATCCTCTTTGTTTTATTGCTTTTCTCTCCATGTCATGAATTAAAATTAGTCTTGGTAATTGAACGATACGATTTCTTAACGAGAATCAGTTACTTACAAACTTTAAAACACAACTTTGCTTTTAGCTTTTTAATGGCTTGCAAAATGACTCGACAATTCAAGGAGAAAAATAAATAAAAGACATCAAGAAAAGAAAAAAATCCATGAAAACTAAGAGAAAAAAAGGCAAAACCAAACATTACATTCAATATTTCACTGCAGAATATTTCAGTGCTTTACGTAAAAGCATGAAATGTTGGATACATATATTTTTAATTCTTAACTTTTAATACTTACGTAAGTTTGGGATTGAAGAATATTATTATATACTTTATTATATACTGCAACAAACAGAGAATTTGAAAAAAAATACATTACTGTTGATATAATGCATCTGTAGATCGGAAATAGTTCCAAAAAATTTTCGGTTTTTCTTAGCCACTGTTGTATCCAAAATTCTCAGATGATAAAGTTTTCCTTAAAATAACAGATAAAATGTAATAATAACCTAACTAACTCATTTTAGGATAAACAAAAACGCTATGTAGATTACTTAAACTATTTTCATATATTTCATTGTGGTTAGTCAGTATAGGAGGTAAAGACTCCGGCGATTATGAGCCAGACTGAACGATGTTGAGATCATGGAATTGCAATCGCTCGCCTTAAACTCCGTGAAAGAAGCCATTTGGCATAGGGCTGGGGTGAATCATGGGCTCATCTGGAAGAGAAATACTTCCTGGCCTTCACTAAGAATTTAAACAGTCCTTTGACAAGTGCCTTCTCACTTAAGCATTTACACTAAAAACATTAAACTGTTTCTTGATTTTTATTCCAAATAAAAATGTATTTCAATTCTAAGATATTCGGAATAAGGCCATTTTCAGTTGTCGTCGTCGTCGTGACGTCGGTACGCACCGAAGTGCAAGCTTCGTAGCCGAAGCAGCCGTGTTCCCAAGATGGCGAACCCCTAGCAGACTCCCTAGAATTTCAAGGGAAAGATACTGGGGTGGTTTCCCGTGGCCATCCCCAGGACGCCATTAAGGATGACGTCAGACCGAAGAGAAAGTGAAGAAGAGGCTGGACAACACAGGAAAGGAAATTGAAACAGCCATGCCACTGCCGGGATCGAAACCAGGTACTGGCGCACTGGTCGCCACGGCTGGCCGCCGCCGAGACCGCACGGCCACGCCAGCACGGCCCATTTTCAGTAGCAGTACTTAAATTTTTGACGATGAATTTCAGATGAGGGCTGATGTAGTAGGAATATACTTAGTTATCTATCGCCTGAGGATGCAGCGTGAGGGTCAGATTTGAGGACTGAGGTGAGGCAGAGGAGTAGATCAAACAATCGTTCTAATAGTTTAAATTGGACCATAAATAAGTATCATTGCCAAGTTTTGAAAAAATCCCCATTTTTACGGTAATTCGTCCAGCATGATGAGCTTACATAAAAAAGAAAACTATTCAAGTGAACTCTTAAAACTTTACGCATAACGTCCTTTGGCGTCGTTTGGTGGACTCGTGATTTATATACAGTATATGTTAACTCATTGAGCTTGAACTGTTACCTGAAGACAATTGAGATTTCGCCAATGAAACCGGTCGTTTTATTTTAAACACCTGTAATTTTATCTCTGTATGTTTATATAAATTATTTAAAGAGAATGTTATTTTACGCATGTAAATTATTCCTAATTAGTAAAACTTCTGCTGCTTTCCTTGCTCATTTATATACGGGATTTTATCCAAAACAAACAGTAGAATAAATGATGAAAACTTCATTTTCGGAGAAATTTTCGTTAAAACAGCATGAAAATCTAAATCTTTTGGAAAAGTCATTGGATAACTTTGTTTATTCTTCGAGAAGACAGCTAACCTTGAGTAATGTGAAACTCCTTCCAGGAAGAAAATAGCATGTACCTGGTTTCGCTCTTGACAGGTAGAGCGAAAGCTAAAAACAACAGTCAATGATTAATGAGCTGGAGTTAATTATAGTGAAACAGAACAGTAGACAGCGTCCATTGGGTACAGATTCAATGAGTAATAAACACATTCATAACAGATAATGACAGTTGTGTGGTAGTTTAGATGAAATTTCCAGGCATCTTAAATTTCTTAACACCGAAGTCAAGGCAATTGAATAAGGTCTTAATTAATGACACTATACACCGTCTCAAAGTGCAATAAGCGCTGAAGCAACAATTCTTGGCATGTGTCGTGATCTTTAAAATTGCAGGGAATTTCTTGGTATTTTCATTGTGCAATCATTAAAATTACTAAACTTCATTAACTTAAACAACAACAAATTCTTCCTTTGGAGGTTTTTATATCAGTTTTTAAGGTGAACTATTGTTAGATAATGAAAAATTAAAAAAAGGAATTTTGAAGTTATGACAATTATAAACTTCAGTAAGCTTTTAATATACTGTTATTGATAAACTAAAATAATATTTCAAAAAATCCATGTTTGTGGACATTATGCCATTCGCTTTAAGAAGAACAGTTAGAGTCGATTTTACTACTGCGTACTCGGGTTACAAGAGGAATCATTACCGATGGAAAGAACGAACACAGAAGAAAGAACGATAACAAATAAGTCACTTCCGAGAATCTACATCAGATCTAGACGGTTTATGACCCACGTAATATTTTTATTACTGAGAATTTGTAACAGAATTGCTAATTGAGAGAATATTCTTAAAATATATATTTTTAAAGTTCTATAACTTATTTCTGCAGAAAACTCGTCCATAATAAAAGGCAAGATAAAGAAAATCATTAAATTTAAAAGTACCTTGCATTTAAAATATCTTGATATGTTAGGATTTATAAGAGTAAATTATTATATTAATAGATTATAGCGATGCGGCAAGTTTCATTTTTTTCTGCTTTTACAGAGTATTTTCATTTTTGTTATAATAATATCCTAAAAGCAGTAAAATGTGTTAAAATTGTACTGTGCACCTTAACATGGATGTAAAACTGAAAATTTTCAGTAAAAACTGATTATTTTTGTTGTTGGACAATTTCTTTTTTTTTTGTTTTTTCTTCTTTGGTAGCAGTGCTGGGTAGTGTAAGCACTTCAATTTGTTAGATTTCGTTTTCCTCGATGTTATAGCTGTTCAACAAAGTCGTAAACAATGCAATCCAATGCAGGCGACCAGTGTGATGCAAAGACCCTATAATAAATGTATAAGCACTGGGGAAAAGTTTTTATATATACAAAGAACTGCAAATCTCGCGATATTTATTGACTTTGCTGCAACAAAAAGAAAGTCTTTTACCCAGCCTCGTAAGTGGAAAAAAAAGAAGCATACTCTCGTGATTGCCTCCCACGATTACGGTTTTCTGCCCTGTTGCAGACTGTGGTCTTGGGTCGAAAGTGCTTTTCCGTGTTTATGTGGCTATGTGCATCTCCATTCCTTTTCATAAGGATCTCCGTACATGGAAATGCAATGCATAAGACCACGATTATATGCGGGGAGCGATCCACTCAGTCTGTGAGGGAGATAGCTCACAAAGCAACGGTCAGTGTTACCCAGGTCGATTCGGTGATTCAATGACAAAAAATACCTACACCTGCCAAAGTGTGAAATAAGTGTTTTTCGTAATTTCGGAATAAGTCAGCCAGAAAAGACTTCTACTATCGAAATGCAGCGAAATACACTAGAAATAAAACGCTTTTTTTTATTTCAAATAAAACCTTTAGCTCACAGTCAATAATCTGTTAACTAATGTTAACTATTAACATTCTTCTAACTCCCTATACAAAATATAATCTAACTATTTTTATAATTTGCTATTATTTGCTGAAATATACTCTACAATTCAGAAGTTCAAAATATGCATTCATAGGCACAACAACATTGTATTTTATAAATAAAAATTTCGATGAACTAAACTTTCATTAAATTATAGTTCTTTTAACCAAGATTTCTTTGTTTCTACTGGCTTTCTAAATAATTGTGACGGTTAACAAAGTTATTCCTGTGTTTTATCTTCGCTGTAAAATTCGTGACGTCCGATATCTGGTATAAAACATCAAACAGGTGGATGAACTACAATAAACTCAATAAACAACCCAATTGACTTCGGAAGATCAGCAACAGTTGAAAATTACAACTTTCTTAAGAAGAAGTAAATCGTTAAACTACAAAATACTTTTTTAAAATAAAGTAAAATAATTTATCTGTCCAAAGAAGAGTCACAAATGAAGCTGAAGTTGCAATTAAAACTTGCTACGAAATCATCAGTTTACCACATACTGCCGTCATTGTAGTATTTTGGAGTACTTATTAAAATTAATAGGATTATCTCGTACGAAGCACATGTTAACACTATTTCGTAATAAAATAAAACAAACAACCAATGCAGTAACATAAAGTTGTGAAATTCTAGGCTGTATATTATAGGCTTCGCCAGGATGCATATTGGAAAGCAAACAATTGTTAATGTTTCGCTTAATCGCGTCTTATATACAGACAGTATTCCATTTATAAGACTGGTACATTTAAAACTTTTCCACGACTACCGCCATTGCTCTATCCCTCCCAATGCGACAATCAAGAGCACGTGATATCTTTCCTACGACAATGGAGGCGTAGCGTTCATACTCCACTGCTATCAAGATATCGAAATTACTGAGAACCTATTAAGCCTATATCGATGAAACAAACTTTGTTAACATCATTAGAAACCTTTACTCCACACCTGTGAAAGTTTCATAAAAATCGAGAAATCCAGTAAAAAGATATGGAACGTTAAAAATAAAAACATTGAAACAGTGAAATCCAGATTCATAAAAAATATTCTATTATCCCTGTTCCATAGGCGGTATAGAAATGATGTATACATTTAAAGAAGCACAATTTAACTCTCAATTTAATTATTATTTCTTTAAATATAATTCATTGTAATTTTTATTTCTTTAAGTATAAAGTAAATAATAATCATATTGGTAAGAAACGTTAAAAATCAAGAAGGTTTCCTTGTCAATGAAATTGTTTAGCTTTAGACAAAGTAGTAAAGAAAACATTAAAACTAGATAAAATTACAAAACAATAAATAAAGAATGAATAAATAAAGAAAGAAATCTATTCTTTTGAAAGAACAGAAGAAAATTGTGCAAGTTACGAGAATAAATTAAGAATTCGTTTTCCTCATCTTAATTGCTTCTGTTTTTATGCCTGCAAAGGATTTGCAAAATCCTTAATATAGAGCCTCCAGCCAGGAGTAACCTTTAGGGCCAGAAAGGTCAAGTACCAGGTCAGGCTAAGAATTTGCCAGGTGGCATTTGCCTTAACACCACGCTGTTCTTCTTGGAGTGAATCTAATCCTTGCCGCTGGGGGCGCTGCGATTCGTTAGGAAGCACCGTACAACTTCGAAAAGAGGAAAGGTTTATGATAATTGGCCGTAAAAGATTTTCCAGTGGTCGATTATAACAGACGTGTCAGTCAGTCTTTGGGGACAATTTCGGAAAAGGCAGGGGAAGCGTCTTCTAATTTGTCGGGGAGGAGGGAAAAGGGAAAATCGTACGAGATTATTCGAATTCCCCCCCCACATCCCTCCATCCCTTCCCAATGCAACCTCCCGAGACAAAGACCTCCTGGTTAGGTTGCTGAATTTTAAGATGCTTTTGCTAGCGTGAATAGGCATTGTTCTTCTTATTGGGAAGAGCATTAAATGAATATTAACAGCACCACTATTGTGCCGGCATCGGGCATTGTAATTAATGTGAGCATTACCACCAAGCTTAAATGCACTCTGAATAAATTAAGTGAACATGTGGAAGGTCTCTCCCGAAATCCTTATGCCTTCAAGGAGACAGGATGAATAGAAGGAGAAAGAGAGAGAATAGAAATACAATGACTTCCACTTATTCTCACGAAACAAAGGAATGTTCATTAAAATATAAAATGAAGACTTTCGTCCCTTTGCTGCACGAGCCACTCGACGAAAATGGACGGCAGCCCCCCCGCCCCCCCAAACTGCCACTGAGTTACGATGTGATTTCTTTCGCAAAACGGGAATCGTATTTTAGTAATAAATTATTAATTACCGTAGGCGATGAGTGGCAGACCAGGACATCTGCTAAATGTCTGGATAGTTCTCGGATATTCAGCGTAACTCACATGATTTACATAGTTTGAAACAGATTTAAGAGTTCAATGATTAAAATAAGCTCTGATTTAAGATTAGGGATTAGATTTAATAGCTGCAGTATCACTCTAACCTAAATTCTTAAGTGATTTTAGCAATTTTGTCTTAGCTTTTACCGAAATATCGTTAAAATTTGAGATTTTATAGGAATTAATATACATTTTATTAATTCATTACTAACTTTTACTTATTTAATAAAAGAAAAATATTTTAAAATTAAATGAAAAAAAAAAGCTTTGTAAATCATTTATTTCTTCGAAAACATATCAAACCAATTTCGAATTGGTTTGGTATTACAGGCTTCTGGAACCATTTTTTGTTGTTGTTTGTACTAATAAATTGGATCGTGTTCATAAAAAGAAATCCTCCATTTGTTACGTTAAAATGCATTTATTTGAGCCATTTTTGTTACAGCTTAAAACAACTTTGTGTTCGATAGCATCTTGGTTACGGACTAGAGGACCAGGAGTTCAATTCCTCACGATGGTCAGGGGTTTTTCCATGGTTGTTACTCTTCAAGATGGACCGTAGGGTTTTCCCAGAGCACTCTCAAATGGGAACAGAGTTTCTTACTTGGGGGTTAAAGGCGGGCGACCGTCGGAAGGGCCATCCAACCTCAACTAGTCCCTTTGACCGAGTATCATTGGAGCCTCCTTATCTTTCACACTGGAAATCGTTATTTATAATAATCACAGAATTGGGTTGGCATAGTCTAATTAGTAGTCTAATTTTGACTATCATAGTTTTCAATTGCAAATAAAACTAAGCAGAATATAGTATCTTTTTGAGAGAAACTGTGGGATTCAAGAAGAAATATTGTTAGAATGCATGTCAAATAGCAATGTTGAATTATATTTGCTTACAATTTTCGTGGTACTTTTAATAAAAAGAATTCTTATTCTGACAGCATTTCAGAAGGGTATTACGAGAAATATTACTGTACAAAACATTCTGAATTAAAAATAGGAAATCTTTGAAATATACGATGTATTTATCTTAGACTATTTTCTTTCATGGAAACAAGTACTATAATACATCAGAAAAGGAATAAGTTCTTATTACACGTAGAAGATTACACTCAATTCAAGAGTGTCTTTTATTATTTTTTTATTATTATATATACAGTATAAAAAATTCCAATTGTTGTGAATATTTAATTACTTAATTTACAAAACTGCCATAATAGAACCTTTTCCTTCGTACTTTATTGAAGTGATTTTTTGTAAAATAACTGTATTTTTCAAAAAGTATATTAATAACGACGTTCTTTTTTTTCATGTTACAATTTTATGTTCTTCATTGTCGAACCTGTTAAATATTAAAACAAGATACTCACGGTTTTTGTATAATTGCTCAACATTGCCTGCAGTTCTCTTTAAAGATACGGGCTTTAAACTTAGTTTCATATTAGGAAATACATTACTCTGAAGTGAAGATTTGACTTTTTTTCTTTGTTAATGTAAACAGTTTGTATTTTCAGGGCATTTCCCCCATTTTCTTTCCATTAGCAACCTCTTTTGTTTACTATTATGTTTTGCTGTTGTTTTTTTTCTGTATTTAAAGCAACCCTTAGCAAAACTGCCTTGAGGCTAATGAAGTTTCCCAAGCTTTTGTCAATTCCTCAGTGTATCAGTAATGTTTTAACCGAAGTACAATTTTTCACATTAAAATTCTCAGATTAAGAAAAAGGTAAACAAAAAGGAGGTAATTTTAGCAATCATGAAAACTCTTTTATACGAAATACGTCGTATAATTACAAAAAAAATATATATCTGAGTCGTTTATTTTAAATACTTAGATGTCTTTTGCTTTTAAAAGAATCAAGCAATACCTTCGAAGATGTGGATAGGTATTACAGCAGGACGATTTCAGAAGGACGTTCCGACGCTCCCTCGCTGAAACTGCCGATAAATTGCATTTATACTAAACAGCTCATGGAATTTTTTCGTTTTTTTTTTGTCTTGTTTTTTGTGTGTCTTGTTTCATTGTCGAAAATGGTTCACCGTAATCTAACACCGTCTGAGCTATTGTTATAATGGGTAGCTATAGCTGAGGAATAAGAACTATAACACCCTGTCTTTCTAACAGTAATTCAAGATCTAGAATCTCCTTTTATTTTGTTTCATTCATTTAGTTTTATTTACATTGCGCCAATTAAATAACAATATTTATCTACTCCCTCCAATGATAAATTGAAAGATGTAAAATGCCCATATGTGAAATTTATTTTGCAATAAATGCAAGATTTCTAATTACCAAAACTTCATAAACATGTAATGTGCTTCTGAAAGCTTATTCATATAAATTGAAATGTTAGAGGGGCTTATAAATTATTTATAACAAGTAAATTCAGCAGATAAACAAATAATGAAATTGTATGTTTGTTGAAATATTGCGTAAAAGAACTCTTTCTTAATTTCATGGCCTGCGAGACCTCCTTCACAATTATATTTTTTTTATTAATAATCAACAGATTTCTAATCTATCTTCAAGCATAAATTAATCTTAATATAAAGCCTCTGCCTAAGACTTACCGCTACAGATCTTCATTAGAAGTAACTTAATGAAACGACTTGAAGTAACAATTTGCTGATTGAAACAGTTTTCAGTAAATTAAAAATTTTAAGGTTTACTTGGAAAGAAATAAAAACCTAAAAATGTGATACCCCATCGTCATCATCGTCATTTTCTTAAAGAACAAACAGAAATAGAATATGTAACAAGGAAGTAAGTTTCTAATTCTGAAAGAGCCTGCTATAGCTTAGATTTCTTTACCTTTAATTATTAAATTATGAATTCAAATAACAGTCATAATAGTAGATATAAAACGTATTGATTCTACGAAAGCAATGAAATGTCTCGTAATAGCACCATTGTCAGCATCATGTATCGTATTTGAGAACAGCCATAGTCAGATTTCAATAGCATTTCAATAGATCAATAGTAATGGATTATTACAAACAAAGGTACAGTATTAATATGTGAATATTGAATGGATTTAATTTTATTGAAACCCAACAAACGTATTATTTTACTAATATTCAAAATGAAATATTAACCCTTATTCATTAATTTAGTTCAAGTATTTGTCAATTATAACTGATACTTCGATGACTAGTATTTTATTTCGCTTACTAATAGTGTTTAATATATTAAAGACGATAATATTGTATTTTCTTCAAAAACATGGTTTACGAAAATGAAAAAAAAAACAAACAAGGTAGTGATAGTGATTAGAAAACCAATCACAGTGCTTCGCAACGGCTTCTGAGTCACCTTTACTTTAGAATAGACTGCGCCGGGGTGGTTAGAAAATGCTCGCGTGAGTCTGTTTGCGACCCCATACTACCTTACCCACCGCTATTTATATGGAATAATCGTCATTCTTAACTCAAACCTTGTTAATACACCGAATTCCTAATAATGATTTAAAAAAAAAAAACTTGAGTTGAGAAACTAAAGATTTATCTTTATTTACAAACAAATGCAATATACTTTTTATTCTAGTCATACAAGTTCAATTAAAACATTATAGGATATTAGTTAAGGTAAAGTTGGCGTGTTAGCTTTTGTAAAGTCTCTACCCTTTACCTACTGATGAGATTTTCATGGAAACGATAGGAATCTTTCTATTTGTACACTAAAGCCTTTAGAGATATAGCTTTAGTTTCAGTTTCCTTTACAGTTTCGACTTATTTTGATCAGAGATGATTTCCTTTTCAAATCCCTTAAGAAAATATTTTTTTCCGAAACTTTTTAGCACCTTCAGGGAAAAATAACATGTTCTTAGCAAATGTCTAAGCACATCATGAAGATGCAAAGAACAGTTACTGACATTAAATCTCAAGAGAGATGATGCATTTACCGCAAATGTTAATGTGGGACAGACAAAAAAATCGAAGGTACAGTCATAAAGCCTTTTATGTCAACTTGAATATAACTTACATTTTTTATATAACTTACATACATTACTTACATTTTTTATGTAATTTATATATTTAACTTACTTTTTTTATTGCTAATCATTTTAAATAACAATGAAATTAATATGAAGTGGTAAAAGTGCATTGATCGTTTATTCTTTTTTAATTTTGGCTCAGTTGATTTAATTCGATTAAAGTTTAAATAATAGTTTTATTTAAATCTTCCTTACTTATTTATAGTAATGTTGTGTGGGAGAGCCGGATCACAGTATTCCTTATGAAAAACTTCCAAGTTAGTTTTCTGGTATATTCTTTAACTTAGGTTCTACATTGCAATAAAAATTCATTTCTTTGTCATGCGGACATTCACTGCTTCTAAGTCGATAACAACACGTTCCCTGAATATTAAATGAATTACTTCTACCTCTTTTTTTTCCCTAAGAAACATTGAATTTTTATATGGATTTTTCCGAATATGAATTAATTAGGAACCTTCAGAGGAACGTGGCTCCAGTTTTCGCTCTGTTGATTAGTGTATAATTCGTCTTAGAAAATTCCAGAAACAAAGCAGTTGTGAAGTTCTGTTTCAGGCCACTGTTTTTTACCGATTTTATGCTCCATTTCCCTATTCCTCTTTCACGATATTAATTTTCGTGACACGAAAATCGTTGATACGATATTCTAAGGAAGTGATTCAGGCGTAACTTCTGCTTGAGTATTTTAAATTTTAATACTTTCTTGAATATTAGGAAAACACAAATAATAGCTTTTGTTATTTTATTCTTAAATATAAAAGTTAACTTAGATGAACAGTAGAGAATTAATAACTTCAATGAATTTCTCTTTTTATTTACTATGATTTACTTGATATAACTGCAAAGAGATATGTCAATTTTCTACAAAGGGACCTGTTGCAGTGATCATTTAATTTCTTAGATGTTTTTCTCTTCCATGGTCTGTAAATTAAGAATTCGAATCCAACCATATTCCCGATTCACATCTCACCATTTCATCTATTTATAAAATTCATTTAAACATTATAAAGAACTTTTTTACAGTGGAAATAAAGATTCATTATTCTTTTTAAATATTTAATTCATAGCAATTTCTTTTTAATTATAGGTGATATTTAATAAGCAAATTAAATATTTTCAGTTTTAAAATACAGCATTTCAACCACCAAATTTATATCATAAAAATGTAAGGTGTTCTTTGGAATTTCCAGGTGGATCATGTAGTGGTCAAGGGCAGAAATACGATAATTTCACAATGAACGTCACATGTTATTTAAGAATAGCTTCCATTGGTATCACTAAGAGCAGGTCAGACATTCTACTCTTTGTTAAAATTTGTAACGTTTGCTTCTTTTCTCTTTGATAAATAATTCTTTCCTTTCTCATTTAGATCTGTCATCAAATGAGAGACAATGAATGGTGAACATGAAGAAAAATAATTCCTCTCTCTCTCTCTCTCCCTTTCTCATCTTCGCTCTTTCTTTTTTTTTTCTTGAAGCTCAACGGTTTCATTAAAGGGAGGATAATTCGACGGAGGTGCAAGTCATGGCCTGCGAGACCTCCTTCACAATTATACAGAACAATCGTCGAATTTGTTGAAAAACAGGCTAAGTGGAAAATTATACGTCTATCATGTGAGGATTGGAAGCTGGTCGGAAGAGGCTTGACCGGAGTCTCACTTTCATCGAGGGAGGGGAGGAAGAGAATGAGAAGAAAGGCGACATGGGACCAGGTGGGATTAAAATCTCATTGGAAGAGGAGAGAAAGTAAGAGAGGGAGGGGAGAGAGAGGGAAGAGAAAAAAAAACGGTGCTAGTGCTCGGGCCATCGCCTGCCAAGATTCCAAAGCCGCCATCAATACCCAGGAGGTGTTTCAGAAGCATCAGTGACGACGCCAAAGCAGGCTCTCTCTGATCTCCAGTACATTAGAACACAGAGGCCTCGAGCATTATTGGGCCTCCTTCAGCTATAAAGGACTCGACTTTAAAGTGATTGTGCCACTCACGACGCTAGAAAATTTCTCCCCCGTTCTCCCGCTCATTTTCTTTCTATTGAAACGACACGGATTTTGTGCAATAGAATAGCGCTCAAGAACCAAGGTTTAGACGTTGTTTATTTCGAATTAAGAATGAATTTTAAAACTCACCGTGTTTCAGAAACAACTGCTGTTTATTATTTTTATTAGTAGTTCCCACAAAACCCAATGGATTTAAACACAAGAACTGAAATAAAAAGGAAAGAAACAAAAAAGTGTAATCTAACAATAGCCTCAAAAATTATTGCTAGAGAGTTTTCGTAAGATATGAAATTTGATTTCCTTGTTCAGTCAATAATGTGAAGCGAAGAGGAGACATGTTTCTGGAGCTATGCAGGAAACAAACCAAATTTACCATTGTTGCAATTCACAATAGACTACACTTCCAGGCTCAAAATTATTTAACTTTATCGAAATTGCTAAATAAGATAAACTTTTAAAAATAATGTTAGGTAATGTTAGAAAGAAATTATTCATTAATTCAACTCTTTTTCTCATTTGCTGCGTAGTACAAAAAAACAGTGAGTAGGTAAACCTAGACATTTTTGAAAGGTAAATTGATGATTACATTGAGAAAGGTAATAATCCTTCAGCCATGTATTTATTCTTGTATATGAAATCATATTTTAAGTATTCATTCCATAAAAAAAAGCATAAGTTATAAAAAGAAATGATGAGATGGTGTATAATAAAATCTCATTATTTTTTTCTATTCAACATTTTATTCAACATTCAACAATCTATTCAACATTATATATTCAACAATCAACAATCTATTCAACATTATTTATTGAACATTCAACAATCTATTCAACATTATGTATTCAACATTCAACAATCTATGCAACATTATGTATTCAACAATCAACAATCTATTCAACATTATGCATTCAACATTCATCAGTCAATATTCAACATTATTTCATATTATTGTGATTTTTTTCATTTCGATTACAACATAGAAAAATTAAGAGCAAAGAATGCATTAAGAGGACATTTTTTAAAACAAAAAAGGTTTCAAAAATACTGGCCAGATTTCTTATGCTTCCTAAATTACAAAAATATGTATTTCACTCATAAATTCACTCATAAATTGTCAAGTTGAGAATGCTTTTTATTTAATTTTAAAACTTTCAAAGTCTAAATAATTATATGTCATTTGTGGTAGATCGGGCTTAACGAAATCAAAAATAACATTGGAATCAAACACAGTTCTAATGTTCGTTCTACATAACATCTTCGATTCTCAGAAAATTTCAAAGTCATTTTAAGATTGCCAACGAATCTTCAATGCTTTTAAGAATTCAACTGATGAGATCTGCCAATTTGGTTAAAATTTCATTTAATGTCTTTTCAAACAATGCATGCATGCATGCATGCATGCATATGCATATCCTTTCCCGTTCCACCAACTGTGGGTCTAGGAATTAACTAAGCCTCTCCACCTCTCCCTGTTCTTCCAAGCCTCTTCTCTACATATTCTTTCCCATGGGATGCCTCTCTCTTCCAGGCTGTGCTTCACATCATCCAGCCATCGCTTACGCGGTCTCCCTCTTGGTCTCTTCCCTCCTTCTTTTAACTCATGCCAAACCTTAGGAGTCCTACCATCTTCCATTCTTTTCACGTGCCCGAACCACCTCAGCCTTCCCTCTTCCACCTTTTTCCTCAAACTTTTTACCCCCAACTCCTCCCGGATATCCTCATTTCTCATTCTATCTAATCGAGTCTTCCCTACTATACCTCTAAGAAACTTCATCTCCCCAGCTTGAAGTCTACTCCAGTCTCTAGCATTCATCACCCATGTCTCCGCTGCATAGATGACTATAGGTACGTAATACATTTTATAGATTATTTCTTTTGCCTTCCTTGGGATTTTCTTATCCCATATCAGGTGTCTCACTCCCTGGTATAGCTTTCCCCCTTTCTCCAACCATCTTGTGATTTCATGCTCCACTCTACCATCACTTGTTATTTCGGTCCCTAGGTAAGTAAAACTATCTGTGATCTTCAATGCCCTGTTGTTTATGCAGATATCCCTTTCCAGGTTTTTGTCCCGTCCCACCACCATCACTTCACTTTTCTCTTCGCTAACTTCAAGATCCCCTAGTTTCAGTTGTAGAGTCCATTCATCCAATTCCCTCTGTACGTCAACAATTTTCTCACCCCATATTACAATGTCATCTGCGAAGATCATATGCTTTGTGTATTTACTCTGTTTTTGTAAGTTTTCCTTAACCTTTCTTCCTACCCATTCCATTATTATATTGAACAGCATTGGCGACAAAACACTCAAACAATGAAAGATTACAATTTTAATTAGGCTACAACATCCTTCAAAATATGCCGTTAGAGAAAAGTACAGCTCCGGTATCTATTTTTGGAGTGTGCTACTGCGATAATTCAACAACGTTTTGTAGTAGGGAGATTAAATTTTAACTGTGAGTAAATACTAATTTGTTATTATTTCTAATCTACATTGGCAAAGCCATATAAATTCACGTTGATGTGAGTATTCATGTTGAAGATAGGAGTATTTCTTTCGTCTCTCCCTGTCCATTGAAGGCTAAGGAATATCTGCAGCAGTTTTCCGCAAATTTTTCACGTCTTCAACTTTCTTTTCTGCAACTTTTCCTCTTTACTACATGGTTTCTAATCGTTTATAGTTTCAGTCTCTCTTACAACATCAAAAATCTTGTTGCTAACAAAGTGGGTTTGCACAGTAACAATAAACAAGAACAGGTATTTTGGAAGAATGATGTAACAATTTTATATCATTTTTAGGAATATTTTGTGTTTGTCTGATAGGTATATTTCACATTAAATACTGTAAGCATTTACTACTTATTAATTTTTGTCATGAGTAACTTAAGTAATAGTATATAAATACATTATTTAAATTAGAAAATAACTAAACATTTTTTAACCCATTTTAAAAGGAAAAGTGAACTTTTTTTAAACGTGAACAATATTAAATACTTTAGTATACATAATAAAAATTCAAAAGTAGTAATCATCTAAAAATTAAAAAAAGATAAAAAAAATAGTTAAACAAGAACGGTTTCAATCCGCTGCGACTGCAGGTTATCTTCAGCTTCGGGTTGATACCTTCCTTGTTTAAGTATTTTTTTTATCTTTTATTAATTTTTAGATGAATTACTATTTTTGAATTTTTATCATGTGTGCTAAAGTTTTTAATATTGTCCATATTTAAAATAAAATCTTTCAATCCGCACACGTTAAAAAATAATATAAAGTAAAAGTGAACTGAAAAGTTGTTTAAGTGAACTGAATGATTTAAGTACAAAATAAAAACAAAATTTTACTTTACTGTTTTTAATCTTAAAATACTGTTGACCTTTTAATACGTAATTATCTAATAAATATTATAATAACTCTTATCCTTCATTAAAACTGTCAACTCTGTTTTTGTTTTTGCTTTTATTTTACAGAAAAATAATAATGGAACTTACGTAAAAAAATAACTTCAAAAATTATAATATTTTTAACATTTTCAACTTACTTTTCACACAAAAATAGGCTCAACAAATGTAACATTGAAGTGTATCTTCTTCCTCGTACCTTTTGAATAAATGAACAGATCTTACTGAACCTTATTTCCAATAACCTTTTAAAATCATGAATATTTCTAATCCTATAATAATACAGTAATAATTATTGATAATAATTAACAAAATGACAGCAAGATTTCTGGATCATTTTAGTTGTTTCAGCAACTTCGTAATTCACTACTCATTTTGCCACTGTTTTCTCTTAACTATTTTAGCTTCAGGAATCTACTGTGACCTGTATCCTTTACATGATTCGTGAGGAAAAGTTTCCTCTAAAATATTCTTTACTTTCTGAACACAAATTCCTTTTTTTAGGCTGTGATACTTATCAAGTCAAATTGAAACTTGCCGAAAATTCCCTGGCAAAAAGGAGCTTTTTTTCTCCTCCAGTGAAATGAATTCCAAGGGTCGATTCGGTCCGGTTCAATCTCCTGAAGTATTTCTGATATCGGGGGTTGGATATCGGAGGACAGAGTTGTCCTTTAATGCACTGGCCTTCGCCATTGATTCCTAATCTCAATCTGTCCTACTTGGCGCACAAGAAATTGGAATGAAGTAGGTGACACACAGTCTCAATGACTTATCTGTGAGCTTATTAGGCAGATTGCCTTCAGGCTCTGGAAACAGCAATGGTAAAAGCAGATAAATTAATAGCTCAGATTTGCTAAAAGGTTTCGGAGAAATGTAGAGGCGTTCCTTGAATATCGTCTACCCCCCACCCCCCTCATCTCCTACGAACTCAGAACGCTACCCCATTATGGTAATTACCTCAAAACATCGCTAACTGCACTCCTTTTCGAGTGGTTCAGCGCCCCCCCGTGCGTCATTTCAGCAAACACAGTCAGGGATTCTTTTTTTTATACTTTCTTTCATTCTCTATTTTTTTTGTAGCAGAGAATCAATCTAATCTCTAAAAAAAATTGAAACGATGAAGAAAAGGAAAATGATGTATCTATTTTAGAAAAAGAAGCTCTGACTCTACAAAGCGATTGCAGAGAATTGTCCTAAAATAAGAAGTGAAAAATATTCAAAGTTCTTTTAAATAGTCCTGAACTGATTTTTCTTATTTTATCAATATTTCCCACTTAAACTTTTTATTTTATTTTCCTTCAGAAATTTAATAATAATTTATAATGCACCGTAAATTAAATTTTAAATAGTTTTACATAAGATCGGAGATTTCATTCTAAAACTCATCTAATTTCATTTCTTTAGTAGATCATCCAAAGAAGCTCGCGACATGCACTACAAAGAAAACAAAATATCGCGTTTAAACATCACATAATAAAGGTCTTACACAATAAATGTGTTATCAACACATTAACATTGTCTACGTAATTAAAGTCAAACTTTCATTCTAAATCATAGATATGTAACGAAATAAAGTTTCTCAATTAGACAATACTGTAATATTTGCAAAGTATTATTCCACTTCGTTTTAAAATAAACTTAACAATTCTAAGTATTGTTTATTTTAATTCCAGTTATCCCCGAAGACTTCAGTGTATTTTGGACTCAAATAATTCATTATTTGTCCTATTATTCCAAAACAAGAATTCAAACACAACTCCAAAGATATTTCCTTTAGCGACGTGCACTACAGAGAAAACAAAATATCGCGTTTAAACATCGGATAATAAAGAAGGTCTTAAACAATAAATGTGTTATCAACACATTAACATTGTCTATGTACTTAAAGTCAAACTTTCATAGTAAATTATAGATATGTAACGAAATAAAGTTTCTGGATTTGGAAGCTCGTCTCAAATAGACAATACTGTAATAAATACAAAGTATTATTCCACTTCATATTCAAATAATCTTAACAATTCTGAGTATTGTTTATTTTAATTCCAGTTATCCCCGAAGTGTATTTTGGACTCAAATAATTCATTATTTGTCCTATTTTTCCAAAACAAGAATTCAAAGAAAGATTTTGCCTTTCTCATACTATGAGCATATTATAAATCAGGAACTGTTGGAATTAAAACATGAAACTTTACAATCTTTCACAGGTTTAGGGACCATTCTAACGTATTGAAATTTAACAAATTAAAAAAAAAATACACAAACTTCAGAATGAACGAGGAATCTCTAACCAGCCATCAAGAAAACGGAAAAAAAACAAAACAAAGCAAAAAACAACTAAAGCCATAGACGAACTAGCCAACTATTAATGCCGGCTACAAATGTTTTTTTATTTTAGCATTCAAACTATATAAAGGGTATTCATTTTATCAATAAAGATCAAAACAAAAATATTTGCTTGGTCTCAGAATAGTTAAAAGGCGTGAAACAGTTGTCCTGAATATCACTTGTTGCGGCAGAATACGACTGGGATGTCACTTGTTCTCGGATTAAATGATTTACTTATTTATTGACTTTATTCACCCGGCTCTCTTATAGTCTTCTTTGGTGGCAAAGACCTGCCAACTGGAAAGTTCATCTAAAAGCCCTAAAGAAAACATGGCTCAAACAGATTGAAGAGGACATCAAAAACCAAAGACTGACTCTAGACTTGGCTAAAGACATCTCCACTGATCGCATGGAAAAATATTGTAAATAATACATCGAAACCTGTGGCACCTAGAGCAGTGTATTGGCTGCGAGGTAAACCTGTACCCTAAGGACTGATGATGATGATGATTGACTTTATTATTAAAAATAATTCTTTATCACAGCTAGTTAAAATATATACTTGAATGACTATTATTTTATCTGCTGGCATAACTGTACTGCATTTAAGATATTCAAAAGTTAAATAAAATAGGTAAATAATCTTTACTTGAGAGGCATGAAGCTTCAATTTATATAAAGAATAATTTATTGCCCTGAAGACAGTTCAGACAGTAAGATGCCGCTAATAGTGATCCGAATGAATTTGTTCAAACACAATTGTAGATACCAAAGAATGTAGGGCTATTACAATGGCACACATTTTTTATTTCAAATTTCGGTGCTTGATTAAGCGTTTCGCGGCGTTTTATAATTTGCATGAAAGTATTTCTAATTTGAAGATTCTTATTATTCTTTCGTAAATGTTATACCTTACAACAAGATCCTTGAAGAAATTCTGTTAACTCTTTCTCTACCAAATCAAAGAAAAGATCAAAGTTAAAATTATAATATTGCAGCGATTAACCTTCAAACCCTTCTTTTCTTTATGTTTACTACATTCGCTCTTCAAAATAAACTGTTTCCACAATGTACATTTCACACTGGTTGGTATTATATTTCTTTCTCATCACTGCTCCCTTCTCTCTCCGTCCGTTTCGTATTGCTTTTCCGATATCAGTTTCTTTGCTTGCAAAGCTGTATTGATATAGCCTCGACTCATCCAATATTACTAGGTATTTCTGTTTCTTATCGGCCCGATACCCTTCCTGTTAAATGTTATAGTTATCTTCGTCACGGCTACATCCAGATGCAAATCCTTATTTATGGTTTTGTCTATTGAGCAAACAGTGACCTGTTTTTCGAATGTTGGCCTTTCGATCACCTCATACTGACAGCCATCGGCAAAAAAAATCTTTGCGGAAACTGTCCAATCCGACCTATATTTCTAGCGAAACGAAAAATAAGCAATGATGAAAGAAAAATGAAAAAGAAAGTTATCCTTTTCCTAGATTAACTGTTTGTAGCTTCTAGCTTATTTATTTGCAGCATTCAACTTATCACAGCTTACGTAGATTTACGTAACTGGTTAAGTCAGCTGGCTAACTGGTTACTGGTTGCTGCAAGTTGTTGTAGATAACATTTGTAGCACCCATAACACAAATGAATGCAAATTTATAAGGCAAAAATAAGCATTCCTTCTGTGCATGACAACTCTAAAAAATTTACGAGACAACTTCAAAAAGTGTAGAGGTATATTTAGGTTATTAAAAGGAAGATTTCTGTTTATTTTGTTACATTCGGAATAATAGGCCAGAGAACTGAAACCATGGGATACTAACAAGTTGGTATTATACCTTTCTTGTGTTTTTATAAAAAAGTCAAAAATCAAAGAATAATAATAAAAAAAAAAAACTCCATAAAAAAGATGTTCATAAAAAAGCTTAATTACAATATAAAAATAAAAAAAAGACAAACACACGAAATTCACAAAATGAAGAATGGTTAAAATAATAACACCAGAAACTGAAAAATACAAGTATGCAATAGTTTCTTGAGCAAAGTCAGGCGAATCAGCCTACAGACACAAGATAGGAATGATAGCGTTTCCTTTTTCTATTTCCTTTTACAAAGCCTGCTATGTTTTCATTCTATTTGTAGATAATCACAAGAAGTTCTTGAAAGAATTCGACGACAACTTTCCTTAGCTTGCGGTTTTTTTTTTTTGAAGTCAATAATATAAAACAAAAAAAACTTGTTGTTACATTTTCAAATTAAAATAACTGAATATAGAAAGAAAGAAATCCGCATTATTTACATAAGTTTTATATTCTTTACAGTAATGATAGAAATCCATTATGGTGCTAATGGGTTTTTTGAGGAATTCTTATTACTTCTCGTGCTAATTTCTAAGTGCTAAGTTCTATTTTAAAGATGTTTAAAGTTAGAAATGCATGCCAAGTTTCAGGAAGATCCATCCGAAAGTTCCAATGTTATTAGAATAGGAGGAAAACATAGACTGATTGATTACATAAGTTTCACTTTACTAGGAAAGTCCGCTAAAAATCTCATTTTCCATAGCTTTAAATCTATTATTAAAATGTATCTTGGAGGATCCGGTGATTAGACAGACGCAGTGAACCCTTTATCACAGAGGGTACAAAAGTTTACTTTCTTTTTGCTTCATTTTCTTTTCGTTAGGAAATCTTTAATTTTAAATAGAAGTAAATATAACCAAGTAATTCTGGGAAATGTTTGACCAGAAAGTTTTGGAATTTGTCTCCTTTCACAAACTCTCTGTTTTAAGTGTAAATTTATGTGGATGTGTAGAGACCTGGCAGAGTGAAGCCACATTATTTCGTTGGAATGGTACCATGTTTCTTCTAGTTCTTACAGTCTTGTGAAGTTTAGTAAATGAACTCCACTTTGAAGAGTCTTTTGTGTGTATTTTTTTCTTTATTCCACTCCTGTCTCAATAGTGTAACCCTTTGCTGAATCACAGCGAATAAAACTGCTGAAAGTCACAATTGCTTGGGTTTAATTAAGTGTTGGATGTCTTTAGCAAATGCATATCAGCGAAGAAGAAAGCCTTTTGTTCACCTTATTTTTCTATTTCCTGATTCCTTCACCAGCACATTTTAATAAAGCTTTGGCAGCTACCGTCCTTCCGCCAGAGGGAGTCAGCTTCTTAATTAGAATAAGTGGGTGGCCAATATGAACCAGAACTTCACTGTCTTCATCTATCACGTGTTTCCCTCTGCCTTGCCTGGGCACCAGCAGAAACTTTTGTGGCAAGTGCCCCTGATGGCAATTCCCTTTTCTGCCAACCATCGAAAATCGTTTTTCCCATTGACGAACGGCGCTTTTATTCGATGCATTTGTCGTTTCCCGTATGGCTCTCCATCAGCCAATGATTGACGTGAAAAGCAATCCAATCGCTCAAGAACCCGAAGATTAAACAAATAAATGACGCATTATCCGCGGGTGTAGATGAGCTTTACGCCGAAAGCCTGTCTGGGGCAGTACTTTTATTTTCGGCTCCCGAAACGGATCACGACCAAATGCAATCAACTAGTGCAGCGGTCAATAACGCATTACTAGCGAAGCCGCTTTTCAATAGCGAATTGATTGCACCGCGAAACCATTTGATTTGCAAGAGCCATGGACGATGCCTTTGATATCTGCACCCATGTTTCAACTATTGAGCAAGAGGAATGAATTATTTAAGCCATCGGAAAGAATCTTCTGCGCATCCAGTGGGTGATCATCTCGGGGTGAATGTATCGACGAGTTGGATTTGAGTACGGCCATCATTCGGGGGGGATCTCAGCTGTTACTTGAGTTATTAAGGAGCCATACGCAGCCCTCACTCCTCATCCCCTCATGCGTTATCTTTATAGTAGGTGGCCGGACGGGGGAATCTTCTAGCGGGTGGCAAGGGTTAATTAAGGCAGCAGATGCTTTGCCGATTGGAAGCTGTAATTAACGACGTGGTACCCGTTCAATTAATCTAGATAGAGGGTGGAAATCTGATAGGAAAGTTTACTGTAATTATGATGTAAAATTAATTATTAGGAAAACTACGCATTCCCTAACAAATGAATGATAAAAGCATCCCCCTACACTAATGGGAACCGCTTTAAGTGCGAACCAAATTTCCTTTATCTTATTTTATTGGTCAAAATCACAAGAGGACCATTCATCAAGATGAAGTATATGCATTTTATATCTTAATTGAAAATTATTAACTTACACGAAAATAATAAATTACTGCTACTACTGGGTTATCCTTGTTTGACAGCTACAAAACCCTGCTTATTGTTTAATTTGAAGTTTATGAAAATAATAATCTCGCCCATTAAGGCGTCCATCTTTGGATTATAATCTCCAATTCGATGTCGTTCAGAGAAAGAATGTTTTTAAGGTCTTGTAGTTATTTATTATCTCATGAATAAGATGTAAGGACTGCTGGAAACTTGATACACGCTAGCAATAGAGCGAGGTATCAACCCCATCTAGATATAAATTAATATCCCTAATAAATGAAGCTTGATTTTGATTCTTTTTCATTTTCAGGAGACGTTTTTCGAAGTCGTACAAATAAAATTTTTTATTTATTCTCTTGGAATTAAGGAGAAAATTAAGCATGGAATGCCAACTTTTCAATTTTTCTACACTAACAGCAGTGAACAGTAGATTATTAGATCCTTACAATGATATTTATTTTAACTTCACTTTCTAGGAACTGAAGAGATTTTTGAACTGATATAGAAATAAACAATCCCTTTTATTTATTGGTTTCAAACATTCTCAGAAAAAGAAAAAAAAAGAAAACATTTGAAAATTTACTTTCTTATTAAGTGATAATTATAACAATAATTTAAATTACAACTTATGATTGAATGTATTAAATAATATCTTAAAATTCTGTAGCATTGAATTTATTAATATCTCCATACAAGAGATCATTAATTTAATGATAACTGTTAATAAAGAAGAAAATAGTAGTTGATGTAATCTTAAAAGAGGTTTACAATTAATGTGGAAGATAAAAGCATTGCATTTAGTTGTTTATGCTTTCATCAGTTGAACAACCAGATGTTTTCAGGAGACACAATGAACAATTGGTGTAATGTGTAGTTGTTGATTGTTTATTCCGTATCATTCATCTGGTTATTTATGTAAAGAAATAAACATCTTACAGGATATAAAGCCTTCGAAAATCCAGTCGAATTCCCCCAAGATCTCTTCAAGATTAATTCGGCTTAAGTTGATCCAGATTCAAGGAAATGACTTTCTCAATGTCTCAGGTTTAATTTAGAAAGGGAAAGATAAAGAAAGATGAAACAGCTCAACCTTGTTTAAAAGCTTATAGAGTCAATAGAAATGTCATTATTTAAGGAACCTCTATATTGCTGGCTTTCTCAAAATCTCAGATAAAGCGATATCAAAATATACATACTTATATTCCAGGCAAAATACTTTAATTAAAATACACTAGCATTTATCTATATTTATTATTCTGAAGCAGTAGCTTCGTGCTCATCAGCCAAGGAGTGTTTTGAATATGTAGGCCTGCAGCGTTTGGAAAGATCAGAATTGTTATTGAGGTAGCATGGCCATTCATAAAGAACTGCTCCAAATAAAATTATTAAACACTATCCATTCTTGGAAGCTTAGATCTTGGACAGCCTAAACGTTTATGCCTTGAAAAGGAAGATCGCTTAATTTTATTGTATTTTATAGTTAAGGGAACATTACAGAACTATAATCATAATTTCTGGACATTATTACGAAACTGATTTATCAATGCATCAAATAGAAGCTTTCCATTGATTCTGGTATAATTTTGAGCTTTATATAAGGACTGTAGGTCTGTAGGTCTGAAAACTGATCGATAGACCTCTCTTATGCTGACAGGTTCTTGTATCGATACGAGAAACCAGTAGTAATCAAGATAACTCAACAACTAATTACCTTAGAGAGTTGAAAACTTAACATTAGTTTATCTAAACATTGGTGGAAGCAAATTCAGAGAAAACGCTGGTAAAACAAACACTATTTTTTTGCAAAGTTGGTACGTCAACTTTCACATTCAGTTGTTTGCGTAAATTTCCTGTCATCTGTTTGCATAAATTTTATAAATTTTCATAAATAAATTGCATACATCAATTTTCCTGTTCGTTTTCCTGTTCACTTAACGCTACTGAAAGAATCTAGTTGTGTGTGAATCTTCAAAATCGTTACACACCTTCAATTAAAGGCTATTTATTGATTTTATTATTGAATATAATAATTTTAATAGCAGTTTAATTAATTATCTATAGTTTATAGGTTGCTACGCATTTTTGTTCATGAATTCGAGGATCGAAAAGTTTATTCAATACAGTTTATATAATAATAGGTGATTTATCATAGTTATGTGATAATTTGTAATGTAATTTGATTACCAGTTCGAAGTAATTTATTATAAATCTGTATATTAGCTTCAAAAGCATGAGAACACTTCTTAATTATCTGAATGAATCATGAACGTGGAGCCATCTATCAGGCTTTGCGGTGTAACAACTAACCCTAAATGAATATTTAAAATTAATTGATTTACTAATTGATAATTAAGCTCACTCTGCAGTACAGGCCCATCTGCATTTCACGAGCTTGATGATTACATTGCTATTCAAATTTGGATATTCAAATTGTATATTGTCAACAGATATTTTTCATATCAATTACAGGAACAAGGATTGATTCGAAACCCTCAGAATGCTTCAAACTTTTATTTAACGTGGAACTGAGAGTAGATCAGTAGAAGAGAAGGCAAGGTAATGTAAGCTAAGCAAAGCAGGCTTCATTAATTTAAGAATTCGTAGAAATCCCTCCGAAGGCAGGAAAATTAATCTAAGGTGTACTACATCAATAAGGCCAATTTCAAAATAAAATTCTAATATCTGGTTCTAAATTAATAGCTTAATCAAATCGGGAGCTCAAATATATCGGATCCATTACTGTTATTATAATAGTGGGGAGTCAGAAGCCAAACATCCAGGATAATGAAAATATTTTCTGCTATCCTGGAATACTGGACAGCTGTTTCGAGATTATTAGATTGTCCAAATTCGGAACTCATCCGAATAGACCCAAAAGTTTTTGAATTCTTTAATTATTTCTTTCATTAATTCTGCGATTTGTTTAGGGACCCATGTGGGTGCTCTTGCGTTTCTCCTGTCCGTCTGTCCTTGTCTGTCCCCCCCCCTCGGCCCAGCAATTCCCGAACGGAAGGTCGGATCGGCAAACGGACTTGACCATCGTGTTGTCAAACAACACGTTTTGTCAAACAAACAGTCGCAAACAAAAAGTCGGCTGTGCCTCAAACTGCTTTATATACGATGGAATAAAAATATATATTGAGTAGTAGACATTCTAAACTAAAGCATATCCAAACTTCAAGTCGGTCGAGTTAGTAACTGTCCACGAAAAAATTCCGAAACTTCATCGTTTTCCGGTGGACAGTCGACTGTCGTCGCACGGCGGATCACTCTCCAATCCTCCTTAGGGGAAGTTTAGGTAAAGTATGAGAATTTTTTGCTCGACAGTTCAATGTCTGCGCCTTGGGTTTTAATGGCCCTTAATTTTATGCTTTAGCATAATTTTTTTTTTATCTTTTTACCTTTTCCCTGTTTCTTATTTTCTATGGCAAATCAAACCCTGTTATCACGCAGATTAAATATTTATTTAAAAATTGCAATATTAAGATTACAATTAGACGACAATTCACAGTATAATCTCTATAATAATTATGAGAATTGAGTAATTATTTTATTACTTCAATAAAGCCAATAATTGAATTATTTAATTATCGAATTACACCTCCTAATTATCGAATGATACTTTCTGGTACCGTCAAACATTCAATATCTGTAGTTTCAGTTCATTTAGAAAATATGTAATAAAAATAGTTCGAAGTATCATTTAAGGGATGCTGATGCTGCTTTAAATTTACACAAATGTACGATTTCTCGTTTATATACATATTTTAATATTTTGCATATTGTTATACAGGTTTAAGTTGCTTAAATATGCCTTTAAATCACTTACACATATCTTTAAGGATATTAAAATTTTGAATTCTACGCCACATTATATAGTTAAGAAAAATTACTGATGTAACAAGAAAAACCTTACTTACGTTTAAATACCTTACAGGTAAACATACATGTTTAAATTCGTTACATTTTTATTAAGGTATTTAGAGAATGATCTAAAGTTATTATTAATTTAGAAGTTTACACATTCATTAACGATATTAATTTTAATCCTTATTAAGAGAAATCTGTTCCGTTCAACTTCTTAATTTTATCCTTATTACACGCTTTAAACTACTTGAATTACACAAAGAATAACCAATGAAAAGCCTCAAAAGAAACTTCAAAATGTTCATCTGGTTTTGTTGTATTTGAGACAGTGGCAGTTTGCGAATGTTGAATTTCCACTGGGTTGCCAATCAGTGACATGCTGTGATTGTCGTGAATAAATGCATGTTTTTGTAATTAACATTTTGGTGATGCGTTTAGGGACACCTAGCGGCACTGGAGGGAATCAACAGGCAGCTACTTTCTTGTTATTTTTTTTCTTCCCTGTCTGCCTCCTAAGGGATCTGAGATGCTAGGACGAGCAGAGATAGCAAAGACAGTAGGTCAGAGTTCAGGGAAACGACGAGAGCATTCCCCCTGGGGAGATGGCCGGTACTCGCCGATATCCCTTCCCCTCTACGCCCCTAACTAAATTACGCGCTGCACCGTAATTAAAATTCATATTCCAGAAACATCCATTCCGGCTGAGTTTCTGATAGGTTTTGCATAATTACCTTGTTTGTGCAGGTTAAAGTGACGTGTTTTTGTCGTGGCGAGGTTATTGCTACGGATCCGATTTTAACCCCCCACCCACTCCATCCCCTGTTCAATGAGTTAATCTGGCCTCCATAAGTAACACAATTTACAGCCGCGTTCTGCTCCATTTGTTCCTTTCGGGGCCCTGAAAAATTTCAATGTTTGCTCTCCCCGTAGCTCCCACCAATTAGCAACCGAAGTGCCATCCACCCAAACACATAAATCCGCGCCTTTTATTGCGGAAGGAGTCGCATTGAGACTGTAAGGGGAAAGCAGAAACAACATGCCAATCGCTGGGAGGATTCGCGACCGGCAGACAAAGTTGTAAAAAGAGGCGGGACCGAGGAAAAAAGAAAGTTATATGACACAGAATTATTGCTTTTTCTTCAGATGACGTCTGCAAGTATTGTTTTTTTGGAGCCCGACGAACCGAACAAAATCCGGGACGAATTCCCGCCAATGAACACAAAAAAAAAAAAGAAGAAGAGAGAAATCTGCCTGCCAATGGTAAGCAATAAAGTATGCCAATCACCCAAGAGCAGCCGGAATAAAACACAAACAACCTCAAAGTTTCAAAAAAGTTTGAAGTCTTATTTACACCATGCAAAGCACTAGAACCTTGATTTATGCCTGTTGGATTTGCCCTCAAACTTATTATTTCTTATGTTGCCAAAAGACGTAATCCATTACACCATTACGAAATGAAATTTTTGAAAACATATCAATTTTGACTTAAAAAAAAGTTTTTAAAATATGTGTTATATAAAAAAAAACGCTACGAAAACATTAGATACCAATAAACTCAGAACATTGTTGCTCTATATTTATTTTCCAGAATTTACTGTTTTCTGTAATTAAGTGTTGGGGTACTGAATTTTAAATTTATATATACATTATTTTGTTGATAAATGTAATAAGTGAATCATTATTTGATTTGTTAAAATCGCTATATAATACAGCTCAGAATTCATTTTGAAATACCCTGGCTTTTTATTCAACAATAACTATTTAATTAAAAACTTCTTAATATTTATTAATTCTATAAAAGTTTCAAGTAAATTTCTTCTTTTTTATAGTAATATATATGAGTTTGAAGTTAACAATTCTGAAATGAAGTATATTATTACAGTATATACAAATAGCAAAATTTAGAAATAACTATAATAGAGAATGCTATAGCAATTCTCTTATAAATCATTTGAAAATTCCAATATCTAAAAAAAAAATATTATATTAAAAGAACAGTAAGATAATTAACTATGTTTAGCTATATGGTGAAGGTATGTATTTGTCATACATTATTTATCATATGGTAGTGGAGTAATGTTAACATTGGAGAGGTATAAATCCTATTCTTTGGAAATAAGTTTAGTGTAGTTAGTTGAATGTTAATAACTATTTCAGCAATATTTTCTCTGTAAAAAAAAATCGTAGCATTTTCCAATAGACAATAGAATTTCGGATTTATTTCTTTTGTTCAAAGTTAAATAACCTAAAATAAAATATAGAAATTTACATGTATGCATAGTAATTAAAAAAATATGCGGGGACCCAACACACAAGACTAGTTAAAAAAAACATTATATACAATTAAAAAGTTCACAACCGGTTTCGCCTCCGATGCGAGGCTTTGACGAGTGACCTCATTGTGTTGGCGCTCCGCAATTTTTTAATTAATATAGGGTATGTATATCAATATATATCAATTAAAATCCATATTTAAGCAATGTATTTTTAATAGAAATAAAACGAAATCAATTTTAATTATTACAATTTGTGCAATCAACTAAACATCTATAAGAAATAGTTTGGTCGGGAAGTTAATGTTGTATTCGACAGAGAGAATCAGTTTATGTTATTTCTTTTCCGACTTATTAATAAGAGCGATCACGCATTAAAATCCGTAAGAGCTATCGCATGATGTTGATGTAACAATTTATGTAGGCTATCAATGAGTAATAACAATTTCAAATCAAGCTATCTCATTTCTAAAAAAAATAAGCTTCTATAATTACCAATTAAATCTTTAAAACCCTTAAACTATATTAATTTTGATTTTTTTTTTAAGCAAAACGTTGATTGGCATCAAATGTGAAATTTCTCCTATCTTTGAACGGTTTAAGACCAATTACCAAATAAATCTGAAAAGATAAGCAGTTGACAAAATAAAGTTTTCTCTCTGTCACGTGAGAGGTTTTGTTTTCTATTAAGATTTCTAAAAGAGAGAATAGATTCGCTTCGATCCGTCGTAGTTGCATTTGTGCTTCATAATAGAGGATTATTTTGTTCTTGGGGCACTTCTTTCGCGTGCTGTTCGGATTCATTAACGTATCTTGTGGATTAAGGAGTTCCTGCTGAGACGTCTTGTTTTCTAATTACAAATGCAGGCGAGAGAGGGCGCTCCCCCACTGCAATGGGAAATTAATTTCAGCAAAAGTAGTCGTTAATTCCCAGAGAATGTTAGGAACAATGATAAATTTGAAAAGATAAAACTGAGAGGTTTGAACAACCACTTTTCTTTGATTTCCTCCACTGAAATAACAGCGGTTCTCGATGTAAGAAATAAAAACAAAAGAACAGTCAGACAAATTTTTCATCGTATATTCCTAATAAAACAATAATGGGTCTTAGTTATTTGTTTACGTTTCCGAATTCAGAAATTAGGACGATAATACAAATTTCCTGATTATTTAATAATAAATGACCGTTTTTACAATGTTTTCATGTAAACAAACATATTTCCAAAATTTATATGAGCTTATAATGTTCATTTAGTCTCTCATTACAGTTTTATACTCTACACTCACATTAATATTCATTATTATTTCCAATAATTAATTAAGGTTTGAACTTTAAATTAGCTTTCTCTACTATCACTTTTAATGAAAACTAAAACATTTCACTTTTGGATTATAAAATAATAAAACAATTTAATTAGATTGCTTATGTCAATTATATTTGTGTACTTTATTCACATTAATTAATAATCTTTTTAGATTTTACTGCACTGAATAAACTGCGTTTGTGATGAATTTGTATACAGGGTGATTCATAAAGTACTGGAAAAATAGGCCTATAAAGAACGAACATCGAAATATTTTTCTGTCAAATTCGGTGTAAAACAAAGTAAAATAGCGCATGGATTTCCGGATCGAACATGCGATTCTGAGTCGGAGGATGGGGTCCCCATTTTAGCCTTTTTTCTGTCCCTATGGAAAAAAATGGTCTAGTTAGAAGTCTTCACAACCGGCAAGAGCAATAAAAGGAAGCGAGATTAGAATAATAATAATAATAAGTTAAATGGAGTATTGACTATTGGGTTTATTTCAAACACAAGGAACCACTGGAGGGGGGGGGGAATAAATAAAAACAAAGTGTAGCGAGTACCCCTGTACTTTATGAATCACCCGGTATACATATTTGCCTTATTTTCATCACGATTTTTTTAAATATGAAGATAAGGCAAACATTTTCGGCCAGACTTTAATGAAAGGGATCATTTGAAATCGTCTGCAAACTTTAAACATGAAGAATACGCTTATTCTACGAGTTAAATGAAGAACAAAGTGCACGAAATATCATAAAATTGTGTTATAGAATTGAATCTCAATATTGTGTTATTTTGTAGTGATAGCTAACACAGTGAAACCTCTGCGTTTCGTACTGTAGTAGATTTTTCTGTGAAAAATTTATTATTCACATTTGTTAGAACCATGTATTGGTCCTACGAACTTTTCGGACATTATTTTTTTTTATCAAAAACTATTTCCTAATCATCCAACCAGAAAAAAAAAACTGCTGAGTCAAACTAACCAATTAATACAAGAGACAAACACAGAATTTTTCCCAGAGAATAACCAAATACGAAATGCAGAATAAATGTTTACTGTATTGGCTATCCTATCAAGTGATACGAAGTTAAATTTTTCTATTAATAAAAATAGAGATTTTTGTAAATAAAAATAATAGCAATAGACTTCGTAATAATTTCTAAACGAAAAAATTCATTAGTGAACAAAATTTATGCTTTTGCATAGTCTGAGCCATCATCAACGGAATCCTGTTTCATCCTTATTAAGAATCGTCAGCAGCCCTTGATGACCGTGCGAAAGGTTATGGATACTAATTCCGCTCCCGGCAGTGGCAACGTACATCAACATAACAGAAATAAAAAATAAAACTGTGAACTCTATAGTATTAAACCCACTGTTTTATATTTTTATTTGTTTTGATGTTTGTTACCCCTGACTGGAGCGGAAGTGGTATCCATAACCTTTCACACGATCTGAGCCTATCATCAACAGTAAATCCTGCTTACGATTCTTAATCCTTATGAACAGCTGTACAGGATTCCCATTGATGATGGCTATGACAGTGCGAAAGCATAATTTTTGTCTACTCATGACATTTTTTGTTTAATAATTCATTCGTAGATGTTAAACTTTGTTTTCAATTTCGTAATAATTACTTCACGTTTTTCAGTTGTATTATTTTAAACTTTTATCAGTATTTCACTTGTGAACAGTAAAATTTGTTGTCATTAAAAATGTGAACTGTTTTTATTTCCATTGTTTTTGTTATTATTGAATGAACTACGTCTGTTATTTGTCATAAAAGCTGTGAACAAGGCTTGTAATCACGATGCTCATTATCACTATCTACATATTGATTCACGAGTATCACATTCCTCACCATGAACAGAACGATTCTATATTAATCAAAAATTGAAAATAAAGAGAAGTAGAACAATTCATTTTCGAATCGTGAGAATTGACGAAAAAGAGAAAGAAAAAATAGTGTAATGGACTATCCATCAGCTAACTTTCAAATGTAGTGCAACTATTTATGATGTAAATATGCAAAAGCAAACACCTATGCGTCGGCATGAGAGGAATTGGTTTCTGGTTCTTGGGCTTCCTGAGTAATATAAATGCAAAACGATTACAGGATTTTTGCAGCTACACGTTCACCTCGCGGTGGCGAGATTTGCTCATTCCATTTGGCTGCTGAGGGGTGACATGAAATGTCTTTCTCCCCCCTCCCACCCCTTCCCTCTTTTGCTGAACCCACTGCTTTTGTGTAGGCGAGAGAGAAGACGGGAGAAAAAAATATCCTTTTTGAAATCTAGGTTTAATTTATCAGTCTGAATTCCATGCAAATCATAAAAGAGAGAAAAAAACAGGGGGGGAAGAAATAAAGAAGGAGACAATACCTCTATCTTCTTCTATCAACAACGACAAGAAATCTTGTCAAAAACAGGAGTGTTTGCTGGTACAGGAAACTCAGTAAACAAAGTCAGGTCAAATCATTCATATGCAGTAAAAAAAAAAAAGAGAACCAAATTAAGAACCAACTGAATGTTGAAAAGAAACATAATAAATGGTTCTAATGGAAAAGCTAAAAAAAAAACCTTACTGAAAGATCAGGAAAAGTATTTATGTGTTCAGTCTACTGTTATCATCTTCTTTATTAGAACGCCGAAGCTGCACACACAGAGTAATCACATATTGATTTTAATGGGGAAATGTCAAATGCAGTAATTTTGAAATTTGCCTTGTAATTGAAGGTTTCCCGACTTGCGATAAGGCAAAGCAACATATGGCAAAGTAATTTAAATAAATTTGGAAATTCAGAAGAGAAATAAACTGATGGATTTTTGCTGATAAAGGTTAAAAGATGTAGGAAAAAAAGTAACAAGTCATTTCAATATAATCACAGGCATTTAAGAAAACGGTACATTTTTATAAACTAAGAATAAAACATTAACTTCACGGATACTAAACTTTCGAAAAAGATTCTAGTATATCACGAAATTTAAATAAGGACCGACAGATGATATTTTTACATTCTAACTTTAAAAAAAATATAAAAACATGCTTGGAGTTCCAAACAGCAAAAGTGAAAAACATTGTGAACTTTATCGAACAAAATATGTAATTATTATTAACATTGAACAAAAGTAAATAATTTATTGGCTGTTTAGCCAATTGGATGGTAAAAATGTAAAATTTAGGCATTTTGACTAGGAAATGAAATTTTATTTATTTCACTACTTCCAAAAGTTTTTAGTTGCTTGTTATGCTGTACAAGAATGCCTTAGAATCTCGAAACTGAACAAGATCATTTGCAAATGTAAAGTTTGTTTACGAATTTTAAATACTCACTTAATGAACAAAAAGAATCAATGACTTGTTTAATTTTCTGAAGTGTATAAGTCAACTTCGATTCTAATTCATTTGCTCATTTAGGTAATGTCAGTTGAAACAGAAAATAACCCATAAAGGGTGTCTAATAAATAAATAATAAATAAATAGAATTACTTATATTAAAATAAAAGAATTAAAGAATGAAAGGTTCGACGAGTTGTGAGGAAATAAAAATTGAATAAAAGATCACTATTTTCAAAAGCTAGGTCATTGGTTCTTAATGAAAAATGTCTCCAAAAGATTATGACGATAATCTGTGAATAAATAAAAGAGGCAGTTTCACTTAATTGTAAAATTCTGTTTTAAAATATGAAAGACTTTAACTCATTAAAAATCTAAATTGAAATAATGAAAAGAGAAAGAATTTCTAAATCACATAGTAGATTTTAAAGATAGGCTAAACGAACTTAAATGAAAGATCTCCGAAATTTATATTTTCTTACAGAAAGAAAACATACTTAATCTATACTGAAGACTGTTTCGGGAAATGTATTTTTAAGTGTATTATGCTTAAATAAATAAAGAAAGATAAAAGGACTTCAAAAAGCACAAACTTATGATAATATACTTTCAATGTATTAAGTATTCAACCTGCATTGGGATTTTTAGCCACGAATTCGCCTTTTGAATGGTATGTCTGAATTCAAACTCAAGAATATTTGAAGAAAAGACGCTATATTTATAAGTAATTTCATAACTTTAGGATAATTAATATACGTGAAGTATTATCAAAACAGTACTTTTCAATAGGTCTACACAACAAAAATAGTAATTTCTTTTTATCTTAGCTATAATTTTAACTGTAAATAAGAAAAATATTTAATTAAGTTAAATTAAACGTTTAAATCCTAATCGGCATAAATAATTAATACATATTATATTACAGATAAATGTATATAAATATCAGAATATACCAATAAGTATATTATAAGAATTAGCATTTTATGAGTAATATATATTATCTTTTTAACGATATTTTCAAGTTTTGGAAGAATTTACTACATCAAAAAAAATCGCTATTTACAACATAAATAATACAGCGCTATAAAAGCTTAATATTTGCAAAATGCTAGAAATGATATTTTTTATATATCCTTTGGTGAACTGAGTTCTTCACCAGAGGCATGTAGATATTTTCTATGAAACAGTTATTTATAAATAGTATAATAAATAGTATAATAGTATAATAAATATAATTCCTAACAGGAAGAATGATTTCTCTACATTATTATGGAATTGTGGTATTTGAAAAAAATACCTCAAATCTCGATTTTCTCAATTTTTTTTTACTGTTAAAACAAATAAAGATGTGGACTTTTAATCTTATTCTTAATATTTCCAACTCTAGACGCATCCAGCCACTACATGAAGAGAGAGGCGACTGTAAAGAGAAAGGAAATGGATTCTTTTTCTTATTAGGAAAGTTAGAAGTTCATTTAAACTATAGGAATACATTTTAAGTATCAAGCATTTGGAACTGAAAAATATTTCGTATTTTTTTGCATTTAAGAGAAGCATTTAACAGACTAACTATAAATTTTAAAGTTTTGCAAGCTCTAATCCTATGTGAAGATGAAATTGAAAACGATATTTTACGATTTATTAGAGTGAATTTTAGAATCGGTTTTCCAGTTGAATTATTGAAAACCTAAATTATGCGAGTGGTAAAGTATCTTTTTCTATTTTTGGGCAATGATAGTCAAATTCAGTAGCGAAAAGAGTTGAGCCATTTGGTTTTACGGCCCTCGTGAAAACCTTAGAGGCACATGGAGGAAACCAAACATTTTAGATTCCAGTTGAGGAACTGACAGTTTCACTGGCATATAAATCACTTCGTAGCCCTCATTCCACGCCAAAGCTGAGAATTCCTCGGTCTGTGCAATTCATCGAAAGAATAGAACACATTTTAGGGAATCCTGCGGCCGAGACGATCAGCTGATAAGGGGTTACACAAACTACTGTTGTCTGTGCAGACCCTGTGGTTTTGACTGCAATCCGGCCGGTAGTGGTACTACCGGATAGTGACATTTCCTGTTTACCCGGGGCCGGTGATGGACTGTAGAACCTCCATACAGTCGCATCGACGATATACACGCACACAACAGTCAAAAATACCCATAAAACATGGCGCATTTTGCTGGTTTCAATCAAGTGAACTTGGCTCTCTCAGTATTGTCCGTTGAGCAATTTATGGGCCAGAATATGGGCGAATGGAGAAAAGCGGGACTGGCAATAACTTCCGCTAAAGATATCCTCAACGTCGCAATATTTTATAAGTGAGAGTACAATTCTCCTAATTGATAACGCCCATGAAAAGACTAACATTTCTTTTAGAAGATCTGGAAACTTCTCGAAAGATTGCTTTTTCTGTATGGGCGATACCGAGAAGCTGTTGTGCTAGAAGCATCTGAATTTTCCCTACTTTTTATCAATTTGCCTTATGGATAGAAAACATAAATATACATTCATAGCATTTATCGACCTAACTAAAAATAAAAGCCATTTCAGATTTGTCTATTACGGAGTTTGCTAGAAGCGTCTGAGAAGTAACTTTCCTCCAGACAAAATCGATCCATTTACGTTTTTTACGTTACTCTTTATATTCTCTGAATACCATTTTTAGAAAGCAATCATTCTGAAGCATTAAAAGTACAATACGTAACATTTCAACTTAAATTATTTTAAGGCTTTCTTTACAATTTATTTAATACACGAACATTTCTAAAGTAAAAAAAACAACAACAACATCATTATTTTTAAAGTAATCTTCTGTATTTTCAAAAAAGTAAATAACGTTTATTTAATTCAATATCATAAGATTAAAAAAATTAAATATTTTATATTTATTTGCTTTTTTTAACAAAAAAAATACTAAAACTATTTTCAGTAGTATTAAGAAGCATCCCAGTTTTGTAATATTATCCATATAAGTAAAAGAAAACATTGTGGTTTTTTTCATGCCCGCTACTTACAAATTTACAATGTATGTATTTATTAGCAAATGAATAAAATGAATAAAATTATAAGTAACCCTTTACGTTCTGTAGAAAATAATATTTAAACATTTGAAAAATTGCTTCTAATTCAGTCCTCATTTATATTCTGTGGCTCAGTTTCGATATATTAGCAAAAATCATTGACATTGGAAATCTACTAATGCTCTAAGTGTACGACTCTTTACTGTGTAGGATAAGGCTGTCATTTAGGTAAATAAATTAGGCATAAGTTTTCTTTTATTATTTTGACAAACATCTTAATCCTGCAACTGATGAATAGTAACGTTCGAAGCACTCAATCCTGAATTTTCAAATGGCTTGAAACTTAGAACTAGAATTCCTTGTTTATTATACTGTTATTAAAAACATTAGTTATATTCGAGGGATCAATGGTTCAAACATTTTCATTTCTACATTATTAAAAGTTTTTGCAACAAACTTTTAAAAAAAAAATATCGAAAATCAAATTCTAATTTCTTAAATTCCTACAAAATAGTAGAAATTTTATCTACAAACCGGCTTTTCTCTTTTATGAGGTCTAAAGGTCTTTTTGATTGTCTTTTGGCGAGAGAAAAAGAAACAATAAAAAATCTACGAAAAATGATGTGGGTAGAGGAATGAAAAAGCAACTGACTAAACCTCTAAGCACGTCAGCCGAAGACACCCAATCAAAAGCGGTGCTCTATATCTGACGATGCAAACGTCTTGTTGCCCGACGGATTCGATGTGAGAAAGCGAACCTGTCCAATTTTCTGTTGCCAGATAAGCTGCTTTTTAGGAATCGACGAGGCCACCAGTTAAGCTCTGACAGGGAAACTCCATCGCTAAACAAGCCGGTACGGTGGTGCCACAGGGCTCCTGGCGTCCTCCAGGTAGTGAACACACACCAACTTCGAAAAACTATACCCTGTCTGCCTTTATTTTGGTAGATCCAATTTCCAAGGAAAAAAAAATACTGAAAAAGAAATAAAGGCTCGAGGGTTTAAAATATATATACCAGCCTGATGTACCAGCAGAAACGGAAACGAAAGAAGTTGTCTGAATAATTAGTAAATATATTTTTTCAAGAGAAAAGCGTAAAAAAATAGTTTTTGTGCAAGTTTTCATAGATAGCCACGCCTTACTAATTAAAAATAGGCCAATATATCTAATTTTACTTAATAAAATTTTCCTTATTCATATGAAAATGAAACGTAACAAAAATAGACATTTCTAAACAGATATAAAACTCTCATTCTTGAAACATAATTTCGCTAATTTAAAGGATTCCCTTTCGATGTCCAGTCACCACTCTGGAAGCTACTAGGATATCTTATTGTAATTTTATTTCATCTTGAAGAAATAATGCGAAGACTCTTCACTATCATCTCTTAAAATAGACTGATTAAGAAAATAGTGACTTTAATAAATTATAATTGAAGGTATAAAAGAAATAGAACGTAAAGTGCGAAAAACATGATTTTTTGTATCAATAAAGAGTTAACATGAAGCAGCGTAGTACCACTATTTCACGTATATTCTATTATAAATGAACACATTAGTTTTAAACTTTTTTTTCTCTTTTACATTTAGCTTCATTCTGTTTTTAAACTATCACATAAATCCGTTTTTGCTTCATATATCAGTTTAGAAGTTACGCAGTTATTTCATTATGAAAAATATTTTTTTTTTTCAATTTAAACTCGTTGTTCTTCGAATTGACGTGAATGTAAAAAAAAAAATTTTTATTTTATTTTCAATATGTTAAGTAAAACTGTATTGAAAATTATTATAACAACCCACACTCAGATATTTTATCAACTCTTTAACCTTACGTAAGGAAAATCAAAAACAACAGCAACAACAAAATGTTAAATTTTTAATTTCATCTAATGAACATTTTTCTACCTTTGAAAAGATAAGTTTAAATAAAAACCTACTTTACCCAATTTCTTGAATAACCAAAGGAAATATCGGAACTTACCTAAAAGAAAAGAAAACAAAATAGAATTAATATTTGATAATGCTAAAAAAATTATTATAAAATATAAAAATGACAATGTTTTTATTTATTATTGATATGGATTGAAGTAATGTAAACATGTTAACATCTTGAATTATCATAATTCATTTTAATTGAGCAATTACAGTTAGAATACGATTGTTGATTTAAAAAAAATATATTTTTTTTAAAAAGTGTACGTATATTTTTTGGTTTTGTTTTTAACAAAACTCCAGGCCTCACTCAAGCACCTCACCACTTGGATATCGGTTCACATTTATTAATCTTATTTTCCTAAATAATATTCGTTTACAAAACGTAATTAGGCCACCACATATAAAAGATAAAATAAGGTATATTTACAATTGGAATATGAGCACTTTCGAAACGCTCAACGTTCCTTTGTCGAGTCCAAAAAACGTCAAGAAACGTTCAGGCGTTTCCAAAGTGCTCGTATTTCAATTGTAAATATACCTTATTTTATATTTTATGTGTGGTGGCCTAATTATGTCTTATTTTGTAAGATATACATGTTAAAGTTTCCTTCAATATTCGTTTAATAACAAAATAATAATGATTTTAGAATTATAATGTTATCTACTGAAAATTTAAATACAGAGTTAAAACAAAAATACGAAACATATAATTAATTATGCCCATTATCATAACAGAGAAATATAGACAGAAATTTCATTTATTATTTCAATTGAATTGGCAAATATTAATAATAATATTAACTAATAATAATATAATTAAAACCGTAAGTTTTATGGTTTTTTTTTTTCTTTCGCTTTTTGTTTACTTGCAGATTCGAGATTATAATTTATGATTTATAATGGATGATATTTATGAAGAATAGAATATTAATGACAAATCTATATTTTAAATAGTAAGGTTTAATTAGTTATACGGTGGAGAATCGTAGTGTGGGAGTAATGGTAGATTTTTTTTTCGTTTTAATTATTCTAACTTGAATAATTATAGTGAATTATATAGTGAAAAAAATCTGAAACTTTGCATTATAAACGGAACAATATTTTATTTTCAGTTTTTAAAATGGATTTTGATTTTTAATTGATAGTGTTAATAATAATAATTCCAAATTTATCATTAAATTAACAGGTTTTATTTAACAATCTATTGACAAATTTTTATACTAACAATAAAGTATAAAAGGTATAATAAAGAAAGCAGAAAGGATAATAAAATTGTTGCAAAGATTATGATTTAAACGTTTATCATTTTCTATACCATCGTCTTAAATTATATTGATAACAATAATAATTCTTTTTAAACTATAAAAATCAGGAAACAAATAACGGCCTTCCTGGATCATCTCGTAATTTAGAAATGCCCAAATTTTGTCTAACAATATCTAATATTTTTTTTCCCAATTTCTGGAAATAGTATTATTAAAATATCGATTATAGATTAAAATGCATTTTGCAAATTAAAACTACAGTGACTTAGGTTCATATTTTTCAGTGTCTTAAAAGTTTCATATTTTTAATCACAATAGTAATAATGGCGGTGAAGGGTTAAACACTGTCTTAATTGCGATCCAATTAGTTTCAAAAATCATTAGACAACAGCCTCCGGCTGCTATTAAACTTTTCAGCTGCCTAAGTTGAAAAACTATAGTAATTAAGGTCATAAACAAACTTATTTCGACCTAAACTCTGCAATCAAATATGAAATATAATCTTGAAAAATAAGCCTTAAAATAAGTCTTTGAATTTTCATTTGAATTTATGAACAATATATGCTTTCTTCCCTATTTCAAATTTTAAAATGAAATTTGAGAGTTAAGGTGACAAAATTGCCTTACTAAACCATGGAAACAGAAATATGACTTTATATTAATATCTAACAATGAATCAATGTCATGGTAGCTTATGCTACTTCCTATTAGAATATTAATTTAATTATTTATTTAAATTTCAGCTGGAAATCGTAGGGAATCAATTTAGATGAAAAATTTAGAAATTTTTTGATTCGTGTACGACACTAAAAATGATTTGCCCAAATTGATTGGAGGTCTATATTCTTTGTACTGTTCTGACAATTTTAAAAACAGACAAGAAATTAGAATTCAAGTTCTATATGAACTTCCTATCTTATGTGATATGAGGTGTCCTTCTTCATTGGAAAGGAATATAAAAATAGCAATCAAACTATCCAATCTTTTCGTTATGAATGCTCTTCCATTGGTTACTTATAAATAATAATAATAATAATAATAATAATTAAAAGAAGTACATCTATCCATAATTATCTCAAAACCTAAAAGTTACAGTATGTTCAAAGTTTGGTGTTGATGACGACTTCGCGAAAGTTCCATTTCGGTGTAAGAGCAAACAGGTAGTTCCAACCAAAAATCTCTCTGTGGAAACATTACACGATACTTCCGATGACTGATTCCATGTAAATCATTAGCTATTCCCAGAGCCCCTGCTCGATTTTAACCTTCTTCTCTACCTCTGCCTTCGTTGTGCCTGATTGAACTGGCTGTGCTTCCATTGGCCTATCATCAGTCGCTAGTCATTAAATTTCGAGCTGTCAATACTGTTAATGGGAGCAGAGCAACTACGGAAGAAGGGACGTTACCTGTTCCTCTAATAAGGCCACCAACTGACCTGGTTCGCTGCACCAGCCAAATTAACGACGACCGATTGGAGGTTGGCAGGTTTCACTACAGAGAAGTTCTTGAGATATTTGCAAGAACTCAGACTAGCTGTCTTTATTTGATAGCTTCGATTTTATTTTCTCCCCTCTCAACTCAATCTTACCTCCCTCCCACCTCTTGCAGTTTTTTTTTTTGCTTGCCTTTCTTCCTTCACCTATTTTTCAACTGTCACAGTTCAAGGCAACTCATGGAGCTTTGACACTTCAGAGGAAAAAGCTTCTCTTAAAAGTTGACAGATACTTGCAGGAACCGGAAACGAAATAGACAGGCTGTTGGAACAGAAGATCACTGATTGAAACATGTTCGTTTCAAGCTAAAAATTTTTAGCATTTTTTTTTTACTCTGTTACTCTAAAACCTTCTAGGACAAAGTCGTTGAAAAATGCCCAGTTTGGAGCCCTAACAGGAGATAATACTGAATCTGGTATATAAATTTGAGTATTTCAGTATCTAAATTTTGGGATTTACCACAGACTGGCAAAGTGCAGTAGCTCATGATCTATCAATATCCAACATATGTTAATAATACTTTTTAGATCCTCACTCTGAATAAGATCTAAATATAATTTTATTTTTTAAAGATGTGATTCATTTAGAGATATATATTTCACGCCGTCCATCTTGAATTTAATGAAAAGAAATAACTAAGAAACTTCTTAACGTATAGGAATCAAGATACATTGAATATGTTTTTGTCAAGTAACATGCTAAAAGTTTAATAAAATGTAATACATTAAAATTGCAATACAAAACAGAATTTTTTGTATTTAATGAACTTCCTTTATTAGCTAATCTTACAAATATTTTATTAATTTTTTTGAAAATTTTAGTTATTGTAATTACCTAGGTTTTAAGAAATATTAAAATAAGGAAGAGTGATTTTTAAAAAAAATGAAATTTTTTTAGAAATTTCATTGAAAAAAAGGAAGCAAATCAATAGTTTTATAGAAAATTTCTATTTAATTCTGCTTATACTCGTTAATTTTATGTTTGGAAAGCTTGGATCGAAATCAGTTATATACCATTTGCCCTATAAAGATGTATTTTTTTTTTATAGTAGAATAAAGAAGAAAAACCTAAGGTTACAACTCACCAATTGCTATGAAAGTAATTCGAATAATTCGAAAATACTTACAAAATTTTAGCAGTAATTTATCTGTTTCTTTGGAATCAATAGATAACGAGCTTAATAAAAATATTATTCAATCCAATGTTCCTGTTTAAGTTCTTTTATTTTATTTTTACATACAAGAGAGTACTGGAAAGAAATCTAACCATAACTTTCATAAGTTAAAAAATGAATTATTTTTTCCTTACTAAGTTGTAAATAGAAAACTGAATTAAACAGTCATTTTCTTAAAGTCAGGCACTTGCACCTAATTCCATTTCGAATAATGTTGGCAGTGACATAAATGAAATGGGACAAGGGCAGAATTTCATATTGTTGGATCCTCTTGAGCCAACTTGTAATACTGAAGCATCCAGTGAACGTAAGCGATCCTTTATGTTTATATTCTATCTTCCGGAGCCTGCCTAGGGGAATAGAGGCGAGCAGCCTACTTCAAGTGTGCTCCTGCCTCGGTGGACCCCGGGGATACCTAACCAACCAACATTATTATGTGAGGGAATCTTTTTTCATCGAATTCAAGACAGCCCAGAATCTACGACCTGGTGGAGACAGTCAGTCCCAATCCTTGATGGGGGACAGACGGGAGCCCAGCACATAACAACAAGACAGTGTGGGCCACGAAGGGGAGGGAGGACGGACAGGCGAAAGCAAGAAGACCCCGGTGAAACTGCGCTGCAATAACAAACCCAAGCATTCTCCGCAGGATGTACGCAGGTAGTTCCTATGGAAATGGAGAATGGCAAAGGAAACAGGGCTGCCCTGAACGGATATACGCCCAGGAATTGATTTCTGTTTGTTTACCTTCCTTTTCTTGGATGAGATGAGCAAACTCTGAGAAGGGCAGGAAATTGCAAAAGACTTTTCTGCTTCTAAAGCAGGAAAACGAGAACCAGAAAAAAAAATTCAATCATCGTGCACTAGGTACGGAGACTTTTCAATGTGGCTTTTCAATATACACTTCACTTTACATGTTTTACGAGCGTTCAACTCTTACTTTCCAGTTACATTTTTAGTAATTTTTTAATGTCCATTGTGATTCATATTGGAGAATCCTAATTTCTATTAATTGAAAACATAATGAAGAAAGGCTGTCATTGTGACCTTCTAGAAAAGGATATACACATGAACAGAAGTTTAACTTTTCGAGAGCTTATGACCAAAATTGAGGAAGAAACACACAAGGTAAACATTTAAAAAAGTTTAAAATTTAAAAAACTTCTAAATGCGTCTTTAAACTTTTTAAAAGACTATCTTGTGTGTTTCTTCCTTAATTTTGTCTCATAAAGAGATACATATTTTATCTAAGGTATTTGAAATGTCTATCGAACGATGTATCAGTCATTCACAAACGTTTCTGCGTATGGAAGGTACACGCAAAAATGAAGTGTTTGCGGCAACCCCCCGTGTGAGCGCTATCCCGCAATACACCTGAGTTAAGCGGAGAAGGTCACCTGAGTTAAACGGGCTGGGAAGTCGTATATTCTCCGATCTCGATATTAATTTGCTAAATAAATAAAGTTTTTTTTTTAATGCTCTATATGCAAGAGTTCCGGTACCCGGCTATTATATATTATAATTATTATTGTATTTTGTATATTATAAAAACGTTATTCTCTCTGTCATTCTGTGATACGACTTTAAGTTTGTGAAGACACATAAAAACGAAAATTCCTAAATCGTAAACTTTTAGTGCATCAATCAGTGATGATGATGCATTTTTTTGATAAACACGCCCATGGGGTGGGTGGGGGGGGGGGGGGGGGGGGCTGAACCCCCCACCCAAAAATAAATAAAGATAAAGATAAGAAAAAAAAAAAACAAATAATGAAAAAATGAGAAGAAAACTTTTATTAAAGCACTGACGTGTTTGTATCTTATTCTTTTGGAAAGTGATCATTGAAAAAAACTTATTTTTAAATAGGCTTACATGTCAATGGACTTTTTACAACATCCTTAGCCCCCCCCCCCCCCCCGATAGTAAATAAACAGCGCGAGAAAGCGGGCCAACTCATTATAGGCTATATAATATCACGCTACGACCAATAGGAGCGGAGCAGTAAACATAAACGTCAACCAAACTGATAAACTGACCATGAAGTGTGTGGCGGCAACCCCAGTTGTGTGGTGCCAACCCGCAATACAGCTGAGTTAAGCGGAGAAGTCCACAACGGACTGGAAAGTCTTATATTCTCCGATCTCGATATTAATTTGCAAATAAATAAAGTTTTTTTTTTAATGCTATACATGCAAGGCTTCCGGAGCGAAGCGACGGTACCCGGCTAGTAACATATAACAGTAAAAGTAAACTGATGTATTAATGTCTGCAGCTCAAATATAAAATATAAACTAATCACAAATTCAAAAACCAGTAAATGAAAAAAAGTTGAAATAGAGAAAGTTCGAAAAGAAAATATTTGATTTGCATTCTTTTATGTTTTTGTTAGTTAGTTTGTCATTAAAATAAATAAATATTTACTTTATCTATATTGTGATTAAACAGTTTGACTTAAAAGCAACTGTAATAAACTTCATAGTGCAGATGAAGTATATAACATTTTCTATTTTAATAATAAATTAGCTAGAAACTATATATCAATGACTTCTACAGTTCAGTTCAAGACAGAAGAGCTTTTGATGACGTAATTTCCTTATAGATTGATGTTTCTAGGATGTAACAGCGCCATCTATTACTAAAATCCGTAACTGAATCTTATAAACATTACGAAAACATTCTGTTTTTTGTATTTTCTACAGTTACGAATACATAATAATAATTAAAAGTGAACTAATTAAAAAGTTCCACACTATTCCCCTTGCTTGGCTATGCAAATATTGACCAATATTTTACGTGCACAGAGTCTTTTCAATTGAATCATTAAGCCAATGCACAGGGTTCATTTTAAATACACAAATTTCATTAAATAAAACTTACAAGCGACTAGTTTCATAGCCATGGGAGGCTGTATTCTCAAGCTTTAAAGTTACAGTCTAATTGAATTGGCTATGCAAAGTTTGTCCTTTCTTGGTCACGCTTATGATCACAAAATGACGCCATCTTGGACTGACTGCTCGGAGGTCAAGTTGATGACGTCATGACTGGTGACGTTTCTTCCAGATAAAATCGATCGCTACATAATGACCATGTATGGCAAATCCTTTTTTTTTAAAAAAAATACTGTAAGTTTTAAATAGCATAATTGTAAATTTTTAAATATTAAAAAATTACATCGCACACTGCAAAGTTTTTGTTGTTTTTTTTATTTTCCTCCAATTTTAAGGTAAAGGATATTTTGAATATGAAGAAGCTTTCCGATATTTATTGTTTGGTAACTTTGTGGTAAGTTATTATTTTCGATAATCTTTTGAAAAGTGTTTTTGCAAATTCAGAATTCCCATCTTTTAGCGTAATAGGTTTGAATATATAAATGTATTCCAAATGTAGATTTACTGAAACTATGAAATGGCTAAATTCGTCTTTTACATGTCTTCCTTTAAGGCCGATAACTTTAGATTTGCAAGTCAGCATCTTGAAGATTTGAAAGTTTGTGTTTCGATTACTAAGTGGTAGAAAATTACTTTTCGGTTAGCAAAACCGAAGTATTTTGCCATTTTCTTAAGAATGGATCTAAATCATCTTTATGAATATTATCTGAGAACTTGGTAATAAATTCCACTCATTATCAAATAAAGGGGAAGTTATATTAAAGAATTCTTTCCGTTGAGAAACCTTTGTAACATTTTTTATATTTCTTTTCTGTAGCTAGTTAGTTATGTAAATTGCTAGCAGAGGAAAGTTTCAACCACAAATGAACGATAGGATTAAGAATAAATACGTTCTGTAATAGATAACACATTCGAACAAATTAGAGAAGTAATTATAAAAAACTATTTCTTTATAACACACTGCATTTTAACATGATTTATTTATTAATGGGAGGGTCTATGAATGTCGAGAAAAAAATTATAAAAAATTATACAATCTTAAAAAAATGAATAAAAAAAAATATTCAAAAAAATTTGGCATTACATGGTTTCTACAGACTTCTATTAGAAAAGTATTTCAGTAGAAATAGTATCTTTCCTTCCTTAGACATAAATATACTTGAAGGATAGCTTTTTTTCCGCATAATTTATTTTCTTTCTCTTAATTTGCCTTTGTAAATAATTATCAATTTGCTCTTGGAATAAACAAAAATAAAATAAAATGATAAAAAAAAAACAGAAAAAAATCCAAAAGTTTGAAGCGACGACCATGAAGCAACAGTTCATATTTCCTCGATTCAAATTCCCTATCTTTTTTTTTTTTATTCTTCCTCAGCTAAATAAAATCTCCCTTTCAGATTGCGGTCCATTAAATGTAAGTATCACGTGTTGCGCTATTCAATCTAGGCTACCTGTTGCCTAACTTTCGTTCGGCGCCACGAACAAGTTTTTGGAACAACGCCAGTCCATCTTTTTTTTTGGGGTGGGGGAAGACTCCTGCAATACAAAGAGGAAATTGACTTTAAAAACCCACCGATCGAAAGAGAATAAAGAGTTCATTCTCACATAAATTTAATTCCAATCGAATCTTAGGAAGCCTGATTCTGAACGGAAAAATCTTCAATATTAGTATCTTTACCACGAAATGTTGTTCCCTAAAAACCTGAAACGTTTCTTTCCAAACGAAAGATAACTTGAGCAAAAGCAGAATTCTTTATTAAAATCGAAGGATAAAGCAAGAAATTCCAGAACGAACTTTAAGCCACTTTTCCTCAGATGTTGCATTTTCTTAAAGTTTTTCACTCCAACTTGTAAATTGCATTAACTTGCCAAATAAAAATGTTTCATTTGCTACAAATTGATTAAAGTGGCTAATTACACATTTGTAATCAAATAAAACATTTCCAGGGTTAAATGGGATTATAAAATGGATTAAGTTGCATTGACACGTATTTTAAAAAACAAAAATGATGCTTTTTGAAGGTGAGATAAAATTATTTCAAATCTAACGCCTTCTGTTATAGGAATTTTCGTTACATTCACAAGCAATTGTCTTTAAAGGGAGCTACACTATAAAAGTTCGAAATATAATCTTTTTCCATAAATAGGCATTATCTGTTTCAGAAAGATCTATTACATGTATATGTTTTAAACATATACATATGAAAAAAATCGACACATATGCTTCTTAAAGTAATTTTTTGATGTTATGTTAATATAAATTATTAAAAGAAAAGTTAATTTTTTTTCTCCGAAACCATAAATACAAATAAGGTGGCAAATGTTAGGCATAGTATTGAGGATGCGCACATTTTCATCTTTATATGCGTAGAACAATCGGAAGGTCTCCAGACATCCCGGATCTCCGAGACGGTCTCCGAGATGCTCACATTTTTATTATCTATGTGGGTCAGCCGGAAGTTACGTGACGATCGAACATGAGGTCTCCGAGACGAAAGGCGGGCTGTGAAAAAGCTGTCGGCGTCACGGGTGGTGAGAATAATTCAAGATCACGTGATCAAATGTTTGCTAGTATATACTTATACTACTATATTGATTTATTTCTTATCAGTTAAACTTTTATTATTAAGCTAACAAAGTAGCATACCAAATACATAACATATTTACGCAAAAGCATAAAATATATTTCATATAGGGGATGATGCATTGAATCATTTCTACAAAAATAAAAACAAATCTTAATTTTAATAATTTCAGCAGAGATTACCTTTCATATATTCAAAAGCTTCTTAAAAAATGAAAGTTTAAAATTTCAAAAAACATGCAATATAAAGACAACTCTTCTAACTATCAGTTTTTTTTATAAAATAAATACTAAATTAACAATAAATGAAATAATGGATAAAAAGCTTGAACTTTCTCAAAATGGAATAGAATTTTATACGAATAAAGTTAGATAAATTTTATTCATTGTTTTTACCACCAACAATTAATATTAATGGCACTAATAAAAATGTAGGTACTCATTGTAAAGCGAAAACCACTCTGAGGAATTATTTAAATATTACATTAACGACTAATGCACAAGGAACATCCGAAAGCCGCATTAATCCTCTCTAATCCGGCTGGCATCACTAATCTTTCCTGTGACTGCTAATCCATAGTGGAGTGTTTTTTTTTTCCTCCCCTTCCCCCCTCTCCATTTCCTACAGCAGGTGAAACCCAACAATTGGTTGATCTCATGCAAATCAATCATCCTTAATCAGTATGGGTTGGCAGAGAGGAGTTGCCATGGCAACCAAGTACTGATTCATCGTCGTTGAAGTGATGATTCAAACTGGACTACTCCAACTCAACGGGTTAAAAGGGGGTAGATGGTAAGGGTCAGTGCGTCAAATTACCCGGCTTTAATCAAGCTCTTTTGTCTAATTGCCAAACTTTGTAAAACTACATTGGCTTAGAACTATTTCGAACAGCAGTTTGTTGCTTTTAATAGATTAACCCTATTTCGCATGAAATAATACAATAAAATTAAAAACTAATATTACCGTAAAACTACATCTTTAACAATAACCATCAAATATTAATGAGTAAAAATAATTCTGGATTAATGGAAAAGTATGACTTTTTTAAAATTCCTGGAACAACAATTTGCTACTATGTTATCAGATAAGTACAGTTGGCTGCCAATATACGAATACCCACAGCAATCGAGTCGTACTAAAAGCCATAGATAATCTGTAAGTAAATCTAAATTTTCAGTTTTCCTATACAATGCAAATTCAAAGTGGTAACTCCTGGAAGACACTCGTATTTTGATGGTTTAAACCCAAAAAAGGAGTCAAACATTCAATATCATTTGTTTACCATTAGAAATCAGGTATGTAAGATAAATAGTTTTGCGTTGTGATTCTCAAGTTTTAAGAACAATGTATTTTTGCCCAAAACTCTTTACCATTTGGACCGCTGCGCAGCAAAATCATCGGACATCCTCAACTGAAACTTTCCAGTGACTTTGCAGCTTCCTAGGACAAAGGAATTTTGATTTATCTTGACTGCAGACCGAAGGCATGCATATTTCGGTTCAAAACTGCTTTCTAAAGCTTTCCTTTGGCCTCGTTTTTTTCCTCTCTGTTGTCTATTCAAGGCATTTACAAAATTTAAACTTAAACAATAATACCTTGACGTAGAAATTTACCAGAAATTATAAAATGTGCAAATTCAGTATAGAGAAAATTTATGTGGAAGATTCTGTGATCTACACCAAATTACTATTTCATCCAACAAATTTCTTGTATAGTGCTTTTTGGAATTGGGAAATTCTTATGACTATTACTATGTTTTTGATTTCTTGCCTATCGCTCATTAACCAAATTGCAGCAAATGTAAAAACCCGAAGTTAGATTTATTGTATTTCTGTATTATACACAGATTCCTTTCAATTGTTTTCAGATTTTTATATAAGCTAAAAACAATAAGATAGCTTAGTCAGCACACTGGTGGAAGTAGATTTCAGAAACGTTCATTTCAAGATTTCAATTGTTTAGTATCCATATTCTAACGTAGTTTTGTACATTCTTCGTGGATGTATTCCAGAATTCAATACTGATATTAAAGAATAGTAAAACTTTTATTATAACTTCATCAAACGCTGTATCAGGAATAAGTAAACGATGCAGTAATTCGCCGATGTTCTATTAATCGTGTTTTTGTCAATTAACACGCAAGAAGGACAGCTGCAACTAATGGAATTTGAGAATTTCTGCGGAGTTACGAATTAATCGCCATGACGATCATAACGAAGCCTGCTTGGAGGCACTGCCTGAATGACCGTAATTACACGGAGTCCAAATTAGCCCCCATCCCTCCAAATCCACTAGATCTGACACAAAAATTGTACACGTATTTCCAAGTTTGTTACGAAAATACAATATTTGCCTTGAATTCCGTTAGGAGTTTGAAATTGAGGAATGAAGTTTTGAAACCTGCAAGTAAACATACGTTTCTATGTTTTGCATCCCCCAAAAAAAACAACGTTATGAGTCTATTCTAACATGTGCAATGACGTACGATATTGACAGTTACTAGAAAACGTCAAAGTTGTTTTGAACCAAAAGTTAACCATTTTTTTTTTGTAGTGTCAGATCGATCGAGATCTCAATAAAAGGGATACACGATGGCGGAAACATCACAGATTAAAAATCAAATAAAATATTCCTAAATAGATCGATATTCATGACATTAGAGGTTCTATATGTCAAAATATGCTTACTGTAAAATATCGTTGGTTTTTACCTTTAAATATCTAGGAACACATAATATGACGTTAATACACATAATATTACACATAAAACGAGGTTAACGGAAAGAACACAACTTGAGAAAAGAATGATTTAGGAAAAAAAAACAAGGTAGGGATAGCGATTAGTAAACCAATCACAATGCTTCGCAACGTCTTCTGGTACATCTATGGAAATATAATTGATATTGCCTTAATTTCCTTATTATTCGGATTGTTCCGAAAGTCGCAATTATTGCCGTTGTTGTTGCGATTGTTGTCATTGTTGCTAATGATATTTTAATGATACTTGTCCCCGACAAAATGGGAATATAAGTCGGATGATATTTGTATCAGACGACTAAAATCAGAAAATTAAAGTTAGCTAATTCCTTAGCATCATTCAACAAAGAAATGATCAGCAAATGTTTCAATGAGATTCTTTTACATCGAAATGACCTTATATGTGTTTTCAACTAACTATTTCTACATTCTATTTTAATAAATATCAATGTGCCTCCTTGATTTTAACCTCTTTCTCAATTGAAAGGATATTTACGCGAATGAAGTAAAAAGCATATCGATTTGTTTGGCCATTTTTGGTATTGCGTGCTAAAATACCAGTATAAGATGAAATTCACAAACATTTTGCAACTAGAAGCATATTTCTAAATTTAAATGTTGTGAAGTTTCAATGAGAGATAACAAAGCAGACGAATAAAGAAAGAGAAGTCACGTTCCAAAACCAAGTCACTTCAGAGTTATCTATTTTTAGAGAATTCAAATTTCAATTCATTTAGCGATTACGTAAATAGTTTTCAGTGAAACCATTAGAAAAATTAAGTGTAGTTTCAACGTAAATAGACTGCTAACAGAAAGTTTCCTCAATGACGTAAGAAACAGTTCTTTTTCCTACTATATTTCCACCTACATACATATCCTCCTACGTACTTGTAATCATAGAATTAGCAAAGAGACATTGCAATGATAAAAGCATCAATCGTAACATGAATGGCTATTACAAACAATAATGTCTGAAATTTAACTGCAAATCTTCTATGTTTAAAAGGTAATTAAGAAGATTATGTTTTTTAGCAACTTAGTGAAGTTAATCAAATCAGTGTGTGAATGAATGTATGTATGTATGAATGCTCTCCCTCGCAACTTTTGAACTGCTAATGGATCTGCTTGAAACATATTTAAAGGCCAGAGATGATTTAAATCGTATATTTTTTTTTTGTGCCCTTTTTTTGTGTGTCGAACAATTAGAACAAAACAATGCTATCTAACGATGGATATTATTTCATTTTATAAACCATTAATTTGCGCTCTTTTGGATATTAAATTAAACGAAAATCATTAATTAAGTAGTTCGGTTTAAATTATTATTTTTTTAAAACAGGAAAACTTGTATCTAGTCAGCAGAAATATAAATACATGAAAACTAAATGGAGCTTTTTCCTTAGCAACGAATTAAATAAAATAAAAAGAGATGTTTTAAAAACAAAATTTTAGGATTTTTTTTTTAATTTTTTCTTGTTTACCAGTGTTATTAAGTATATTTATGTTAGAATATCTCTGATATTATAGGTTGGAATTATGTTAAATATTTTTATTGTTAAAGTTATATATGTAATAAACTGAAGCCTGTTGATTAGACTCTTGTGAGCACTTTTTCCGCCATAAATTTGTTATTGATTAATTGTCTATCCGGTGACACATTATTCAATCATGGAGACGGAACTTCAAAACACCAAGAAAGCCTTCTCCTAAAACAGTCAGGGGAAATCAATTACAGACCAAGTTGTCAAAAGAGAAGTGATAGAAGAAATACAGCCACGACAGGTGAATGGCGATTGAGTTTGCCTTGTTTTTTTCCTCCAATGAAGAAAGCGGACCTAAAATCGAATTAAGAAGAAAATTAAATTTCCTGTTTACCTATTCGAAAATAAAGTTTACTCCTTAAAATTAGGCATATCTCTGGGAGGAGCTTAGATATTTGAATATGGATAAGCTCTATTTTAACACCCTTCATTTAGTCGTTTTTATCAAGGAAGGGTGATGGGTGCATAGGGAATTGAGGGAGATGAGAAGGATAGCGGATTGATAGGGAGACTAAAAGAACCCATCATTTCGGCGACTCGAAAAAACTTCCGCTCCACGCCTGCATTTCCGTCTCTTGCAAATCAGAGCGAAAACAAGTTTTGCTCCATTAAGCAATGAAAGTTTTTCAACATTCGAGTAAACATAAAATTCGAAGATGGGCAAACAAGGGACTTCGATTCTCTACCCCCTGTCCCCCCCACGCCAACTGCACACCTGCAATGTAAACAGGGTGATGGGATTTTTGTTTGCCTTCTTTCTCTGCAGCACCCCCAACTGTGCCAGCTATTTCCTCGGACAAGTAATTGGAGAGAAGCTTGGAACAAGATGAATTGCTGCCTGCACTGACTCATTGAACATAGTTTCTGCTTATGTAAGAGTCCTTTTATGTCGAAAAAGGGGGGGTGGGAGGAAAACGCCGAACGAAGAAACCTGTTGACTTCTGAATCGAGTGATAAAAGTGCTTGTCGTCATTAGAAACGATCTTCGTTTCCTCTAACAAACTGAAACAGTCAACCACTTTCTCATTAATTGAAATCTTTGCAGAGTTTCTTATACACATGTGGATGATCAAACTTTGTACCCAATAGCAGAACGTCTTACAAAAATCTGTAAGATGTACTGTGTTTTGCATAGCTGGGAACTTCACAGCAAAGAAAGTGATACTTTTTTTCAAAATCGAAATCTGAACTTTGCTTAAATAAATCATTCCTACTTTATTAACATCACAAAATATCATAAACCTCTCCGTTACAATATTTCAGAGGCCTCGCCGGCTTTCCTTTATCAAGTTTTACATATAACAAAATCATTCCTACATTTTGTCTGTTTAAAAATGTAGGTTAAGAATAATATTTTTGGTTAAGAATAATACTAATATTTTTAGATTCTTCTTAGAATTTTACACATTTTTTCTTAATAAAAAGTTGTCCTCTTGAACAATAATGTTCTTCTCAGTATTGTAACACGGAATTAATATAGATATTATTATTATTATTATTATTATTATTATGTTTGTAGGTTTCAAACCTTGGGTTTCCCCAGCAAAAACATATGGTGGGTCAAGGACCAAAGCACATATTGCCAAATGTAAAGACATATGCAAGAATGAATAGGGTTGTGTGGTTGTGTCCATAAATTTCCTAACTATGCGTATTGTGTTGAGTACCACAGCCTTCTGTAGTTGGGCATAAGTGTTTTTGTGAAGTCCAAGTGTGCTGAGACTATTACTATTATTATTATAATTATAATTATTATTATTTATTATTATTATCTCATTTCAAAAACAGAACACAATGCTCTGTCAATAAATATCTTTTTAACTTATTTAACATATTTAATCTTTTTTCACGTATTTAACATATCATAGAAATCCCAATTATCAAAGATACAAAGAATACGTTGACTTATTCTTATTAACAAATGTAGAATATTTAAAATGAATTCCCTAAAAGATGAATTTTTATATTTCATTTATCGTTTACAATGTCAAGAAGAAGGTATTTATGGAGAATTAATAAAGCCAGAGATGCTAAATCATAATGAATAGGATAAATTTTCATAGGATAAAAATGTAACTCCTTCAATGGAAACAAATAAAAAAACTGCAGTTATTAAGAATACTTTTAGGTATGAAGCAGAAAGCTTACATAAAGGACTGAAACAAAATTATTTTCGACGGAAGTGGAAGTTTCGCTGACTTCAGCATAAATTTTAAGAAGGAATTTCAGAATTAATTTGATGAAAGAGTAAAATTCAATATTAGATTTTTATGAAAACAACAATAATTAAACTGATACGAATAGTGAAATAGAGGAAAGACTTTTGGAGAAAGTATTTAAGTGGATTCAAACAGGAAAAAGGAAAATGGGCGAAAGTTACTCGATAGAAGGAGTTCAAAGGATGACGCAATAGAAAGGATTGCGAAGACAGAAGAATGGAAATAAGCAAAAATGTAGATTCGCGTGCGAGGAAAGTTACTGAATTGCATAACCTGATAAGCAAAATATTCTTCTTCAATATTATTTACTAGTAAATGGAATAACCTTAAGATTTATAGCATTTTTGGAGGCTGCTTCAGTAAAAATGATAGTACCGGTATGTGAAATTATATTTGTAAGTAAGCAACCTATTTTCACTCAAGTTAAATGTTAAATGAACAAATTACCAATTGCTAGATGAAAGAAGAAAATCTTTTTGTATTTATGATTAATATTTTACTATTGCTGATTTAAAAATAGAAAATTTCTAAAATATCTTATGTAACAAAAGAAATAACATTTGGATTTTGTACATATTATGAATTACCAGAAGTTAAAGAAAAAAACTCAATTTAAAAACAAACAAAAAATCTGCATTAAAAATTTATTTTTACTTTTTCAAGTAATTTTGAAATGTCTTGTCATTACAACATGACAGGAGGTTTCAATAATAAAGTGATATTTTATTCTGTGGACATATTTTACTTTTTAAGAATTATAAATTGCTCCCACATTTATTTGAAAGTAAAATTTTCAGAGCTATTCAATTTCGTAAAAGTTCTGGGAGAATAATATTTTTTAGATTTCTTTTTTTTTTGGAAAAAAAGCAATTTTTATAATTTAGACGATAAGTTATAGTCATTATAGAACTTTCTTTTGCTTTTTTTTTTTGAAAACCCAAATAACTCTGCTTTGATTAATGTAATTTCCCTCTTTTCAACTTTCCATTCGAGAAAGTTCGAGAAGTATGGACGTGTAAAAAGCTTAATGCATTTTGAATTTAATGGCATCTTTCAGCTCTGTTATGACAAAACATTGAAATTGCTTCGAAAAATGAATTTCAGTCTAAATGTCCTTGCGGACACAAGAAATATCTCCAGACAGAAGAAAAAAAAAAGGAAACCCATTTCATAATTTTAAAGCATTTCTTCATTTTTCTTTTTTTTTTTTTATTTAAGGAAAAAAAGACAAACAAAGTTGGGGAATGGCTTCTGTCAGTGCAAAATCGATGGTCAACAGTGACGCTGTTTTCTGTTAATGCTGCAGGAGGTAGAAGCAGAGACAGAACGAGACACAGAAAAGAACTCATTAAAACGTTGCAAACAGGCACTGCTATTAGAAGATTACTCTGTTCCCGATACCGCTTTTCTATCAAAGACAAGAAAAGAAAGAAAGAAGCTTCGCCCTCCCATCCTCAGTCCCTTTTTCAAACACCATCAGAAAATAGAAAAGGAAAATTGGTGACAAATGACGTTGGCAATTTCCAACTGTTTTCCAACCAGTTGAAATTGATTGGAAAAAAAAAGCTCTTCCCAAATTAGAAATCACCCTTCCACGTTTTAAAAGAATTAAGTTTTCTTAATGTATTTTATAGGATTTAATAATGGGTCATAAAGGATTAGATAACGAGAGGAAAATTAAAGAAGGAACCCTCATACATCTAAATAACAACAAAATATTTCGAAAACAGAAACTGCCTATGGTAATACACATTTTTTAACTGAATACCTTATTTTCGTGTAACTTATTTAGTTATTTCCGTATATTAAGAAGCAAATGGGAAACAATGAAACCTCAACTAAACTAAATAATAAAAATCAGAATTAAAAATTGCTAAAATTAAAATCCCGGACAAGTGAATATTGAAATATAAAGATTATAATAGAAAATATAGATATAAATAATTAAAATATATAGGAATAAAGATAAAGAAGCCGAAAATTACACTTAAGCTTAAATAAATCTGTTTTTAAGTGGTAAAGTTTAATATATGCAAAGTTAAATCGATAAAAATGTACTAAAAAAAAACCACACAAACATTTGAAAACACTTTTATTTATCAGTGTTAGTGTGTTTTTAGGAAATTTTTATAAATCGGTAGATGTTTATTTATTAACAATGAAATTTTAACATGTATCCTATTATAATTAATAATCAGTATAAATACGACAGATGCTTTTAAATATATAGATTGTGGAATAATTTATTTAATTTCCTAGGTTTTAATAACAGCCATGAATGTAACAATTAAATGAAACGAAACTGTATAGTTTGTTTTTATATTTAAAAAGTTTTGTATGTTTGCTGTATATAATGTGATAATTTTGTGTGAAATTATTTCAAACATGACGATATATTAATTATTGTTTCTTTAAAGAACTTTTTTTAGTCTATTTTGTCAGGAATGTGAGGCTCAACAAATCATTAGTCAGTCAGTCTCTCTCTCTCTCTCTCTCTGTATATATATATCCTTTCCCCCCTCCCCCTAAAAAATTTCGAATTGTTGAATAGATAATCCTGAAACTTGGCAAACACATTTAAGGTTAAGAGACAACTAACGTTTCTAGTTCAAATTTGTTGTGCGTCTTTGTCACTTATCGTAACCGAAACATTGATATCTAATAACATTTCTCAATCATTGAAGTAATCCACTAATTTGCGCGCGCTTCGGTTTTTGATTAAAATAAATAAGATTCAAGCAACTACGAAGGATTTAGTTACTATTTTTCAGAAAACTGGAAAATTTAAATTGATTCTGATATTATAATTTCTCTTGTCGTTTTCAATATTTTTGTTGGTTAAAAAAAGAGGAAAAAATTAAGAAATATTAAGGAAAACATAAGGAAAGTAGGTGTTAAGTTCTTTCTTCTTATTGTTTTCCTTATATTCAAGTTTCTGTAAAAACACCAAGGAAGAACTGCCCCCCTCAAAAAAAAAAAATAAAAAAAAATTACCCCAACATTCTTCAAAAGTTCTCTAAGTATAATTGCATGTCATTTTTCTTTTTAAAACTGTACGAAACTCAATCCATTTTTTTTTTCTATTTTTGAAATTAAGAAAATTACTTTGAACAAAAGTTTTCAGTACGAGAAATTTCAACAAAAATATTTTGAAATCCTCGATCATTATCTTATTGACATTTCTCCCTAGATATATCTGATCCATTTTATTTACAACGTCAACAAACCTATGATTGATTTAATGTATCGGAGGCTTATTTCAATGACAGCTCTAACAGCTTTAAGCCTAAATCTTTCTCTTCCGCCCACTGCTTTTGGTAAAAACAACTGTGTCGCACTCCCACATAAGAAAATATAGTAGTCGGACAGTTTTACAATAGATTTCCTTTTTTATCTGAGAAGTTGGAAAGATGAATTGATCTGGATCATAATTTTCTATAAAGAATGCATTTTTCTTCTTAGATCAGGAGCACCTGTTGCTTTTGATTAAATGTTTATCCCGCAGTAGGGGATGGATTGCCTGTAGTCCACCAATCAATCGACGCGATAGATACTGGGTATACTGCCGTACTTCCCGTACGATTTCTATGGGTCCTGAAGCAATCCATCACCCACGCAGATAAAACCAAGCGCCGAGTCCAAAATCCTGGGAGCAGAGGGTAGACGGTAGGGGGAAAAGTTGCAAGAAGAAAGGAATAACTGACCCTGGGCGTAGTTCCATTTATTAGGGTACGGAAGTGCCGCGGACACAGTCACCAAAGAATAGAACATCTGATGATAGAAACACGTTTTTTGGAAGTGCAATTGAATTATTGAAAAATTATTCGAGGAGAAAGGAAGGGAGGGGGAGGGAAAAAAAAGAGTTAGCATTAATTTTCATATCGCGTTCACATTTCCAAAATTAAAATGAAGCTTGATATTAATTGCACGAAAAAGTACTTCCCATGGCAATCCATCTGGCATGCAAGTGTAAGTGATTTGCAATGGTTCTGATAGAAATTCATCATTAAGAGTTAGGAACACCTGTGCACAACTTATGCATTAGTGAGATTCTATGTGAAAGCCGAGGATTTATGTAGCAATGATTTATGATAAGTGACATATGAATATTGTAAGTCCTCCGACGCATCTAGCTGTAGTCCATGCAGCTCGTTGTTCGCCTCATGAGTTATGCATGAGAAACAAAGAATTTGGCCTCAAATTGAACATTTTCTTGTACATATCTGAATTTAGATAAAGGAATTTTAAGCGTTCTGTTCCTTATTTTTAATAATAACTTCAGATTGGCCTACAGAAAAGACAAGATACTAAAATAAAGAAAAATATAAAAAAAGATTTTATTGGCTCACCAACTTTCGAATTCTTACCAATTTGGCAAGATCTATATAAAAGTACCAAAGGACACGTAGAAATTAGAACTTTAAATTAGAACTTTCCTACGTTACTTTCGTATTAAAAATTGAGGTTTTTTTTTATAATTTATTGTGGTAAGGCACTTTACTTATTAATACGGGTCTCTATTTCTAATGAAATCAATGAGGGAGACAACATTAGTAATGTTATCTAACATTAAAGTTTCAGTTTTCTAAGATAAAAAGTATTTACGTTTTGAGTTTTCACTGTAGGCAACGTATTATGGTAGCTCCTTACTTGTTGGTCTGACACCACCTTTTTTTGTAAATATGAAGGTTAAAAATAATATAAAAAAAATACTCTTACTGAATTTGAAAAAAATATACTTTAAAAACCTCTTAAAAATTGAAAAATTGAAATTTTTTTTTTAAGTAGTTGTTCCATAAGTAGTGAAATATATCTAATTTTTTTTTTAAATAATCTATTTTCTATTTTTGTTAAGACAAAATCTTTCGTAAACCATTCTCTTAAAGAATGAAACATTAATAATAATAAAATACCTTTTTCTAATTTTTCGTTTCAATTTTAGGCTAAGAGAACCTAAGATCACAAAATTATTACGTTTTCATGAGTACATACTCAAAGTGTTTCCCTAATAACGTTCTTGAAACTTATGCATATTTGGGACACGACACCATCTATTGATTACATTTGAAAATGTCTCCATGTATATCTATCCGTTATAGATGTACATGGTATTGAATTCCCCCTCCCCCCTAGAACGTTTTTAACTGGTGATTGGATGCTCTTGAAACTACGAGCATGAGCTGATCTAACTCTGTTGGTTAAAAAAAAATCCTAACTTTTCCCTATAGAGAAATGTGCAAGTGAAGGGACAAAAGTTCCTTTAAAAATGTATTAGAAACGAACAAAGAATTCCTACCAATGGCTAGCAACTGTCAGACACTGGGAATAAATTGTTATTTTCACGTGCTTTGATTTGATTGAAGTATTTCGACTTAACATAATCATTTTTAAGAAAAGGAATCTGACCTTGATTGTATTTGATAGGTGATTTTTTTTTTTTATATTTCCATAAAATTTTCAAAAGCAACAAATAGAAAAACAGAACAGCTAATATGTCATGAGAAATTCAAGAACGTTTAACGACTTCTTTCCTTTCAATGAATACTTTGCATCTTCAAATTATTTTCAAGAAATTCAGTAGTAATTCACTCATTTCGTGATGGTGGACGATCCGCGCTGGGCAGGTTTTCTCGGGGTTCTCCCGTTTCCCCTGCACTTCTCCCACCATTCTTTCTCAGTCTTTCTCTCCGTCTGTCCTTATTGTACTATCATATGTCCTTATTTCTCTCCATCCGATAGTACAAAAGACCTCCGGTCGCAGTGCTTCTCTGTTACCCACATTCACTACATAACATAGCATAACATAATATAACATAACAACATAATTTATTAATGGTCGAAACCTGCGTATATATCTCGACTCCATATTAATAAATTTAAATTAACATTTCTAATCATCAATATTCGAAGAACATTAAGAAGAGCTAGTTAATACCTTTAGTCAGACCCACAGGCAGAGTATTAAAATTATCAATGAAGAGTATATCCTGACAAAATGACATCTGTAGTTAAAATTTTAAAATTACAAATTTGACTGATCGATCGTTTCTCCGTAAGAGTCTATAGATTTTTTCCCAGGGAAATTGATGTTGATCAGTTCATCCTAAGTGGGGAGGTGAGGTATAATAACGAAGGAAGGTGTTTATATTTGATGTGAGCCAGGGGGACATAATCTGGTAAGGGTTTACTTTTGATCCTTTTAGATTGCGTAGCGTTTGGAAGATTTATAATGAAGCGTGGCTAGCATTTGTACAATGAAACGGGCGAATAGACAGTTTATAACATATTCAGGATACAAAAAATCTTCATAATAAAATAATGAGGTTAGTCGTATTTAAAGAAAGCAAAATAGAAGCGCTATGTATCTTACATAAGATGAAAAAAATCTCACATTTACTTTCAAAATTAACATTGCAGTTTTGTAGTTCTGCGAATGCTTTCATTATTGTAGTTATTACGGAGAGAAACGAATTGCAAAAATAGCTAAAAGAAAATGGCGGAACATTATAACTATACATGGTTGTATATTTAAAGATGGATTGATACCAAACAGTAAATTGCGAAAATTTATACAGGAAATACTAATAATCGTCTCAAGATAAAAAAAAGAGAATTTTTTCATAAAATTAAATTTATGGAAGTGTAAATATTGAAGTAAAATTTATATTTAATATAAAACCAGTAGTCATGTAATTAAAAATAATCTATTATTTTAATTATACGACTTTAAAAATTAATCACAAACTGCTTGTTTGTTGAAGGTAATACACAAAAACAAGATCAATTATTAGGAATATTCGATTAACTAAAACGAGATAGAATACTCTCGTAGAGATTTTTAATTTCTAAATGCTTTTATAAAAATATTCTGGAAAGAAGAAAAAAAACTATCGAGAAAAAATGTCTTTACAATCATCCATGAATTACTTTACAATGCAAAAAATAGCGATTTATCTTAAAAACATGAAAAAAAACCCCAGAATATATCACCAAAGCTTGCAAGTTTTGTACTACTTAAATGTAGAATTTGAATCTGAATGATGGAAATTTTGTTAGCAATTGATAGCTTTGTTTGGAAACCTGAAATCTGTAAATAAAGAGTTATTGATGAAATTTGCTTCATTGGCAACCACATGAATAAATTCGAATTATGTTTACCAAATCTGGGCATTTCCTAATAAACATAGAAGAATAACAAAATTTCCTGTAAAATTTTTAATTGCTAAGTTGCATCTAACTTAACGGATAACAAGTTCCATCTGGTATTCAATTAAGCAATTCATTACGATAATTGCTGCGGAGTATTCCCTCGGTCCTTCTATGGTTTCCTTATCAGAATATCTGAACCTACGATTAGAAACTTTCTCGGAGAGTGACAATTACTCCCTAACAGGAAGCTGCACAGTGTAAACATCTCATCCACACCCCATTTACTCATGCAAATTACATCTCCCCCCTCCTGAGAGTACGACCCCCTGCTGGCCGGGCAACAATCAATCAACCTATGACTCCCGCTGATCCTTATTACACAGTTATTACCAAAACGTCACAGCCGTTTTCCTTCAGATTAATCTGCCTCTTTCCACAACTTCATTGGCGAGAAATACGACGGGCGATGGAAAGTTCGCCAAGAAAATAATTAAGTTGCGCCGGGTCTATATGGATGCGTTCACGAAGTTTCGAAGCCGAAAATGAAGTTAGGTTGTCGTACGCATAAGCATATCTCCCCATAACAACAGACATGAATTGTTTTAAAGATTGTTGACAATATTCTAAGGACAATTCCTGTCTTTATCTTTGCTTTGGTAAAATTTATTTGCTTCTTTTCCCTCGAAAGTTCTATATTAGTAAATAACTGAAGTGTTTACATGCAGTTCTGTAGATTTTCCCAACGATTACCAGATATCTTAAGAAAACACGCTAACCTGTTTTATTATCTGAACAAAGAAATATTGTACTAAATTCTTGTTAAATTAATGAATTTGACAGAATACAGGAGACAATTCTGTTTATTAACAATGTAGAAAATTAATATTTGAAGGAAAAGAGGGACATCTTGATATGTTTTGAACGTCTAAATATTTGAGGATTTTAGTCAAGATTTTTAAAACAAAACCTTTCGTTGGTTTTTTTTTGGTCTTTAGCTTCAAGCTAATTATTTACACAAGCACAATTTATAAAAATGCATTCACAGACAATGTTTTTAAATTTGGTATAAGTTAGATTATTTTATCCGTTTGTTCAATTTACTTTGATTGTTTAGATAGTTTAATTTTGGATTTGTTTGTGAAATATCGTAATTTCACGTTTTGATTGTTTTCATTCATGATTAGTTGTTTTCACGTTTAAGTTCATGAAGGTTTCAGTTTTATTTGTTTTCTTTCTTACTTATTGTTGATTGTTTTAGAAGGAGAACGATAGTTTCTCTTCTAATGTGATGTAAATATTCCTGGAAAAAGGCTTTTGATTTAAAAAAAAACAACCGAAATTTTGGATGAAGAAGTGTGTTGGTGTTTGCTGTTTATGTTTTAAGAATATATCTTGACGATTCGAAAGAAGTTGTTCATTATCAAAAGTGTTTAATGCTCTAAGGAATATAATATTTTATATTAATAAATGAATCTTTTGTTAATATTTATTATATACCGAATGTGAATGAAAACTAAGGGAAAAAATTATTAACAGATTACGCAATGCATATGCCACACAATACAGGTTACATCACAAGTTCAAGAAAATAATGTGCATTATTCTTAACATTTTTTTAATAAACATTGATTAAGAAATAATAGAAATACATCAATGGACATATGAGATATAGTTAAGCTTCTAAAAAGAAAACAATAACCAGAAATATAAGCTTAACTATATCTCATATGTCCATTGATGTATTCCTATTATTTTTTCATAAATCTTTATTATTTTTTTTAATAAGAATGCACATTATTTTCTTGAAATTGTCATGTAACATGTGTATGGCATGTACATTGTGTGGTATGTAATAATTATTCATACACAATTTCCATTTTCTTTATTCATATTATGTATACAAAATAAGATTCCTTTATTATATTAATACGAAATATTATACTCCAAAGAGCGTTATACATTTTTGATACTGCTTCGAAAGGAAGCGAACCATGTTACGTTATATAAAGTCTTTAATCTATTCCCATGAGATGTGGTTATTTTATATGACAATGTTGAAGAGTTATTTCTAAATATCATCGAAAGTTTTATTTATTGAGGCGAATTTGTGGTTTCCATAAGTAGGACATATCTGGAATGCAAAAAGAAGCTTTTGAATGTTTTGAATGCAAAGAGAAGCTTCACAAACAATTTTAATAGAAGATATACTCGTATATTGATATCAATATTAAATAGAAGATATTAAATGGCTAAACAAGTCTTTATTGAAGACTTTGATCCATTTGACTCAAATTCGCCGTAAAAGAGAGCGGAGATATTTTTTTTAATGTTTTCCAAAGTTTTTAAATTTCCAATTGTACTCCCGGATTGCTACACCGAAGTTTAGCATCTCTTGAATCACTATTTATGTAAGATACATATATAACAGAATTAGAATAGGAGTAATTTATCAAACACACAATGACCATTTCTCACGTTTCAGAGTTCAAAAATTAAAAGTTTACATTCATTAAAAATAATAACTTAAATCAATTCTGTTACTAAGGAATAACAAATAAAAAGAAAACTTATTTCCAGACTGACATCTAAAAGCATGTCTATTTTCAAATTCAAGTTCTAAGAAATCCTTTCTAATCAGTTGTATTTTATATAAATATATTTGTTTCATAAATATATCTGTACATTATATATATATATAAATACATGGGCAGTGCCCTTAATTCGATATCCAGCGGGAATTATTGACTGGACAACTGCTGAACTGGAGACACTCGATAAAAAAACACGAAAACTTCTAACTATACATCACTCATTACACCCTAAGAGTGACATTGATAGACTGTATTTGCCACGCACCATTGGAGGTCGTGGTTTATTACAGATACAACAAACTGTTGAAGAGGAAAAATGTGGCCTCCGTGACTACATCAACAACAGTAATGAAAAACTGCTAAAAGCAGTTAAAACTGAAAATTTCCTGAAAGCCACCAAATCCAAAATAGAGTACAAAAAAGACCAGTACAATACTCGACTAGAAGCTTGGAAAAATAAGCCCCTTCATGGGGCTTTCTTCAAAAAAATCGAACATAAACATGACAAAAATATCATCTGGACTTGGCTAAAAAATGGTACATTGAGAAAGGAGACTGAGGGTCTGCTCCTTGCTGCACAGGAACAGGCCCTTCAGACCAATGTTATGAAGGCCAAAATACAAGGCACAAGCACCAACAGCCTTTGCAGACTGTGTAACAACCGAGAAGAAACTGTAAATCATATAATCTGTGAGTGTTCTACAATTGCTAACACAGAATATAAAAAGCGACATGACGATGTAGCCAAGAAAATACATTGGGCACTATGTCGTAAATTTGGATTCCATACATCAGAAAAACCCTGGCATCACAGTATAGAAAAGGTCTTGGATAACGGGCGAGTTAAAATCCTCTGGGATTTTCGTATTCAAACAGACCAGCATGTAACAGCTAATACGCCTGATATTACATTAATTGAACAACAAAATGTGACCCTAATTGACATTGCCATCCCTGGGGACTGTAGAGTCCAGGAAAAAGAACTGGAAAAAATCAACAAATACAGGGCTCTGGCACTTGAAATTACACGAATATGGAATAAAACAACTACAGTGTTGCCAATCATCATTGGTGCACTAGGAACACTATCACTTAAATTTATGGACTATTACACCAGACTTGGAGCACCAGCAATAACAACAGCTGAATTACAAAAGACAGCCATCATTGGCACTGCGAACATTTTACGTCAATACCTTAGCAACACTTAGGCCCCTGGTTGAGGCCCGTCTTGCCTAAGAAAATGCCAGTGATTAAACGTGATTTTTTGTGTTTGTTTGGGTGAACGTTTACACTGTGTAACTATTTTTTAAAAGAGTAAATTTGTTATATATATATATATATATTTAATTGGACAATTTCTAGTATTACAAAAGAGTAAATAAATTCCTCAATATGTAAAACTACATTACCACTACTTGTTTAAATCTGAAATTGATATTCGAGTAAGGGCTCATGGAAAGAAAATAACAAATACTTGGGAAGAAAAAGAAATTAGTATTAAGTACAGAATATTCTTGCAGTCAGCGTTTTGCGTAAGTCAATAAACCCCAGATGGTGGTTTTTGTTCGCGTTCTCTGCGAACAGGAAAAAGCCATTGCAACATTAAGCAATTATGCGAGTCCGTGTGACCCACTCGTTGCACTTTGGCCTCGACCGCAAGTCCTCTGAGATGAACAAGCATTTTAATGCATTTTTCATGTTTGCTATTCTTGATCGTCATTGGGAATAGCTATCGACACCGAACGATGCTTCGGTACCCAGCAAGGGAGTAAAGTCATTCACGAGTCTAAAAAAAAAAATAGAAGACTGAAAGAAACAGAAAAGGAGGAAATAAAAGAAAACGAACAAAACTTTGGACTGAATTTTTATACCTTACTTAGTGGCAAATCCAAAGGTGGCCATATACCACCGCGGTTCAAATGCAGTAAATCCCTCTTCTTGAAGAATAAAAAAAGAGAAAAAAATGTTCATCCACTTCGAAAAGCAAGAACGACTTACCAGCCGATAGAAGAGGCTTTGCCTCTGCCCACTTACAATCTTCTAGTTTATCACGGATTTTGGAGTCTTTAATGGGTTCAGGCCTAAGTTAGCCAGAGTTCCATTTATATAATACATGTTAAAAACTTGATCATTTTGAATTACTGAAAGTAACGTTATCTAGCGTGAAACTGATTAAAGAGATTAACATGCAGATAGGAATATTTTAAAATGAGTACTCAAAAAATAATAAATTTAAATGAAAATGATAATTTTAACGTGTGCAGTAGATATGAAAAATAACTTTGGCCCACATACTTATTAGAAGGTTAAAAAGCTTTTAACACATTAAAAAATTTTACATACGTCCATCTTAAGTTTCGTCCATCTTAAATACAGGACTTTGACGAGTGACAAAGATAATGCAATGATGAGGTTATAAGTACGTTTTTACAACCAATCAAATTATGAGTGCGTTACGTCACGGATATCAGCGCCTCCCAAAATAATAAAAGATTAAAAAAAATTAAAACCAAAGATAGCTGTCAAGTCTTTGTTAAGAATCCAAAAAATGGCTTTGGAACAAGGATGCTGAGTACATGTTTTGTCCATGTTCCTGAGTCAATTTCTGCCTTGACAATGACGCCGTGGTAGCCAATGAAACAGCTGATACACTTGATTTTTTAACTTTTTTATTCTATTTTTATTATGCAAAAGCACTATAGTGGTAATGCTAAGCCAGCTAAAGCTATCTGAAAATTAGTGTGAAATGTGAGTAGATAAGAGGCGATAATCACCTCTTTAATTTAGATCACTTCTCCAGGCGATTCCTGGATATATAAATATATATATATATATCTATACAGGAGGAATCCAAAAAGTAAGTATACTTTATCAGAGAATAATAAGTATACTTACAGTATGGATATTTGCCGAATTGCCGAGCTGGCGGTAGATCACTCGATCACGACTAGTAATAAGACTAAACATGCGTTATGTTTTTTCTACAAGCAACATCGAATTAACATTTTAGAAAGTAATTCCTGTTTTTTCCACAGCAGTAAAAATAGAAGCAGCAGCTTTAAACTAATTTTTAAAACAAATTACCGAAAATTTTGATTCTAAATCAGTTTTTCCACAACAAAAATATTTTAATAATTTTTAACGAAAGTTACAGCAATGTCCGGATATTGTGTTTACGGCTCATTTAATTAAAATAGATGAAATAATCGTAATCCAAAAGCCGGATGATTAGTTATCTGCATTATTTCCCCTCTTGCTGAAGACAGCTTCATTACCTTAAGTCTCTTGTATTAAATTTCAAAGCATCGTAAAAAAATTCACGTCTAGTATCAGACGTAATAGTATTTAGTATCAGTAATAAATCTATTGGTGGCTCGTATTTTTTTGTTATATTTCCTTTGAAAGCAACGCTATTAAAATGAAGATATTAAGATCATAATACAATTCTCTGTAGAGATATTCATGACTTCCATATAAGAGAAGCTTTATTTCATAGTTTTTACTCCAGTCTCAGAAGATGGAAGTTATATCTTAATAACAGCGCGGAACTATATCTTAATTCTGTTAATGAATTTGATATCTTCGAGATATCTCGTAATAATGTACCTTATACGATATAAGAACATAGATTAGAAGCAATCTTATTGCTGATATTATTTTACATTTGCTTATTTATCAGCATTCACTGTAGAATTTTTTTTTCTTTAATAGTTTTTATATCCGACGAACTCGACGGTTTATTTAACTCTTTGCAGAAACTGAAAAACATGTTTATTTCCGGTGAGCGAGTGTAGGACTGGCCAATCTAAGTGCGTTGGTCTTTCAGTTTCAGTTAAACCTTGATACTAATGCAACCCGGTACTTGATAGAGTATTTAAAAAAAAAGAAGAGAGAAAAACAAAACGGAAAAAGATGTAGTTGATGTATGTTTTCTCTCCGATCTATAGTAAGGGATTTTCAATCGTTAGAGTAAGTCTATAATATCAGCACTAACTGCGTCAACATAAAAAATATCCCGGATAGATAAAAAAAATTCAATTTCTTGAAATAAATTATTTGAAAGTAATTTTAAATTACTTGAAGGAATTATTTACTAAAATATTATTGTAGACGCTCCGGAAATATTCTTTGCATAATATGTCTCTACGTTTTAGAGATTCTATGCCTCGATTTGCAGAAAATTGTACTCAGCTGTTATTGCATGAAATTAAGACTGAGAATGACACTGACAATACTTACGTATCTGATTCTAAACATGGATTATAAATTTCGAACTTTTATAGATATCTGAGCTGAATGGTATTACTTCGAAATAAAAGAAATCTCAAAACCCTTTCAAAACTTCAGGAAAAAACAAAAACAGAATACAACTGATTGAAAATAATGTTAGAATCAGAAAAAATAAATGAAGACATTAAACAGAATAAAGAAGATTTCTGTTCTATACATGCTTTTTTTTTTTTTTTTTTTTTTTTAAGTTATTACACATCTTCTTTGATAAATTTTATGGTGAAGCTTACGGAAGAAGAGCAAATATCAATATTTTGGCCAGCTTTAATTTCTGCATTTTTGCTTTGTTTTAGTCATAACCACAATCATTAATTGCAGTGTTGTAATTATGAAATCGTGCTTGTGAAAATTAACCTCGTTTTTAAACACCTGAATTATCTTATTTAATTAGATTACTAATAAGTTAACTTGATTTTTTTATTCCTTTTGATCTATTTTATAAATCTAACTTTGATAAAAGTCAGATTAAAAAAAAAATCCTTTGCTCTTCATATGTGTGTATTTTACGTACGTATGTAATTGTATCTATGTATGTAATTTATGTATTTTTTGAATTTCTGAATGGTATTTTTTGAAACTTCAGTATCTGTCAAGAAATATATACTTGTCATTATACTTTAGAAAGAACTAAAATTTTACTGATGTCTTACAATGCATGTTAATTCGTTCAGTGAATAAATTTTAGGATCTGTTTGTTTTCAAACATTTTACAATTTAAAAATAATTGCCTATTTTGCCGTTTTATTGTTTTCACTAGTTTATAAAAAAAAAAAAAAATCAGAAAAAAAGTTATCTTAGAGAAATATATTCTGAGTTCTGCGGTAATTTCTTGTTGTCTTCATAGGAATTGTAATTGAGGCTTTAAAAATCTTTAAAATTTTTTTTTTAGTTTATTTTTTTTTAGTTTTGGCTGCAGAGAAAGTTGTCACGTGACCGGATGACTTCTGGCGTCAATGTTGCAATCGAGGGAGAAGGGGATCCGAGGATGCAAAGAGCGACAACCTGCTGAACGCGACACGGGGGAGCCATATCAACTGAGCCGACTCTGTTCTACAATATTCTGAATGCAAGTGCAGCTGACTGAATGCTTTTGTTGATGGCCCATAAGACATTTCAGTTGTAAGATTCATGGTGCTGATAAATCGTGCTCGTGCAAGAGTTACAACATCAGAAAAAAAAAATACACAAACATACAAACGCAATCTGTTTAGACGTTGAATTCAGATGGAAGGAGGAAAAGATTAAAAATGCTGCAGTGTGGCAAGGAAGAAAATATTAAGCATTGTATCATCTTCCCAGATGCATGAATTCCTTTTTCCGCTGAATAAATATTTCAATTTAAAAATACGAAATATGTTTGTTTGTTTTTTCTTTTTTTTTAAGAAAAAGGAAAGACCGAAAAAAACAACAACATAATAAACGGAAACCTTCTTCCAAAAATGCTTTAATGATTCAAGAAAAAAAAACAAATATCTGATTGCAAATAATGTTCTGTACAATGTAGAAGTAGTGTACAAAGAAAGAGAGTGAAGAAACAGCTTTCTTTTGGTTGGAAAGAGCGTTCCGCTGTTTGGTCTTGGGACGGTAATTTAATCACTTGTCACAAAAAAACCCCTAGCTACTCCAGTATATTATTCCATTGCATAGTGATTGTTGCTGAAGAAGGTTGCATCAAGTGCTTGAAACGTCAGGACAGTTATACATCTTCATTTCAAAAAACCCCAGAAAAATTATCAGTTATTTTTATTTTTATTTAAAAGCCATGAATGTTTACAATTAATGGTGTTTAAGAGAAGATTAAAATTCATAAACATATAAATTTATAATTAATAGTTTTAATCACTAAAATATTTTTTTTAATCATTAGAAAGTAAAACTAGTAGAAGTTACAATTAAAAACTTCTATATAAAAAAATACAACGAGTTGATCGTCTAATGTGATTACCTCTGCATAGAGGTCGTAAAGATCATGAACTTGATCGGAAACTTTAGAAGAAATGAACTGTTATAATTATATACAAATAATTAATAATATCATATTGTATCAAAGGGTCACAATTGTAGGTGCTTTTTCTTAGTAAATTACTAATTTTTTTTTTACAGAATATCTATACTTTTACGAAGCTGGATGAAATTCAGTGATGGTGAATACTAATGGGTTGGGAGGAGGGGGGGTCATTTAATTCTTTTAATTAAAAATAAACAAAAATAAATAAAAAAACAAAACAATAGTTGCTTGATTTATTTAACGATATCTTTTTTAAAATTATTTAGAAAGGTAGTGCAAAATAAATTAAGCAATAATGATGTGTATTTTACTTATTACTCGTATTTTGAAATAGGGAAATATAAGGAAATTCACTAGACGGTTGTAACTATTAAATATACTTTAAACACACATACAATATGTATTTTTTTTGTATTATTCCTTCTTGACCAGATGGTTCATCGTAACCTCTTCAAGGGAACTTCTCCCCCCTGTGCAACTTTGATAACATCCCCTATTTACATTACTCCCGTACACAACTTCAAACAAATCTATTAAACTATTTCAGTGTAGCACACTTCAGAATGCTGTAAAACCAGTGCAGTATAAAGAATATAAATTTATTTCTTTGACATTGATGATTCTTACGAAGTGACACATAATTATAACGATGTGAGTATGTAATGACTTTGAACCAAATTTGCTCAACTTTTGTTACAAAGTGTTTGGCTTCTGTGCGATCTCTTTCGCTTGATTTACAATGCATTTATTCCAGTTAATTCATGTGGCAAGATGCAATCAAGGAAATTACATTTTAAAAGAGGTCCCTGTGAGAGAATTACGCAATTTATCACTCGTTGAAATGCAGTATTAATCATAAGAGTAACTCAATTCTTATAACGAATGATAACGCACGAATAAGTGTTCTACTTCTATCTTTTTTTCCTATCCTTTTTTTTTCAATCACAGTGATTAATTGTCGATAAAGAAGGAAGGGGTTCAGAGTTACACTTACGCACCTCCGGCACCGCGTACAGCAACTTCTTTCTTAACAGCAAATTGACAAACAATTTCCCTACTGGGATTGAAGACAAGTCCCGTAGTGTGAGCCTGACTTTTTTTTTAAGCTCAGGTTTGCATTATATTTTTAAAGACACACCATTCATCTTCGTCAAAATCCCTCTTCTTAGCTTCAAAGACTTTATTACCATTAGAAATTTAATTTTAGAATAAAAAATCTAAATATACAAAGGTCGTGGGCGAGATTATTTATGTGCAAATCGATAGTTGGGTGGCTTTTGAGAGGGAAGAAGGCCATTTATTAAGGCTGGCTGCCAGCTGTCTTAATTGCTTCGTAACGTAATTTTGCTTGTCCTACCTTATAACTCGGACGGGAAAGTGTACCATTCGTCTCTCTTTGGCATAGGCCCTAATTATAAACCTCCCCCTTCGAAATACTTCTTCATGCAACACATGTAATCAAAGATTTATGAGTGACCAATATTATCTCTAGAAAAAAGGAAAAAAAGCGGATCTGAAAGATGCTGCATTGTAAACAATTCTACCATTCGGTAGAATTTAAAGCAGATAGTTGTGAAGAAAAGCCAAAAGCTTGATCTATTGTCATTTCCCTATAAACCTTAGAATCTTTCTTATCAAATAACGATAAAAAGTTCCTGCATCTTTATGGATACAAAAGGCTTTTAAGGACCAAGAAAGTGAAGTAAATGAAAAGAAAATAACAGGAAATTAAAACAAAACGTAAATTAACGTAAAAGATCAGAAAAACGAGATACACCAAGGTAAGTTTTATTTCAGCAGTGTCATAGGAAACTTGGGACAGTAGTTTCGAGTTCTATCCTTAAATCATCAAGGAATGATTTAAGCTTATTGAAATTGAAATAGATAATCCTGGTTAATTACAAAAGTTATTTTGTATAAAGGAAAGATACACAGGCGTACTTTGATGAGAAAATGCATTACATAGTTTGAATTTTGTTGGACATTTATTTGTGCTGTATTTATTCAACCGATGTATTAGGCTTAAATTTCTAATACTTTATTACAATCAATAATCTTTTACTTGCTTACAAAAGATACTGTTTATTTTTTCTTAGTATCTACGTGAAAAGAAATATGGAGTGATAAATTGGAAATGCTATTTCCAGTATGGTTTTCACATAAAGAGTTTTTTTATCACAGTATTCTCCGTACTCCAGTCTACTCTAATTTTACCTACATTATCGTTCAATCAAACAGTTCTGAATTGTCTACTTTCTTATTTACGCAGCCACCTTTTATTTTCGTGAAGGAAATGGTTTATCTTAAGTGGCATTAACGTAATCCATCTTTATCTTAATATAGTCATTCTAATTTTAAACTTCTTCAAAGTCGTACAGTAGAAAATTTTTATGGCAAGTACAACAAAAATCTTTAAAATTGATGAGACATTATTATATTATTATATAATTAATTAATTAATGTAATTATTATATTACATATTTATTCACATGGGTTTTCATACTAATATTTCATTGCTGAATTTTTCTTTGTTTATTTTATACTTTGAGGCACCACTGCGCTTCCGATATAAAAATCTTTAAATTTTAAGAACAATGTAAACTTAATTTAAAAATTTCCATTCCATAATGGAGCACGGTGATATTCTATTAGGAACTCTTAATGGATTCAGAATATTAGTAAAAGGGCAATGAAATTCTGCTTCTTTTTCAAAAACTTTAACATTACCGAAACCAATTTAACTTTTCTTACTACTTTATACTAAATTATTAAATAAAAACATTAATTTTAACTTAATAGTTTAGAGTGCTAACTGCGATCCTTTCTCAAAAAAAATATCATACTTACGCTAGGAAATAATTACGTCTTTTACATAAATTCTTATTTCCCAAGAAGCAATAATTTTGAGAGAAGAAAAGAAACTTATGGAAAACATGTAAATTCAAAATTTGCCGAATACAAATAAACGTAAAAATATTTAAAATATGACAGTGATTCTCAAAAAGCTAAATGAAAATTATCTTAGAAAAATGTGCTTTAATGAAACAGAAATAATGAATTAGTTATGTGGTTAAATTAGTTTTTTATTTAATCAAAATAAATTTCAAATGTCTCTATTGTGTAAAAATATCGAAACGAATGTCAGAAACATTATAAAAACGTTATATCTGCAACAATATAATAATATAATAATGGAGATGCAAAACATTTAGTTATTTTCTAACTTAAATATGATAAAAAGGAATTCACTAAGTAACGTGAATTTTTTTGTTTAATAACTTAATCAATAATTTAATTGTGCCTTCATGCTCGTTATCCTGCTACTTTGTTTTCTTAAAAACTGTAAACTGGGATTATACGATCAAATTCTGTATTAAGAGAAAACAGCGCCATCTAAAAGCAATTCATCAAATGGATAAAGCACTTAAACACGGCAGACGAGGGAAAAACTCTCAACAGAAAGTTCTACCGAATTCCATAGCCAACACGCAAATATCCACTGTAATATTTTGACCTAAATGTCCCTGCTTCAACTTGATGGTTCGTATCGTTTTCATTACTCTGATTTCGGAGGCTTTTCATTTAGCTGTGCAATATTATGTCTAGCAGTTTCAAGAACACACATAAACCAAGAACCCTAGAAAAAATGTCTGTGTAATAATTGCCAGCTTATTGTCATGGGTTGTTATTTTCAGTACGACAGCCTGCCTGGAGTCATGAGATTTTTAGCAGCAATGCGAACGCGAATTGGAATAGTGAGTTTTAAAAAAAGTTGAATACACTATGGAAAAAAAAGAGTAGCCTAAAAAGACAATTGAGGTTCTGCAATGCCCTTCAAAATGTTTTGTATTTTCCTTAAGAGAGAACAAAAAATTTTATTCTTTCAATTCTTGGAAATTTACTAACATGAAATATAGAGCAGATACAAAGATTGTACTGCATTTTTCTGTTTATTATTAAAAAAAAAGATGGAAGAACGAAATAGAAAAATATAAGAAATACACGAAGAACAAATAAAACAACCTAAAAAACAATAAAACAACCTAATAAATAACAATATCTAGTAAATATCGCATCCTCATTAAACTTATAAGTAATCTGGAAATTAAAATTCAGTTACAAGAGAACAACACCAGTGCATTCAATCAAAAACTTATAAGCAATACAAAAAAAAAATAATTTAGACAAACTAAGTAAATAGCAGCTCTAAGAGCTAAATAAACTTTCTGTTCTATTTTTTGTTTACAAATGAAGAAAATAAGTAGAGAACAGGCTTGTTTATAGGCTTTTAAAGTTTTAATGAAATATGAAAGCAATGTACATTGTCTTAAAGTGATCCCTCGAAATAATAACATCCGATGTTAATTTAAGTGTTCATCATTAAACATGAGACAATCCTAACTTATTAATAAAGAAATAATTATAATCCTAGATATCTGTATTTGAAAGTTCTTGTATTCTCTAAAATCCATAGCCTCGACACCTGTAGAAGATACCATATTTCCGCAAACTTTTGAATGTGTAGGAGATACGAAGGGCGAAAAACGGTAAGTTACGCCTTAACTGTAATTTCACTCAAGACCTTAGAAAAGGGTCAAAAAGAGGGTTAAAAAATTATATCCTGTAAAATGAAACTTCCTTGACAATCTTTATCATTTAATGTAGGGGATTTGAAGTTAAATGGTTTGAAGTTAAGTGGATCATCTAGGACGCGTTCAGTCAATATTGCCAACTTTTAATAAGGAAGAATAGGGTAGTGTATTTTATTTGTCTGCATAATAGATCATGGGTCACAACGTATGTTTTTATTAACCATCAATGGTAAGTTATTTAGAGCGTTGCAAGATAGGGTGATCATTACCAGTATGATCGTAAACCAGAGACCTGAAGTATATTTAAATATATCTCAAGACAATTATGCTTAAATAGGCGGGTTGGTTGCGATATAGGATTTTTTGAATGGTTTATAAAATCATGGAAGTAGAGAGAAAGCAATGAGAACTGTATAAAATCTTCCATTCTTTTTGTCGGTCGTAACTTTCAAAAAAAATGGAGGAGGTCTATTCAAGATTCCATAAAGATAGAAAGCAACATTTTTGTTGTGAAAATGAGAACCCTGGGGGTAGGAACAGTGGTTGGGTGACAGGATGAGATCCTCTGGATGAAGATTGCAATGAATGCCTGGGGTCCGAAGGCAGCACACACAAAGGTAGGCGTCGCTAAATCAATACGGCCAGACTTTGCGATGGAATATCATTTACACGCAGGAGAAAAACGAGAATTCCTCAAGCTTTTTTTTCCTCTCTTCTCCCTTTCTCCCCTCCGAGATAGGCAACTTATTTTCTTCCGTGATTTGCTTCGCAAGAATGATTAAGTTTAGTAAACTGCAAAACTGATGAGAAGACTCCTTTTCTCTTATTCTCTGCTCCTCCTCCCTCCCTCCCCTTCCCCGCTATTTATTTCTCTGGTCCACTCTGCCGGAATGAAATCCTGGACATTTGGTCCATTCAATTAATCAAGAGACCCAAGGAAGCTACATTAAACAGCATATTACCACGGATGACCTTTTGGGAAGTGGAATTGGTCAAGTATAACTGGGAAGGCTAAACTAGCCACTTTCCGAATAGGGCACCGGACAACTTATGTTTTGGCCCATAACGCCAAAGTGAATTGAAAAAACAAATAAACATAAAGAAAAAAACCAATCTCTACTAGAGGCAGTTTCTGCTTCTTAAATTTTCATGAGTAAATGCAGGACGTCTCTTCCGTTTGGTTACGCTTCTTCTAGTATCAGAATCTCATCATAATTCAGTCTGCAATTACAAAGCTAGAAACATAAAAGTACCATTAATTCCCGGGGACAAACTTTAGGAAGACAGCTAAATGAGCTTCCAGAAGCAAGAAAGTTCATGAAAATCTTAAATTAAATTACATCAGCAGCTCTAATTTATTCAAGACTAAAAGAAAACTAACAAATATAAGAAGACATAAATAAGGCAGATAACGTCATCAAAGATTATTGCTGTTTTTCAAGTACAGATTGCAGAACTTTTACTATATTTAATTCGGCAGTGTTTTATAAAAAAAATCAGGCATTTAAGTACAGACTTATTATATAAACAAACATATATTTAAAAAAAATCTAAGGTACTATCTTCTTAATATCATCATAAATACCCTGCTCTTTTAGCTGCTGTTTATTACTTCAAATTGAGTTAGAATATATACACTAGCCGAAACGACTAATGGAATCTTAGTTATTCGCTTTTATATTTAAAACATAGGTTGCCGACGCACTTTGACTAAAAAACATCATTAAAACAACATGATAAAAAACGATTAGTTTCGATTCAATTTAAACTGATTAGAACCTTTGTCAAGTAACTATAAATCCATTACAAACATGCTTTATAAAGCAAACAAAAATAATATTCACTTAAAGAAACATATTTAGATTTAGCATGTTAATATTATATACGCTTTTATATTTATATTCTTGTATTTTATATTCTTGATACAATATATTCGTTATAAATGTTTTCTTTTAACGTTTCATATTTGTTGATTTTTATTTATCACTAGCCGAGTATCGTCGCTTCGCTCCGGAACCCTTGCATATATAGCATTAAAAACAAAAACTTTATTTATTTAGCAACTTAATATCGAGATTGGAGAATATACGGCTTCCCAGCCCATTGTAGTCTTCTCCGCTTAACTCAGGTGTATTGCGGGTTGGCGCCACACACCTGGGGTTGTCAAAAAAAAGCATGTTTTTACCTGTCACATGTGTGATATCTCTATAACAGGTATATAAAAATACGCGCGAATTCGAATGCAACGTTGTGTCAAATTTTCAAAGTAATCGGTGAAGAACTTTCGGAGATTTAGGATTTTGAACAAACGAACATTTACATTTTTATTTATATAGATTATGGTATCTATGTTATACAGTAAAAGTGGCCTATAAAATGATAAAATGTAGAGATTTTAGTATATGTAAACCATTAGGAGGATAAGAACTACCATTAAGTTTAAAAAATTAAGAAGAAATTGAAAAAAAAAACATATTTGCCGACGGTTCAGACTTTCTTGATTAGTACAATTTGCTGATGATGGCAGAATCTGGTCAAATTGCAAATATATTGTAAATTATAAGTGTTATTTAGGCTGCAAATATAAGTAATGAAACTTAGCAATTAAAACTCTTTTATCTTGAGGTTCACAAATCCAGCTTTGTTACTGCTTTCAAACAACTCCGTAAACTCCGTAATTTAATATTTAACAATCTTCGGAAAAATTAATATGAAGAAAAGAATAATATCCGAACTAAAGATTCCGACAGATCAAATAGTTAATTCAGAAATGATCTGCGAAATGTAAGCGAAATTATGTATTACGAAATACGTGATAAGCCTTCTATCGTCTTACTTAATTGAGTTTAATTTATGTAATCTGTAAATTGCACAATGGAGAAATCTTGAAGTTCGCTTCTAAAAAAGTTGTAATTTATTTTTGCATCAGTTAAATACTGACTTATGAATTGCTGCTTGTAGATTTCCCAAGACACCATTTTCAAAGGCTTCGTACCAAATAGTATTCACAATCTAAAGTCCATTGGTATTCAGGTCGTACTCAAAGTACGAAACTTTCGTAAATCCAAAGGGTTTTATTTGAAAATGGAAGTTGTAATGCCTTTTCTGTAGCTTTTCGTTTTGTTTCAGAAAAGGGCCATTGTATGATGCTATTAGCAAGAAAGACACTCTGGAGCAAAGTGCTTCTATTCTTCAGAGTTCTGATGATCCGATGGACAAGGAGAAAGGGTACGTGTCGGTCCTATGCATCAATGGATGGAAGAAGACATTTTTCTTCGGGGCGACGAGAAAAGAAATCTAAAAGTCCTGTCGATACTCGTGCCGCCGTCTCCAATAATCAATAGTCATCTCGTGAGGCGGTAGACACCCATCTGGACGCCGGCAGATAAGGGGCCCGATCAAAATCCCTACCCCCACATCGTATCCTTTCAGATGGAGGAGGGAGGCAAAGCATGCGGATGAATTCCATTACATTCGACAGAGCTAAGCGTGAAGCAAAAGAAGTTAAAGGAAAATTGTAATTTGGACCAATTAAAACGAGATTACCTTTTGTCTAGATGCTGAAAGCGCCAAAAGCTTACACAGTTCGCTTTCAGTGCTAGAACAACAAGATATAATAAGAACTTTTCATTATTCTCTTGAAAACTTAGTAAAACATTATGAAGAGATTCAATTATATTAAAAGAAAATTAGAATAATGTTCAAATCCAAAAATAATTCTAATAAATAATATCTTAGAATGTTGAAGAATTTGTTATCCAAAATTTTGATTTCTCATCCAAAAAAAAAATAAGCTTAATAAATTTTAAATTTTCAATAAAATTCTTTCTTTACACATCAATGAGAAAGAACTTTGAAAAGTAAGTGCATAAATGCAAAACTTTTCAGGGAGAAAATAAAGTGAAAAATTATTAAGCTACAGGAATCTTTATTTGTGTATAATAACCTACTAAGTATAAAATTGTATCTGTTCTATTCAATTATTGGTGTAGTAAGTTAAATCTTTTTTTCTCACAAAAGACTTGTGACTGATTCGTTATGGCAGGAAAAAATGACGATCAATTCTATTATGTTTCGACTTCTACTCTAAAGATGTAAAAAAAAAACCAGTTAGCATATTTGAGATAAAATTTCCTTTTTGGGTGATTTGATGTGTTGTTCTTAACGAATATAGTAACTATAAGGAAAGTTTGAAAAAATAAAGAAGGTTCATTTCATTACAGAGAATTCTTTATGGTTGATTTTTATAGATAATTATATCCTAAAATTTAAGTAATATGAAATTTGTGTATTATTAAATTTTAAAAGGCTGATACCTTTTACTTTACGATAGCTGAATTTAAACCTATGCATGATTAAGGCCACAACAACAGTGGCGCCATCTGCGAACATTAACGGGTTATAAACGTTACTCACAATGATTTTTGTTTTTATTTATATAATGTTTGAAAAATTTTATTCTATGCTTCGAAAAAGATAGAAGCATCAAGGGATTTTTTGGATGTTCAAGAATTTAATTAATTAATTAATTAAAGGTATTTTTTTTCTTTAAGTTGAATCTTAAGAATTTTATAGAATATAGTATATATTTAATTAAGTAACGAAATACTTTACATGACTGTAAAAACAAAACAAAAAAAAGACACTAAATATTTTAACAATTATGTAATAATTAGTTAGGAAATAGATAAAGGCCGGATTCTGTAGATACTGTAGTTATTCAGGAAATTAAATCTACTCAAAGAGTTAATCAGATTGGGAAGAAGCTAATAGTCAAACGGAACTGTAAATGATTTTTAAAGTGATAAATAATTAGAAATGAAGAATAAAATATCAACTTTTGTTTAAGAACTGCATGATTAAAGCTTTAAATTGTTCGTATTAAATAAATAAACGTGAGGAATGTTCGGTAGTAACTGTTGATGAATACGTGAAGTCATTAGAACGTCGATTGGCATTTAACCTTTGGGGCATTAAATCTTCTAAAACCTAATTAAATTAAATTCCATAGAATTATCCTTCATTACTTGTATTTTCAAAATCTTAAAATGAGAAATATATGTCAAATCTGTTGAATTTATATGCTTTTATTGCTGACAATATGAATCCTAACCTAAAAAAGTAAAATATAGTAAAATAATCAAATATATTAAAAAGTCAAATTCTAAATCGACTCAGTCCTTACAGACTCACTACTGACTGAAAAGCTGTTCTACTCGGCAAAAGACCTGAGCGTAGACTCACATTTCAATTTGCAATTTAATATCCAAAACGTGGAGAAAACTCCAATCAATTAAAAACATTTGTTTTACTGTAATATAGTAACAAAATACGTTCTCTATTTTCTGTATTTCTTATATTAATCTTTGATATAAATGGGGTTTACATCTTTGCTGATCTAAAGAGAAACTGGGGTGAAATCTTCCTTACCCAAATCGTTTCGTTAATTAAAGTCGAACGACTGGCGAACGACGTGGTTGGTTAATGGTGGCAAAAAGGAATAATTGTGATCCACGGTGACTAAGGGTGACAATAACGAGCTGAGCTCCAACGCCTGACTTTCCACACTCCTGTAATTATCACTTCCCTCTGTCAAGAAATCTACTCCTCCATTAAGAAGAGAAGACAAAGAGAAAAAAAATTGAACCCAAGAATACACTATCTTAATTACTGCGTCTTCAAATATGTGGCTCTGCAAAAGGTTACAGTGAACTGCTTACTCCACACCGGTCCACGACTCTTGAAGGGTCTTTGAGATTATTTACGAGGTGGAGAGATCCTCTCCTCCCATGCAAATAGCACCACTGGACCAAATGAGTAGAAGCAAATTCTAATGAATGTCCACTGTCATCAGACAAAGCATTCAGGCTGTCACAAGAGGCTATAAACTGCACTTCTAATTATTAAGTTTGCTTTTTTAAGTTCACGCTTCAGGAGATGGATTGTTAAGGTTGTTGAACAAATATTCTTCTTTCAACAAAAGTTTAAAACTAAATATTTACTCTCCCGTTCATAATCGTTAGTATGTCTCGCAATCATCTCGCTTCATAAATTTTAAAGTCATCACTTTATTTTCCTCCAGCATCCGTAGCTGTTAATACTGTGTTGTTCTTTTTTCCATGTCTACAACTTTTCTTCCTGAAATAAGAGACATCCGGCAATATACTTCTTATGAAATTTTAATGTAAACTTGTTTCAGGCAAAATTTTCCATTAAGAAAGAATGATGCAGTGCGACTACCTCGAATTAATAACCATTGCTTCTCATTGATTTTTCTTTTAGAATAAACTACAAAAAGAAAGTTTTCAGGTCGCAAATTCTTTCTTTCTTGGTTGCAAATTTAAATGTCTCGAGGTTAAACTAGCGTTTCGCGTCCCTGATTTGTTTATTTGTCAAATTTTACTACAGGCAATTCCATTGAAAAGTAACAGAAACATTTGTAAGCATAAACAAATCGTTATGAACTCATTTGAGATGTGTAGCGTATCCCAATACATAAACAAGAATTCATTGTTATTTCGGTACAGATTCAGGCACTGATCTCCTGCACGGTACTTAACGCTTCACTAATGAATCCTAACCATATCTGATTCTTTATTGAGGAAAAAAAATCAGTTTCTAAATTCTATAATTAATATTTAGACTACTTTAAAATAATGTAAACAGCATCGAATCAACTCCTATAAATACATCTGATTTACCGTATATTGTACAGTAATACAAAGTTTAATATACGCTGTAAATTTGGTCTAAAGTAAGAAAGTGCAATCTCTCAAGTTAATAGAAAAACTATATTCATATTTGTCATTGTATAGGAAACTATGTAGAAAAATACAGTATAGAAAGTAATTAAGAAGAAAAGTAAGTTGGCTTAATTCTCTTATATAATTTGATACAAAATTACATAATAGTAAATATATTACATTGTTAGTTAAAAAGTTTTCTTCAATTTTTCTTTATAATTAAGTTGTATTAAATTAATTTAAATTCTGTAGTTTCTTTTATTCTCTGGCTTCATGTACAGGAGTCGTTAAAAGAAATCCTAGAATTCTGCATACTTTGATGATATGACGTTGATATCGTCTTTAATTTTAAGTGCGATATAAAAATGAATGAATTGGCAACTTGGACATTTGATGCCTCAAGATGGATCAGCTATTGTAAACATCAATAGACGAAGTTTCAAAATGAATACAAAACACAAATATGTAATCTAAATTAAGAGCATGATTATTAAATGACAGAGGTAAAGTATTTATTGAACTACATCATTAAAGTGAAATTAAGAAATAATACATTAGGCTCCTTTTTTTCTCATATGTTATCTAATGGCCTGTAACTCCCATTCGTTATAGCAAATTATTAATCAATCCATTTAAATGCCCTCAGATGCAGATCAATCGATTTCTAATTGAAGTGGAAGCAGAGGAGGGTGGCTGGCACCAATGGGAAAGACTGGTGCGCCTTTTGTCCATCGACAAAGCAAGGGGAGGGGGTGATTGAGAGCGCGCTCACCGCTTGTTCAATGGTGCCAATTTCACTTCAGTGAACTTTAATTGCAATAATGCGATCATTTAAATGTAAATTGTTTCTGCATTTTCATCCAGTGATTATTACAGAGCGGACGAGTCCAAGCATTCGGAACTCCCCTGCCACCTCCCACAATCCTTCTCCTACCCCCCCCTGCCCGAGGTTTCTCTCGTCCGCCTGAATAAATACTTGATGCAAATCTTGATTAAACTTCCAGACGGCAGGATTTCCATCCCCGAAAATCCACCTCAACGTGGATTAAGTACATCCACCTTATTAAGCCGAGCAGACGAAGACGGATGAGAATTCGATGAAATATTCAACTAAAAATAACCTTTTGTTTATCAAATAAATATTTCCTCAGTTTTCTTTCTTTTCCTGTAAACTTTCCTCAGAGTAACGTTCGCTTCTCTACATAAGCAAACTTCAGAATTTTCCAAATGCTATGTGTTTTTGTTTTGTAGAATTCAACCATCCAGTAATGGTTCTCTCTAATCTTAATGCTAAAATATAACGTTCTCTAGTGTTTTTGCATAAAAATAATTTACATATTTTTATTCATGCAATTAAAATATAATTTTTAATGCATAGAATTAATAAAGCATTCTCTTAATGCATAAATTGTTTTACTGAAATGAAAACATAAAAAAATTATATATTCCGTTGTCTCAGTTCTGTGCAAGATATATTGTCAAATAACTTATTCAATATATTTTCATTATTTAGTTCGGCCAATGTTTCATCGGTTTTCAGGAAGTTTGAATAGATCTCTGTAGTTTATCCGGGTACCAATCCGAACTTAAGGATATCTTTCAACTTTAAACGAACAATTGAGAAAAATGTTTGAGTTGCTGAATTGTTTTTGCCCAAGTTCGAATGTACAAGTTGAAATAAAAATATTAAAAGTATTTTTAACTATTTGTTTAATACATTTTAGTTAAAGTGCAGTATAGTGTTACAGTTTAATTAGCAATTCAAAGGACACAGCTGTGGGCTATTTCAATAAATTCACATAACAAGGGGATTCTTTCTCACATTACAAAAAAATATATATATCGAACCCTTTTAAACATTGCCCAATTGATCGAATGGTCTCGATTCTTTGTTTTCAAATATGGGAAAATACCAGATGCCGGTGATTTTAATTAATTGGAAATCACTGATGTTCGAAATTCATAAATTGTTTTATTTCCATTATTTTTACGATTCCAGAATCAAAATAATTGTCAAAGGGAATAGAGGCTTATACTTGGTAATATAGACATTGCAATAAAATGTATGAGACACATTTTAGCTTCTACAAACATTAGTTTTCGAATCTATTATGGATCACTACTCATTTTTATATACATCCCTACATAAATATTAATGTTTTTACTACGTAGATCGATTTTAGATGGAAAGATCTAAGATCTAAGAACTTTACAATTTCTTAGTAAAATGTATTTTTAATGTACTTCATGGATTTAAAAACTAACTGAAAGATTTGTGACTGAACTATTTTCAACTATTTCTGTCGTATCCTTATATATTATTTCTCAAAGGGGTTTTTGTGTCGGTACGGCATATTTCCCTTAAGACTTCATCAAAATCAATGATTGAGACATCATTTTGAAGATTACGTTCCCCGCTAATGACGAAAAATAAACAAATTGTTTAAATTAATGTTTTCGTTAAAAAAACTTTATTTTAAAGACCTTTTTATAAAAATGTAGACCCGCTTCAACAGAAGTGACTTATTTTTCGAAAGCGAAACAAAATTTTAAATAATGCTGTAGCGTCGTAACTTCTAATACATCCTTTTTGGAATAAAAATGCACTTTAAAAAGATATTTCATCGTTTATTTAATAAGAACAGATAAAAAAACAAAACAAAGATTTATGTTTTAATAAAAATAAACGACTTATTACAATAAAAAACATAACAATTTGTCAACATCTCATATATTATTTCTCAAAGGTGGTTTTTTTTTTTTATCTCACTTAATACTTCATAAAAATCAATGATTGAGATATTTTGAAGATTACGTTCACCGCTAATGACGAAAAATAAACAAACTGTTTAAATTATTCTTTTCGTTAAAAAGCTTTATTTTAAAAATCTTTTTATAAAAATGTACAAGGTGCCATCTATTGACAATCTATTCATTTATTTATTTCCACATTACCATTCGGCGACTGATCAAGATACCATGCGAATTATTCGCACGGGTCAACATTTTTATAAAAATGGAGAAGGCGCCATCTATTGACAATGGGTTTAACTAACATGTACGACAGCAGTTGGATTTGTTTATTATTTCTCAAAAGTGGTTTTTTGGTGCGAATTATTCGCACGGGTCAACTAGTAAACTATTATTTCGAATGAAAACTGATATAACAGTTAAACAGAAAAATAATAAGGGCATGTTTGCTTTAATATATATTATATTTTCAATTTTTTGAAAACTTTGAAACTATGAAACTTTGCTAAGAAAAGTAAGAAAAAGTAGGTGTACAAACTTTGGAGATGTGATGCTACGAAAGCATGCTATGTATTAGGAATACATTTTTAGATCACAAATGATGAAATCTGAGGAAAATCGAAGGAAGTGAAAATTTCATGAGAACTATTACATGTAGATAAGTTCGATAGCTATTGGACTTTAAGGTCATTTACACAATTCACTGCAGGAAAGATACAAAGAATTCAGACATACTTTGTGAAGAATAAAAGTATTGAATCATGAAGACATATAATGCTGGTTCCTATTAGATAACGGGATATTTTTTTTTTCTTGTATGCAGCGTGAACACTACAATAGAAATTAATATCAACTATCGCAGCGCTGCAGGGCTCTATTCGATTAGAAGTAGTGCAGATTAGTAACCCTTCAGCAGTTGTTGAGTCAGAGCTGTTCCAACTAGATGTTGTTGGGGCGTTGCATCACTTATCACATTATTGGACATTCTATCAGACGACGGTACGACGCACAGTGAAGATCTCAACCGAAGCTTTTTTGTAGCTTCGGTGAATTGTGAATTGTGAAGCACCCTCCCTATTCACCCGATTTGGCCCCGGCGAACTTTTATGGGAATTAAAAAGGCAGATAAAGGACAAAATTTCAACAACATTAACGCCATCCGAAAGAAAAGAGAATAACGCATCAGAATACCGATTCAAATGAAGTGCAAGAGCTTTAAGGACTTAATCAATAATAACGAGCATTATTTACGACAAACAGATACTAGTTTGCAAATTATAACAATTTACAGATCTTATTATTCTTATATTCGTTTTCACAATTTTGAATCTCTCCTTTACAACTGTTTTATGAAAATGTATTTATTTATGAAATAAGATGTAGTTGGCGGTGCCAAGTTTCGAATACTCGTATGAAAAGAGCTCGCTTAAAATTGGTAAATAAAAAAAATCACATTCACATGTTTCACTTTTTTTTAGCCCTTATCCCTTGCCGTTTTTTTTATCAACATCAAAAGGAATCTTTACCTACATACATCTAAAATTTCAGGTTTCTAGGATATATTGGTTTGAGTTGTCGTGATCATAGACTGACAAACGGATTGATGAATTTGACTTAAAATTGCTTTTTAAGAGCTTTTTTTGTTCTAATTCTGTGGTTATAAAACAGAAAGGAAAGGGGATAAATGAATGAATAGCTACTGTAATCGAAAGATTGAAAAGAAAAAGAAGTTTAATCCAGGATCGCCAACACAAGTGTACCAACATAAAATCATAAGCGATTACATCTGCAACCTATGTCTTAAACATTTGTGTAAAGCTTATTCTTAATCTATCCATCTGAGTCCAGAACCAAGCACCAAGCTTATTATATACTTTTTCTTGATAAAAAAGGGTTTAATTTATTTATAAATACTTTTCATGTAGTTCTATATATTGGAGTTATATTAATTTGAGATCTCAAGAATAATGTACAAACTGCCAGATAACAAACTCAATTACTTCTACTTGACGAAATAGTGGTAAATTGTTAAGATAACATTGAAAAGGAAAACTTAAAAGAGAAAAAATAAACAGCTTTTAGCCAAATCCTTCCTTAAAATGAATTGAATCTTCTAAGTTGTCAACCATTGGATTTGGAATCAATTCTCCCCATTGATTTGCACAGACTGGTATTCAGAGCAGCAGTGCAAATCTGTTTTCATTTGAGTTTATCGTCTGGCGATCTCATGGGGCCCGAAGCGGCTTTCTTTCATAAAAGTGATGAGATTTTATTTCAATTTCATTTCAAGATTATTTTTCTTAGTGGACATCGCTGCTATTCAAAGTGAATCCCTTATGCAAATGTCAGCTACTTGCTATTGAAATTGAATAATGGGAGGTGTTTTCTAATAATCCTAGTAGGTCCGCTATCAGTCGAGTGCTTGTTACCTTGTTACATGTGAGGCGTTATCATGCGAAAGCAGAAGCTCCACTCTGCGCGAAGATCAATTTCGAAATTAAACAACCCAGTGAACTCTGAAATTGAAGAGTGACACAAATTAAAGTAGGTTTCAATTATTATTCCCAAAAGACAACTTCACTCCCACTTCTTCGTAGACAGCGCCTCATGTTGTGATCTTAAAAGACACTGCAAAGAATGAAGCAAATTAATGCATCTGAATCTGAAACTGAAGTGAATAAGAACATTGGGGCTTTTCAGAAAATCACATTTCAAGAAAACCAATTATGTTGGTTTTTTTTTTTTTAATTCTAATCCTTTAATGAATAATGCAATTAAAATCTGTTGGTTTATTTGAAGAAAATGTTGAAATGGTAATGTTAAATTAGTAGAAAAATAAGAAAATAAGCCATAGAAACTAAGTGAAGTTAAATTAAATGAATATATTTGAGGCTTTAATTGGCTTAACGTTCGTTAATAAAAATAAAATATAGAAATAATCGCACTTATTTGTTCGAGTTTTTTCAAACAAAAAACTATATAATGATGATTCAAAGGATAAAATTCTACATCATTGAAGCTCCAGCAGATTATTTTATAAATATATTAAGATATATCACGACATTATAGAAATTAATATAAAACAAAATATAAAAAATTAATCAAAATAAAATATTATTCTATTATAATTATGACACTTTTCAATAGAAAACTAAAAGGTCTACTTTTGCTAATTGAATTTTTTTCTGATAAATTCATATTCCAATTTTATTGAAGTTTGATATGTTTAACATAATAATGATTGAAAATTATTTTTCTATGAAACCCTACTGTGTAATCAACAATATTATTCTTCTGATATTGTACTATCTGTTTATGACGACGGTTTAGCTCACTGTTATGCTTTGCAATTTATTTCAATAATTTTGTAAGCTTATTTGCAATGTTTACGCGTCGAGACAACCACGAAATGTGTAAATATTACTATATTAATTTAAATAGGACCCTACAGTCCGCCAAAACTTCGAAGCAACTAGATTCTTCGAAGCAGTAAAAGTTGTTAGTAATGATAAACTACACAGTCAGTAGGATAGCAACTCTTTCAGCTTTATAGGATGATTACCTATAGATTTTTAAAATCTATTTAATGATGTTTTGTATTTACTATCCCTTTGTTTAAACTGTAAAAAGGAACTTTTTCCTGCAATAACATTTTCAGTTTGGGAGTTTTCTTTTTCTAAAGTTCATAGCTGAGAATGTGAGCTTTAGTTGAGAAAAGAGGTCATAACTACTTGATTTTTCGAAGTTTCTCTCACGGAATTTGAGCATTCAAATCTGGAATGTACGGAACTGGAAAACAAAATTCTTGAACCATGGATAAGATCAAAGAAATAAAATTCCAAATATCTTTTTTTTTATATTTGGGGGAGAGCTAACTTTCTACCATTGCATCCAAAACAAGATTTTTGTTTTTGGGATCAATTCAACTTATGCTCCTGCAATATAATTTACTGCAGTGTGGGTTCCACGAACGTTTAAAAACAATGTAATCCATGATAAAAATATCATAAAAATTGGTAGGCATATGATTAATAAGTCCGCCAAAATGTCCAATGACTGTTATAGACAGTTCACTAATCAAACAATAACTTTTACCCCTCTCTATAATTTTGTAGCAACAATAAAAGAAAAAGGAGGGGTGGGGAAAGAAAAAAAATCAGGGGAAATCATCGGAATTGTGGGAGAAAAACTGCAGCTTCAAGTCGTTTAAATGTGAAAGTAATGGAGGGTCAGGACGCCGAAGGCCCCGCTGGATGCCAAGTCATGTGGCTGAAGCCAATGCACCATGACAAATGGCTGCCCACAATAGACTTCTTTCGAAAGGAATTTCTTGGATGTGGTCTCCCTCCACCCAATATTCCTCGAAGCCAGGAAGTATTATCAGGGCATTACAAGCGCCACTCTGCATAGCCCCAACTGAAATGGACAAACATTTAGAACGAGTGTTTGCGTTTACAACACGGGAATATTTCACCGCTGGACAGTTAAAATAAAACCAAAGAAAACGATTGCACTTGTTTTGCAAAAAAAGGAAGCTTACGTATATTCTTTTTCCTTCCAATTTTTTATTGTTGATATTTTAATCCTAATGCTTACAAATACGGTTTATGAAAATAATTATTTGAAATGGGAAGAAAAATCTATAAAATGCACAAATTCGTTAGAATTGTTTGCTTTTAACGCATTGAGCCATTATCAAAAGCAATCTGGGATAGCTATTTCGTCCTCTTTAGGACTCATCAGCCAGATTTAGCTTTTGATAATGGAACTCGGAACGCGTCGATAGCCATGATCTCGCCTTCCCCTCAGGGAAGCGGGACCCGGCTGAAAGCAAACAACCAAAGAAAAATCGCTGTAACCAGTACAGGACATTTCATATTACATTAATGCACGTTAAACCTTCTTTATTATTAAAATAATTATTTCGCATCTAGAAAAGATGTTGCATTAACTAAAATTTGGCATAAATTATCTTTTAAATGTAAGATTCAAACATATTCAATAAAGTGTCAAGACGGAAGAAGGTGGTGTCTTTAAAGAAATTTTGAATTTCTTTTATTTTTTGCAAATTAACAGAAGATTGAATGAATGAACTTAATTGAATAATCATATATTTTTACATAAATGCTGTTCCGCTTAAAATTTTTAAGTTAGACACGTCTCAGAAAAAAAATATGATGGCTTTCAAAAAAGACTACACAGTATCGTTTAGTTTTATCTACTGAAAAATAAAATTTATAAATAGATCTGCCTAATGTTATAAACTTTTTGTACTGCAATTCTTTTAAAGACGTTATAAATATGGTTATTAATATCAGAAAACTGCTGGATAAGAAAAAAAAAGAATATCAATCATTTTTTAATAACAATTTTATAACAAAATAAAAAAAGCATTAATTCAAAATATATAAATAATGGATCTTTACAGAGTTTGTACTAATCAAAAGGAGATATAGTTTAAAATCGAACGTTTGTGTAAAGAATTCTGAATTTAGCTAGATTCTATAACAAAGCTTATGATTTGCAAATATAATTACATAAAATAATCACATGAAATTCCCCTTTAATTCGTTATAAAAAGCTTTTCTGGATTTTCCAGAAACAGAGGAAAGAGAAAGAAAATAAAACAAACTTGAAAACTGTTTCTACAAAGAAAAGTTTACACAAACGAATTAAATCCTTTCAGATTTTGACGTGGGCACTGGAATCCTGATTAGCTAAGATCACAACCAGAGGTGAAGTCCCTGGGGAAAGAAGAGGTCTTCTTCGATAAGTCTACAATAAGACGATACGGCAGCCTGGGCGAGGCAGAATGAAATGAAACAAGAGAGGAAAAGAAGAAGGAAAAGAACCGGATCCGCATATCGGATAGAAGAGGCAAGGGGATTTGAAGGCAATGCCAACACCCAATGGAAAATTCCGATTTTTCAGACTTAATTTGACCTCTTGTTGTTGCGGGTCTTACATTTGCGATGCAGTCTAAGGATTTGGTTGATACGGGGGTAGAAATCACTTAGCCGAACAGGGGCCTTACATCTACCCCCCCCCCCTCTTTTTTTCTGTTCTTCATCTAGAAATTTCTTTGTTTGTGAGAGAAGTGGATGGATATAAGACAATTTCTCTTTCTTCCAAAGACACACAAACCTATATGAACAAATCAATGTCATAAAAGTTGTCCATTAGTTAGATTGAACCCCTCCAGCGCTTTTACAGCTGTTTTCTAATTCACTCTTCGTCTACGGATATGAATAGCGTAAATCTTGTTGATGAAAGAGTTTCAAGAACTATTGGTGACTTTGGAAGAGAAAAATAAACAGTGAAGACGCCTGCAATACTAATGAAAAGCCTCTCAGCACGAATTGGGATAAAAATTAACGCAATAAAAATAAATAGCTTAATATTAAATATAAAATGACACCATATTTTGAGTTGTGAGAACTGTTTTTCAAATTTTTATTTTATTTTAAAATTTAAGTCTGAGGATAGCTAATGTTTACTTTCAATACTTCTATATTTAAAATAACAGCTATTGACGTCAGGCTAAATTTCTTTCCTATCGTTTTATTAAAATTTTAAAATTGTACTATAATAATTTTGCTGGTTGATTTAATTTCACTATGTCCTGTAGACTTCGTGTTATTGATTTCATATCTCTAAAAAAAAAACCATAACAAAAAAATTGAAATGAACTGAAGAAAATAAAAGATCACATTAATAAAAACGAAGAAAAGAGCAGCACAAGCATAAAGAAAACAAAAGGAAATCGCCTTTCTGATTCATTTTATGGGGAGGGAATTGGGAACAGCTGTTTCGTGCTTCTGCGCACTCATCAGCCCAAACCTCGCCCTCCCCGATAAAGGAATCAGAAAGGAGAGATCCCTTTGGTGAAAGCCCCCGTCAATCGGACAGTGACCTCCCAACTAAGAAAAGGCAAGAAAATTTTTTTTTTTTTAAATTTTCACAGCACGTTAAAATGTTTTGTAGATCACATTAATTCTTTACTAAAATTAGCTACTCCAATTAAAAAGAAATATTTAATAATAGAAAGAACATTGTGGCGATAAGAAATTAAGGAAAAAAAAAACTTCATTGCTTGTTTTTAAAACTGAGAAAAGTATTATTCATGTACGTATACGAATATCAAGACTGAATTATTAACTATTTATTTTTTAATATAGAAGCTTTATTTGTTGGAAATAACTTTATTACATTTTGTTAAATATTTTAAATTTGAATTTATATTCCTAAAAATAAGTTTTATAGAATTTACATTACAATAGGAGTATATTTATATATGCCTAAACTTCACTCTGGCTTACATACATTAATTAACACACACAGTTAAGTCCCTGAGGTCACTCCCAGAACCATTATTCTTTCTTGAAAAAGAAAAGTTTTCTAATTAAATCTAATCAAAACGCATGAATCAACTCAAACTATCCAGCATTTCTCTCTCTGCGTTAATATGATACAATATAGGAAACAGCGTTTTCAAAAGAATAATCTACAGAACCATCTGCTTTGGGCATAAACATCCAATGCAAAGCTTTGTCACAGTGCTTGGGGTCTTGCCCTATGGATCAAGCGATTGGGAAACTAGTGTGGTGGTGCAGCTGAACTTGAATTCCTAATCGCGGACATGCGAGAAGCCCCTGGCCTCTACCACGCATAGGGTGGACACAGACTACCTCTATTTGCAAAACATGTTGTTTCCACGAGAGAGTAAAGTTTACAGTTGAGTTTTCTCAACTCAAGAGATTTTAGTTCTTTCTATACTGGGCAAAGAAGATAACCACAAACACAGATAATGAATAGATACAAAAAACATCATGATAAGAAGGAAATGGCTTTCTTTTGAATAACCCTCAAGGAAATATAAAACGACAATTCCATTATATATATATATATATATTTTCTTTTTACCCTGGCAATATTTTATTCACCAAAGCAAAATCAATAATGAAGTAATAAGTAATCAAAAATTAGGTTAAAATTACGGTAAAAGTTTTGCTGTTTAGACAGGCAAGGAAAATCACAATTACTACTGAAAAACTTACAAGTTAATTAAATTGATATTTGATCTATCAGTCAAATTGTACAAAAACAATAGGTACTTCAAATTGGATAACCTAACTTAAATAAGATTTCACCAATCTATGATAAATATATTGGAGATGGAAAATTATATAAAAATATATGTTTGTGAATGAGAGTACATATGATAATTTTTGCTTCAGTTTAGTTATTTTGGACTATAATACTATTTAAGGAAGGGTTATTATAAGTGGCAACCTATCCTTTAATATCATTTAAAAGTAATGCTTTGAATATGTGTGATAATAAGCATTTTATTCTATTCTTGCTATTCAATTACTTTTTAATCTTATTTTTTATCTTAATTATGTAATTTTAAATCATCCTCGAAGTTTTCTAGGTTGCTCATCATCTTTTTTCTAGATTGTTTTATTTTCGTTTTCCACTCTGTTATTTTAATATTATTTTGATTAAAAATTCCCCCCAAAATTTATTTTCATAACAACTTTTTTTTTTAATATCAGCGATTTTTACATTCTTTAATTACGTTAAATTTATGGATGTAATTGCTTTACTTAACATCTTTGATAGTTAAACTTACTTTTACCTAAACTTAACTAAAAAAAACAAGTATTAACAAAATACAAACTAGATGAGGAAAGTAGTATTCTAACTTGTGTGAATTACAACAATTAGAGTTATTCTGTATTAGCATATATGCCCCGTCACCAATGACGGGAGAACAATGTGACGGCTTTTAGTTGAGAAGTTTTATTCTGTTCTTAAATATTATTTTTAATTTCTTTATTCAAGTCGAGAAATGTCTCTAATGACTCTTCAGTTCGTCGTTGATGGCGAGCTTCTGCATCTAATGCTCGTCTGGCCTGTGCTTGTAGTAGGCTATTATTAACAACAATAATTTGAATGTAGACGCTGTGGCCTAATGGATAAGACGTCTGACTTCAGATCAGAAGGTTGCAGGTTCCATTCCTGTCGCAGACGTTTCATTGTGGAAATTATTTCTATTTTCACAGGAAACTAAAATTATTTTCCAAACACAGAGGAAGTGCGTTAGACACAGGCAGATCTGGAAAACTATATAAGAGATATTAATTTAAATATTGAAGAGAAAATATCTGTTGATATTTGATAATTAGACTAATGCAGAAATATAAATTTAATATTTATTTATATTCTACATATTTATAAGATTTAATTACATTTAGTTTTAAATTCAGTTTAATGTCTAAAAGGAATGTTATTGTAATTAATTAACACCAACATGTAAATAGGGATTTACCGGATTTAAGTAAAATTCGTTTAAAAGTTATGAGACAGACTCATTTTCAAATGACTCTTCATCAAGTTAATTTAATTCTTTTAATATGAAACGTCATTTAAGTTCGTGAAAACGAGGCACTGAATGACACAGACAGGCATCATTAAATCACAAACAACACATCTTTTCCGTGTGTGTACTTTGCATCCGATAGGGAAGCTGTTTGTTTGTTATTTGCTGTGCAGACACTTTCCTGAGTTAATGCCCGGGGTTGCTTACACTGCTGATCGGTCATGTTTATGTATAAGGACAGCCGAGTTTTTAACGAAAACGATGGCCAATGAGGGAATGAACACAGTTTACAATGGAGTGAGAATTTCAGATAAAAAAAAATGGCGGGAGGTAAGTTAGCGAAGCATGAAAATTTAACTTGACATTTGTCATCGAACGGTTGTAGTGGGAAAGAAACTCTTCAGTCGTCATCCGTTACTCCGACGCAGCTGTCACCACCCCCATATAGCCATCAATCTAATGAAGTGCAGCTCAAGTTTTGAGAGCAAAGATGTGTACGCAGGATCAAGCCATACATCAACGAATATGTGTCTGGCATCTTCCACCCTCATCGCCCATCCTCCCTTCCTGTTCGTCGTCACTTCTCTAACAAGGTGATTCGGAACTTCTTTTTTTTTCTTCTTGGAAACTCTTAGGTTTCCATATGGAACAGGAAATCGGAAGTTGAAGATATTTTTGTTCTTTTTGTCTGCCACAATGTAGTGTTTCCTGATGTCAAAGTGAATCTATTTTTAGCAAATTTCAGGTGTGAGCAATGAGAATTTATATCTAAGTTATTTTATATTGGATACAGTAATTAAAAAAAAAGAAACACACTGTTTTACACTTTATTCTTTTAATGTTTTAAACTATACATAATTATAAATAATAGTAAAAGAATTCTATTTATTGAAAAGATTTTACATAATTGGACAAGGACACAAACACAAAACAGCCCATTTCTATAAATTTTCATTTTGCAATGCAATCCAGAGATAAGAGTTTCAGATAAATAGACTCATCAGTCAAGACAGTCTTTGGTCATTAGATTAGAATAGAATAGTTTTATTTCGAAGCAAAACATAAGATAAAAATTTTAAAGAAAAATTGTAAGAAAAATGCAGATTGTTTTTAGGATGACTTAAGCTTGAGAGCTTTTGTACAACTTCTTTTTCTTGGAGCTGTTTGGGTAGAAAGTATTAGTGCTAACTTTGCAAAGAAAATGGTACCTAGACTTTGGCATAGAGATAACGGTTTCTCCCTTAAGTCTGCATTGGTTTGATCCACTCTTGTTAGCTGTGGCCAGGAGTGATTCTCCACGGGAAAAGGGAATGCATAACCCTATCTGTCACAGGCAGGGGGCGCTGTCACTCGCAAAACATGATAGATGCACTGACTCTCACCTGGATTTTTCTTATTAATGGCGGCAGAAGGGAGAGGAGAATAGATTAACCGTATCCATTTTTCTTCGTTTGCGAAAGTTTTACCAGTTTCTCAATAAAGACTGGTAAGCTGCTTTATCACGTGAGGACTTGTCATAATTAAGGCTGCCGACAACCATAAATTAAATTGACCGGACACATAGATCTTCTCCTTGACCTTCCCCAAAAAGGGTTAACCCAGAATTCTATTAGTGTCTCATCTGCAATATGGCTTCTTCCCGATCGGTAGGAGAAAAGGTGTAAATACCAGACAGAATGAACAGAGTTCAAAAATTAAACTTAAGAAAACACATCAAATGCAGAACTTTCTGGAATACTTATGGATTATAGGAAGACACTAATTTTATTGAAGTATTTTTTCTCAGACCTTTGAAAATTTTATCTTACGTTTACACTTCATTAATGCACGATCGAAAATTTTTGGTCACTAGATGCCAATGACTTAATGTCATTATAACACAAAATTTAGAAGAACATAATAAACGCCATAATATTCAAATTCAGAAAACATTACGACTTATTATATCATAGAAATTCAATTAATTTCGTAAATATCAATGTTTCCCTCATATAAATCATTTGTTTCTTTGTTAATAGCTTGAAGTACAATAACCATAAATTACCAATAAATGATATTTGACTTTGAAACGAAAGTGAATAAGAGTTCATAAATGAATGTAACAACAAAACAGCTGCCATGTAATACAGAAAAAAGCAAAAAATAAAAAAAAATTATGAACAAAACGTTTTTTTTTTCTGAAAGGTTTATTTCCCTTGTTTTAAACCTATATCTTAAATCATGTAATAAAAAACTTTGATGTAACAGAAAAATATGTGATTATAACATGTTATATTTTATCATTACATATAATTACACGTAAATTACTATTATTATTTAATGATCTTTATTTAAAACTTACACTAACTTGAAATTTTTAAACGTTTACGCTGAAGGTAAAGGTAAATATAACTAAAGGTAAATGTTGGACTAAAGATAAATTCAACATTGTGTAACCTGAATTTTCCAATAACTGAATACTGACATATGAAGGAGTTTCCACAGGAAATAAGATTCTCGGGATGTGCTGTACATGTCGTGTAACATGAGATCACTTTTAATATGGCAATGTGATATTCATTGCATGCCCACTGGTATGAAACCAGACACCAACTCTTGTACACATAGTCAACTTACCATTACGTTAGAAGCACGTTATTGCAAGGAACCCTCCACAGTAATGCCGATTGCACTCTTCAACGCCAATCGATGCATCTTCATCAAGCAATTATTTTTCTCATAATCATTAGCTGCTACAGAGGCTGCAGCTTGGATTTCGAGGGGGAGAAGGAACTGCCCTCTGGAAAATGAGAAACCTCACAGAGAAAGGACACCAAAAATCCAATTCGCCACAAACATTACAGATGCACCAGAAGTGGAATTTTCAGAATTTTGGTTATTTAGTGGCGGAACATTCTTAATTGGCCTTACAGCATTTTCCTGCAGAGATCAATTTCATCAGCCATTCCAGCCAATAGTAATTGCATTAGAGAATGGCTTATTAAAGCGTGAGAAGCTCTAAGTACGTACTTTGAAGTAAATGAAGAATTAGAAGACATAAATCGATCACTACCTAACTAAAGTTAACTTACATCTTAAAGATATATTTATTCATTTACCTAAAACAATCAATCAGGACAATTTTAATAATATGCCCAAATATTCAATACCGAAGGTTGGCTATTCTAACTATTTAAGTGACATTAAGTAAAAGATAAAAATTACGATTATTACTAGTAAACTAAACTTTTAGATCAATTAAAAAAATAGCATGATTTACATTTATAATTATAATTAAATAAATGTAATCATTATATTACTAAAAACATACTTTTTACTTCATGAATTCCAATTAAATTGTTTATTTTTTTATGTAACAAAAAGATAAATGTAGAAGTGGGCGTGTTATACTAACCACAATATATATGTTTATCAATAAATCATACTATTAAGTAACTAGCAGCAAAGTCTGTCGGACGACAGGCATAAAAAATTCTGAGAAATCATTTTATTATCAACTATCAAATATAAAGTAAATGTAATCTAAATACTGCGCTAACTTGTGAACGAAGCTTCTACGGCAAAAATGGGTTTGAGTTTCAAAATCAGCGTAAAAAACTGAGTAAGTACGCCACATTTCATTAAAATCGGTGCAGTGGTAACAAAATTATATCTAGTTACAGACAGACCTTTGTATAATCTAAATACTGCGATAACTTGTGAACGAAGCTTCTACGGCAAAAATGGTTTTGAGTTTCAAAATCAGCGTAAAAAACTGAGTAAGTATGCCAAATTTCATTAAAATTGGTGCAGTGCTAACAAAATTATATCGAGTTTCGGACAGACAGACAGACGAACTTAGCCAATTATGTAAGTTGATAAGATTTTCTAACATTTTGTGACGCAATTTTTTCCCCCAAATAGTAGTTCTGCAGCAGGCCAATTGGGAGGATATATCACTTCAAATCCTGTAACTGATATGGATGAATGTGTTTGTTTCTTGTGTTTATATAGTATAATTTAGAGTGCCATCTGTCGTCTAATGTGGGCAACGGCATTTTCTGCAAATAGTCTACAATTTCCCTGTTGTAAAGGCGAATGTGCAAAGCCTACAAATTACATAAGGCATCCGGATTTCCCGTTTACGTGAACATATGCATTATTCTGTAGCAAGTTTTGCAAAAAATAAAACAAAACATTTTTGTTTCTAATAACTGCAGCTTTATTTCTGCTAATCTTGCTGCATTTGTATGATAAACCAGTGCTAAATTGACATTTTTCTTAAGTCACAAATGTGTTTGCTTAAGCATTAACAAGGAAATTTTGACGACAATTTCAACCATTTATGCTTAAACTAGCAAACTTCTGATTGATGTGCAAATTGTTGCTTTAAACTGAACAATAGATTTCAATTAACTATAAAAGAATCTATTCAGCAAAATGTCTACATTTGCATTGGCTCTCTTCAGCAGAAACGTCTAACAAAGGGAGAACATTCATTTTACATATTTAAAAATGGCATTCCATTATCAAATCGACCAAAACACTGCGCGGAAAAGCCGATACAAATTATAATGTTCAGGACATCTGCAATCAGTGAACGCACAAGATTCAAAGCAGATGTAATGCTTCATCCATCTAAATGTAAATTGCCATCTAATGCTATAGTTATTTTTCAACAAGAACTGACCCTAAATTACTTTCCCGCTTCTAGCGAGTATTTTACATTCATGAGCCTCCTATTCGTATTCAACAGTGCAATTCAAACAAGCACTTTTCCGGTTTTCTGCTTTTCTCGCTTCCACACACAAAAAATAATATAAATATTGAAAAAAATTGGGACGGAGAACATGCTTGTCGGTTTATGAATTTATAGCTTTTTTTTTCGATATTGCTAAACGTTAGGCGTTTCCAGAATCTTAAAAGCGATAATTAATTTTAGTTCAACATATTAAATAAAACAAACCAAAAAATACTTTATCTTATTCAGCAAACTTACGTTGACACAACTTTTCTAGAATTTATTGACTTTGTTAAATTTTATAAAATAAAACTATATTTTAATGTTCAATTGTTTTGTTCGAAAATTTATTATCTGTTAAATTGCATCCATCTGAGATTACTTGAAAACTATTTATCTTAAATAGCTGAAATTTTGTTCATGACAACGATGACACAAAAATTATTTATCTTCTCACACACAAATGGTGATAAGAACAAATTAATATAAATTCCGAAATTTGCCGTAAATTTAAAGTAAAACAAACAAAAAAGAAACGTCTCGAGCGAATCCAATTAAAAAAAAAATATCACGCTACATCGAATTAAGAAATACATTTGTCAGAAACCAAATCTAAAAATGGACCAAAGTCGAAACAGACGTAGAAGCTGCTTTCGCGCTGGTAATTAAGCAGAAAAAGGAATTCCAGCTCTTAGTTATGATAGCAACAAAAATACACATTCCCACTCATCCCGCCTCAATCTTATTTTAATATTAATTAAATAATTTCAATTACCATAATTAAACGTTCAAACAATTCAAATCGACAAAGAAACATCAACAACACGATTAGACAAAAGCATGCCTGCGTTAAAAGAAAGTTTATTCTGATAATAAATTGCTAAATATTATGTAACCAATTCTAATCCATCTCATCCCAACAAATTTATAATTAAATTTAGATCAATAATCGACAAAATTATTGATAATACAAAACTAACAGACAAAACACAAGCCAATACATAAAGTTAATACTTTCTTTGAGAATATCAGAAATTTACTAGGCATTTTGCGACTACTAAACTAATACTAATTTATGAGTTTCATATTTTATAATAGCCTTAATAACGTAAAATGTTTAGCAGTTGTTCACGATTAAAAAAAAAAAATCGGGATAAAATTTCACAACTTAAATCCTACAGTGTTATGTACAGCGAAGCCAGGGTGAAAGTAACTATATTGTAACATAATATTGGATATATTCATACATTTTGAATTCATCTAAACAGATGGAAAAAGATTCAGAAACAGAGGCCAATTGCAGAATTCATTCAAAGATTGTAAACGGATACATGCATGTTGAAAACCCTAAAATTTCTATTAAAAATTAATAGTTAATACTTCTTAAATCTAATAATTCACGTCTCAAAATGAAAAAGAAAGAAATGTAGTTGGATTTGGATGAAGCTGAAGAGTTGAAAAACAAATAAAAAAGAAATGACTTAGGCTTAGAAACTCCTATGGGAAACTTTGTGTACAACAACACCATCATATTGCATAATGCAACACTTCATATAATATAAATTCTTTATCAGAAAGCTTTCAACATGGTCTCATAAATTTTGGGGTGAACATAAATTCTGAAAAAGGTAATTGCACTTCATAAAAATAGAATTACAAAAGGTCAGAATAAATTTTAATAGCAGTAGAAATGTTATGAAATAAATAATCAAAAAATAAAAATAAATAAATAATAAATAATGCAATAAATAAATGTAAAATTTTCTTCTTTCCAATACATATATATTCTACATAATTTTAAACGACGAAAACCCTCAAAAGTGGTGAAAATATTCCTACGCTTGAATTATATTTGGCAAATTACAATATATCGAAGACACAATGCAAATTATCAAGTTGATGTACAGAAAGTTTGATTGAAATAATTTAACGGTAGGTTATAACAGCGAATGATTTGGCTAAAATAAATTATCCTAAATTAAGAAATTTACTGATTAGAACAGAATACAGCATTTTGATTAGTCTATTAACTGTTCGTAAAAATGTCACATATAAAACATAAATCTGCTTCAAAATGTAGAAAATGTATATGCTAAGATATCACCATCCTGTTCATAACAAGTAAATTATTCGAAACCGATTAAAAACTTGGAATACAGAAGACAAACTTCACTAGACATTAAGAGAGTGAAATACCATAGATTGAAATTGCATATAATTTAAATAAAATAAAACTGCAATTTTTATGTGAGTATATCAGAAGATATTACCATTTAACAAATATAAACATTTAACAGTTTCGAATTATGACAGTTCTTCGTAAGCCTTACAAAAGATAGTGTTAACATAAAATATATCAGTTAACATAAAGTATCATAGAAACAGGATATTTTTAAGCTCTTTTTTCTCTAAGCCTTATGAAGAATTCCCACTGTACTTTATGCTTTCATTATAAACTTTTAAACGTTAAAAACTGGTCACACGTTAAATGATACTCAGTAACTCATTCTGTCTGTCAACATATTATATTTCTAATAAGCGTATAATTTTTATTTGGTAAAAGTTCACGAATAAAATATTACCCTTCAACGCATATAAAAATTTTTAGACTTAAATATAAAATAAAATAAATTTAAGCGATAACAAACTTTTCTATACTGGAGTAAAATACCGTTTTAAATTGGCTATTAAGTCTCTAATCTGAAGCTTAAATTTAGAATCAAAGGAATTTAGTCGAATAACCAATTTGAAATCTCCCATCAAATTAATCTTTTTACCTAAAAGTAAACAATTTTATAGAAACTTTAGTACAGTAAAGAATGTAAATGGAGTTAGAAGTGCGTAATTAATTACTAAGAATTTTAATTTGCTATTAAAACTGACAGCAAGTACAGTTAGTACAACATTTGAAGCATACTGGGAAGTCGAACTGCCGTCTGGTTAATTCATGATTCTAGCGAACCCATGGCCATGTCACCTCACTAATTGGCTCTTCTCAAGAGAAAGATATTGGACAGCCACACAGTACCTTTAATTATTCAGGTCCTCGACTGGACCCCACAGTCATTAAGGCGTAGTGGTTGGCCTGGATTTCTCCATTGTGTACATGGCCATTGGCTCCTCTGTCCATCCACCAGCTCAAAGCTGAGTGAATCAAGTCGTTGAAAGACTTCGGGTTCTTCAGAAAAACTAAATTAACAGTTTTGAACCGCACATGAATTATTCAAAGGCTGTATTAACTCATGTTTGCTGTTCATTAAACTGCTTTACGTTCGACAAAACGAATTGCAAAGAGTTAAAGACCAACTTTAAAGCATTTTCTTTCGGCGACTTTTCTGTTATTTGCAAGTTTGGCAGTTGTTATTGATTACAAACTATCAAGATTTAGTAGTAGTCCAGGAATAAACGCTCACTACTACTGCCACAAATGACAAATAAATTTACAAGTTCATATCTAAAAGCAATATTTCGAATCTTCGTGCACCTGAAATTCAATACTGAACAACGGATTGTCATACTAATGTCAATATTTTCAAAGAAAATGTTCAGATAGTTGAAATTTTTTTTGTCTCATAACAATAAAGATAAGGCTAATATTAAATTCAGTATTTTTATAGTTATGCTTTGAATTTTCAAAGAATTGCTGTAATTTAAATACTTTACATAGCTAATAATTAAGGAATGGATATGTATAAAATATATTTTCAACACAGGGTGGCACAAAAATACGGATCCATTGGGAATACTTTAAAATACATTTTCTCTATTCTCCACATAAAGTAAATTCGTTCTTTATCTTCCATGATTTAATATTTCACGATTTATTACGTATTTTAAACTAAGTAAACGCATACAAGTTGTTCCGAAATATGGAAGAGAGAGATCTTCACTTACGACAATTGGTGCCAAATTTCATGCAAAACAACGTGAAAGAGACATAACTGGAATATTTATAAATATCATTTACAAATTGTGTAAGTTCTTTCTCAATGGTACCAAACTTTTGCGACATCTTGTCTAAAGTAAAGAAAACACATAGAGGAAGTAAAATTAAATAAATGAAGCTGGATAAGGAAAGAGAAATGCCAGTTCAAAGTTTTTTTATTTCTTAAGTTATTTTTTTTAAGTTATTGTTTACAATTAATATTTCTTTCTTCTATTGGTAAAACTTTGAATTCGTTTGCGCTCGAATTCTATCTCGGATTTCATATTATTTACTTTTGTATTTTAATGAAATTGAGGCTCATATTGGAATTACAAATTGCCATTCAAATTGCTTCCTTTTTATGCTAACTTACAGTGAATACAGCGTTTGGTGCAATAACGACTAACAAATCAATCAATGCAGAGTTACAGGTTCGCCGTAATAATAAATTCATCTCTATAGTTCAGTATCTAACAGACAGGCTTATTTCGATTTCAAATCATTTCATTTTTGCTCTGCAAGGTATTAAATGCAGTCTTCGATAAGTGTCCATTACGGAGAAAATGCTGTTTTCTTTATCATCAGCAGTACGTAACAACAAATTAAAACTTTGCTTTCAAGATTTGTAGTTTTATTTTAATAAAAGGAAATTGAAATGCAATCGCATTACTGATATTTGCTGGGTTTCAAGAACGTAATCATAATGTCTAAGAAATTTTTAGGATTATTTGAAACTTAATTTTTTTCGAAAAAAAAAATTCATAAAGACATTGTAGAAAGATTTTTGTATCAAGAACAAGGTAATTAATGCTTTTAGACAGTGTCAAAAGCAAAGCGGCCCCATAATATGCACAATTGTAAAAACAAAATAATTAAAAGCAAGAGCATATAAATGCAAGACCGTTCCTTTAAATTTTACAGGCAAGCTGTAATCTAGGGGCCGCTAATACAATGCTTAGGGCATCATTTGGATAAGTCAAAGAAATTATGAAACAATACGTTTTTACATATTAAGAATGACGTCCTGTTGGCAATTGTTAATATTGTTATATATGAAGCAGCAGTATTATTACTGTGTTAATTGTTATCATTATTACTAACAAACGGAAAACGTTAATTTGGGGGTTCAGGAAGTGGTCCTACGGGTCTGATTTGTTTTTACGTGGTCCCCTACTTTTTGATGCTGATCACAATAGTGAAGTTTCATTCTAATATCTCTAACCGTTAGGCCGCTACAGAGTACGACATACAGTGTGACATACAGACAACACAAACGCAAGAGCGGTTCTTATGTTAACTGTAACATGGGATCGCTAAAAATCAATAAAGTAAGTAATGTTTTTATAATTTTCTTCTGAGAAAGGGTGTTAGATAAAAACTAATAGTTCAATGAAGAAAACTGTCAAAAATGTAACATCTACTGTAGTAACAATTTTCCACATTTAGAAATAAATGGGTATTACGAAAAACAGAAGTACTACTGGCATTTTATTTGAGATGGAGAGTTTATCCGCAACATAGATTTTTCCTCATTCGATTAGCACAAGACACCATCACAAAATCAAGTTAAGGTTCTGTCTTTAGGTTTAATCACTTTCCTATTTCTTAATTCCAAGTTTAACTGCGTTACCGAACTGTCTGAAGCGATAAACTTGCATCTTTACAAGATATTGCGGAAAGAACAATTGGAGAACACTCCGCATTTACTCAGCTGATAAGGAAAATTAAATATGCTTAAAATGACTGTAATCCAAACAAACAAATATTGAGTCATCCAAAGCAGAGTGTATTTTCACTGCATTCCGTTTTACGAGTCTGTCTTCATAAAAAGAAAATTCCAGAAGAATCTCGTAATCGTTAATTGAAAGTTAATACTAAGAGTAAAGACACAAGGGTGAGCGAAACGTCAACACCTTCATGGCAACTCTGTAGATGAACAGAAACCATTATCACTGGGTCGTTATTTTGCCTTAAAAACTCCTAATTCAGTAATTACAGGCACCCGAATGTTTGAAAATCTCTTCACAAAGTCCGTTTGCAATTAATTAGCTGTTATTTTTTTAATTAGTCAACCTATTACTTTCATAAACAATAGAAAAAGCGAGATGCAATTATAGTCAGGTAATACATTTTGGCTTAAAAACTTTTTTTTGAAAACAAGTTGTTTTTTCAATTTTCTTGATGATTTTTGGTCCTTACTCCTTCCTACTGGTCCGATGTTTATTAAAATCAATATGGTTCTTCATTACACACATTTAGACGGTTTACGAAAGTTTCAGCTTTACTGGACAATTAGTTTCAATTACTGATCAATACGAATGTCGATTTAAAACTTTTTTGTTCTAACACTGTTCTGAACTCCGATGTGACAAAAGCAATATAACAAGCATTAGATCAAAACTGTAACAGGCTTTTGGTGTAACACGAATCAAATTGCCAACGCAAAAACAAATAGAAAGGATTGTTGATCTTTACTTTGAGATTATATAACAAAAGACTGGAAAAACTCAACACCATCTGCACCTGTTATTACATAAATGGGTTGATATGAAATTCTCAAAAACTAATTTTGAGAATTAGTTTAATTTTGAGAATTAGGCCAAAAGATTAACAATCTTATATTAAATAAAGTTGATTGTTCAGACTGTTAAAGTTTTATGAATGTAATTTTATTGTTAATTTTTATTGGAAAGAAAGATTGTTAACGTTTTATGAATGTAATGTTATGTTTATGTCACGTTATTATTAATTTGTTGGATAGAAGATATGTCAAGTCATTGTTAATTTTGGAAAATGTAGGGAAGTTTATTCTTTCCATATATTTTTCACTTTATATTTTTAATATTTATTAAATATATCTTGAGGAAATCCTTGGGTTGCAAGGAAGAAATATCGGTAAAGATGTTGTTTGGTGATTTATTTAATATAAGATTGTTAATCTTTTGGAAGATAGAAGAATTTTAAAAAAGTGATATATAACTAATCGGCCATTTTAAAAATTCAGATGTAAGCCTTCTTGCTGCCTAATGATGTAAATGTATTAAAATACAGTATTTAAAAGAAATAATAGCATTATAAAAATAAGACAGTTCAAAAAGAAAACTCAAAACTTCTAATATTTTGAAGAAATATTTATATTTTGTTCATTTAACATGGCTTTTCTATTTGTTATAAAATTAAAAATATTCTTGAATAATGTAGCTGTCACTGTATACAATTTTATTCGGAATACTTAAAAAATAATTAAAATTCATAAATTAATTATTAAAGAAAATAATTTATTTAAATTTTTGAAATAAGTGTTCTTGGAAATAAATGTTTTAGAAATTTCCTAGTATGTTTTGTAAGTTTACATTAAGCAATCTCATGGTCTTTAATATAAGAATAGACAAAAATTTTTGTATTTACAGTTTCGTATGTTTTGTGATCTTATATGAAATAAGGTTTTAGTAATTTTGAGAATATTGTGAAAATTTGCAGAAGGCAGAAGTATGACAAAAGTGTGATTCTCTGAAGTGCGAATAATTAATTGTTATTTTTTTAATCCAGGTGAAATTCCCATGATATCAATTATTAGATGTTCAGTCTTTCTTATTCTAAGTACCTTGTACTGTCCTCTTATTACAGCAAATGAAAATAGTATCTTACCAATTTATCTGTAAAACAGAATTAAAGTGTTGAAAGAATTTTCTTTCTAATACTCTTGATACAGAAGACTGTTGCATTTTATCACAAGAATGACAATGTTGTCATTCATCTAAAGGTATTTTCGTAGAAAACAGTAATCTGTACGTAATATTACGATAAGTACGCAACATCAAAAATCGAAAAGTAAAATATTAATAAATCCACCTTCTTGACAAGTTAGCTCTCAAAAGATAACAATCAACCATAAACTTGTAGCCCAGGTATTGATTAATTATTGTAAAGGCCAAACACAGATAGGCAAAATTACTCGGCGGCACGAAACAAGTGCATTAAATATACCACAGGCTCTTTTGTCCAGAATATTTACGACAATAATTTGGAAGCTCAATGCCCAAAAAGTGAAGAATTTTTAATAACGTCGAAACATGTCAGTTTCATTCCCAGACAAATAATATTAAATATATTATTATTATTATTATCATTATTAATTATATAATTATATTTTAAATTTAAGTTCAAGGAAATTCTTTTTATATATAAGTTAATACTAAGTAACTGATAATCTTGTACAAATATAAATAATCTACAATAACTAATAAACTATGCCGATCGGGAATAAGAACAAGAAATATAAAAGATGATTCTGGAAAGAGCACTCAGCGCTGGCAGTATGTATAACTGGCAGTATAATACTGCTATAGAAAGGATTATCATTCTCATACATGAATAAAAAATTGCAGGGATTAAACGTTTTGTAGCACATGTGGAATAGAACAATTCTTACTAAACATTATTAAAACTTAGAAGCCAGACAGTTTACGAATTACGAATATCAGTAAGAAGTTTATTTCAATTTGGATTTGAATAATAATGTACAAATTTAAAAGTCTTGTTATCCTGCATTATTATATTCTTAATAATATATTAATAATATTATTATTAATTCTATATAAATCTTCTTGTTAGAATAGAAAACTTAAATTAAGTAAAATTAGAATTAAAAAAATAAATTCAAATTACTCAAACTAATGTTAGTCATAAAAAGAGTTAGTTAGTTTTTGATCTCTCCAATTATTGCTGACAGATATTCTTTGAAATCTGTCACTTCTTCCTTACAATTTTGATCTTCAGAAAAATTACCTGTTGCTCTTGTCACCTGGTAGTCATGAGATCACATGAACTGAATATGAAATTTAAACAATAATATTTAAAAATAGTGAATTAATTATTAGATTCTACTTTACCATAATATATAAATCCAAGCAATGATTAGAAGTGCATTTAAAAACAGCAGAAATCTTAACAAACATTAAATTAAACATTAAGCTAAATGACTATCTTTGTTTTCTGACTTTTCTAGGTTTTTAGAAAGATAAAATAATTGATCTGATAATTTGTAACTTTAAATTATATAAAATTTAAGCCATTCACATCATATAATTAAAATAAATATTACTGCCATAAAGTCTACTATACATTTATAATTTTAATTACTATAAAAAGAATTACTTTACTAAGAAAGAAGTTTAAATTCAACTTTAAATTTCGTTTATCTGAAAATGATCAAGAACTTAATTATGAAAACTAATTACAAGCTTGCGAATAACTACTGGATTATTTTTACCCATAAATTTTACAGAAAAATTAATAGGATATGAATGTTTTCTTTTATTTGTCAATATCGCAAACATCAACATGTATTCCCATATCCTGCAATTACTTGATATTCTGTAATTCAAGAAGTAAGTTTCACGTTAACTTTACTTTATGATTGTATGCTGATTGTATGTCATTGGATACATGCATCTATATTCTTTAATGATTAGTAAAATTCAGTGAAATATTGATTGCGCGATATTGGAACATTCAATTTCTGAAGCAATGCTGCAATCAATATATCAAATCTCGAATATTTCAAATATCTTCCTGTATAATTGTATTTTCGTGGAATTCAGAAAAGAACTATGAAAAAATAACGTTTATTTATCTTCTTTCAAACTTTGCGATTTTAAGAAAAAGGATATGTTTGTTCTAGAAACTACTATTGCTTAAAGTACTTTTCACTTTTCATTTGTTTAATAACGCAAATATTAATATTACAAATATTTAATAGAATAAATACTGAGTTTTAAATAAGCTGATTCTTTAATTAAAACATTTTCATGTACTGTTTTATTGATAAAATTTTTGAAATGTTGTATTTACAACATCATAAATACGTAGCCTACATCTGTTAGATTATGATTGCATCTAAAGACAGATAGATTGGTAACAAATTTAAAATAGGCTTAACAAACATGAAAAATGTGGAACACAGCACTATTGACTGAGTAATCTAAGTTTTTTTTACTGTCATATTTTTAGAAGTTAAAAAAAAATCAACATTAAACCTGCAGTGTTTTTAGATAGAAATTAGTTAAAGAATTCGAGAGCACATAACTCTGTAATGACTGTGTCTTCCAAGTTGTATCACAAACGAAAATACTATAGTCCTGCAAATTGGAATATATTGGTAACAGAATCCTAGAAAAGCTCTGAAACCTAATCGGGACACTTTCTAGTCTATTCTAGTCTATCATGTATTAATTGCAAATAATAAATGAATATTTTATTATTTTATTTTATTTATTGAATGCAGACATACAATAAAGAAAGCCATCCATGAAATTTAACATGACTACAGGCTAACAACTTCAGTATTGGTGTTGGAAGTTTGTACACTAACTAAACCTTTATATTCGTAGGGTTAATCTTCATTATATCACTTTATAATAATAGGGTACATCTTCTGTTAAAAGAAATGGAGGTAAAGAGAATAAAAAATAAAATAGGAATTTGAGAGTTTTATTCAGAAATTCACAAATATTCTTTATGCGTCTCTTAGATGGTACTGGAGGTTCCAGTGCGGTCAGGAAGCAAGCCCACCTTCCCCACTCTAACCCCACCCCTCCTTCCTTTAACTGTTTACACAGTCCATTTCGTTGGCTTTGCCCAGTAACCATAGAAACAGAGAGAATGATTCATGGCCTGGAGTAGGATCATAAATTCCCAGCAACTTGATTTACCTCCCAAAAATATCTACCATTCCAAGACACAGGACTTTTGGGCTTCATATCGCTAAAATGCCAGAATTCGTCTAAAACTTTGCAATAACTATTTTATAGTCTCGTCCTCCTAATTCCAAACGCGATAATAGTCGATCGCATCACTGTCTATACAACTGCTATAAAATTTATGTCCACGTCATTTGCCATCCTCATCAAATATGATTAATTTTATTAAATATCACACATCGATTACAGTAAAGTTAATTAACACTAATATCATGGTTGCTTGTGGTTACCAAACTCTGTGGTTAGAATGAAGTCTCAATATAAAAATTCTTTATCTTTGAAGAGAAATTTGAAACAGTCACGTATCCAATTGATAACCGATATTAATTAGTTATTAAAAAAACTCTGATCATTACAGGCAATTTCAAACTTAATGGAGATATATTCAATGCATTTATCAGCTTGTCCAGACAATATCAAGACATTTAATGCAAAAAAAACTTAATTAAAGAATAGTTTTATGCCTATAAAATGTCAATATTGATCTATAGTTGAAGCAAAAGTTATTAAAATTTGTTAATTGAACGAAATTTTTCAATTGTTATTTCTTACATCATCATTAATGGAGTTTTAGTACAGCAAACGATCAGCCTAGTCTAACGGGCAAAGAAATTCGAAGTTAGTTTAGAAACTGCCTAACTAACGGCGGTTCACGAAATAAATACGGTAATTTAAAACGTCGCAATTTAAAGTTTACGAATTTTTTAAAACTGTTTTTAAACTTTTATTTATATAGTGATCTTTTATACGAAGAAGGTTGTTTTTGAATAATAATTCCTATTGATTCGTATCCTTTTAATATACATACTTACAGCCATTTTTTCTAATTTTATAGCCATGCGTCAAATGTAATGACAGAACGCCTAGAATTTTAATTTCTTCTGTATGCGATGTAAAGAATAACGTTGTTAGAGCTGTCATTACCGTTCTACTTCCATCGTAAATTATTGGACCTCGGTAGAATATCTTAAAAAGTAGATGGAACTAGCATATTCCAATAATACTTTAAGACAATAACGCGCTGAAAACCTATTATTTGATATAACGTATATGCTCCAATAGAGGCCCCCGGCGTTTATTTGCAAAACTTGCCTCGACTCCCGGTGCTTAATAGAGACCGGCTGCTATTAGAGGCCGGCCATTATTAAGAAAAACCTTCAGAACGCAATATTTTTACACACAAATACCGGCTAATATTACAAACAGGTACTTTATTTGAATTTCACATGCCACATAAGACTGTTAAAGATAAATGGCAATGTCTTTCTATACCTTTCGCTGCTATTCGTCGTCCGAATCCGCAATGACGGGCGGCCGCTTCACCGGAAGTTTCTTTCGCGTATTCCACCCCCCGAATCTTAAAGGCAATGTCAAATGACCGTTTCGGCGGCAATTTGTAAGGCAATGTACCGTAAGCTATTATGCAGGACTATAAAGATACGGACGCTTATACTAGTACCGTTAGGCAAATATCAAAGACCCGGCTATTATTAGAGACCGGCTACTATTTAGCCGTGTCCCCTCTGCAGCCCGGCGCTTATTAGAGACCGGCGACAATAAGAGCCTCGGCGTTTATTGGAGCATATACGGTAACTAAATTTCTTACATTCTGTATGCTGACTACTTTCAAAATTTCATATTTCATACTTTCTTTGTGTATGCTGACTACATAATAGTAACGTGTTAATGCAATTATTTGAGATGTAAGAAAAATATCTACAATATCTTACGAATGTCACGAACACAAAACAACTTTCCATTATTTGAATAGAAAACAGAAGGCAAAACATTTTAAGTATTTATTTAAAATATATGTCTATAGTAGACTGACTATATACTGAATATTCTTTTTTCAAACCTCCTCAAAATAATGCTTGTAATTTATTAAAATTAGAAATAACAATAATAAAAAAGATTTGATAAAGTATGAAAATTTGCAACGATTTTATGCAAAAGCATGCACTCTCTTTACTTTTCATACTTCCTGTCTATGAATGTAAAGCCTTTAACTACTGATGTATGTTTGTTAAATGTTGTTAGTGCTTCTGATCGAATTGATAACAAGGTACTTTGTTGCTTCTAGTTTACATTAAAATTAATCCCTAATCTAAACAGAGAATTAGAACGTCCTAGAAAACACTGGAAATAAATTCCAGATAACAATAAAGTTTCATCCCCTTCAAGAATTTTCAACTACAGTCATCTTGTTTTGTTAGTAAATTTTTCTCGACTTTCAAAGGGAAAATTCGGCTGCAAGTTCTTTCAATCAATGCGCGGGAGTTCTTGATTCACTCAAAGGGGATTAAAGTGTACCAAATATTTAACTTTCCTCTATAGATTTTTCTGCTGTTTGGATTGAAGTAATGCAAATTACGGCTACCAATCTTTCTCCTTTGATTCTGCAAGAGAAATTATTGTGTATTTGTAATATTTCAACTTGGACATTGATTAAATGGAAAAAGAGGGGGGGAAATGCTCTCATGCTCTCGGAAATGTTAGCATTGGCAAAGCTGTTTATTCTGCCGCGCTTGCAGAATTCAATGGTTTTGATAACCATCACGAAATGCACTTGTTTACCGTACTTTTAACCACAACGAATGAATTCAAACAGCAGGCGAAGAGAACATAGCTTCACTATCGGTTTTGGTTTTTAAAATTAGTATTAATAAAGAACAAACAAATTGATTGTTCGAATGTATTGCCAAAAAACAAAAATGTCTTCCAACTATTCGAAGCAGAACCGATAACCTTAAATATGCCAACTTTAAGAGAAAAATAAGCTCAATGAAGCCGAAGCTTTCTAGTAATTCTACGTATTACAAAGAAACGTTTCTTTTTATCAGTATTTGGAAGAAGTACATTCTTTTCCTGAAGCTTTTAATTCACCTAATTCGTATTTACTTTGGAAATATCTTTTATAACTAAATTGCTATCTTAATTGAATATGAACATATTTTTTTTAATCCTTTTCAAGGTTCTTTTCTTAACATCTTTAAACAATGATATGCAATTGTTGTCTTTTGGAATTAGGATGTAAGAATTATTAATACACTTGATACTATACCATTAGAAACTATATAATTAGTAAAATAAAGAAAGATTTTAATTAAAACATACTCTTTTTTCTTTGGGTTGTAAACATTCGAAAAGGAAGTCTAAATCCTTCCTTCTCTCTACGAACTCTAAACCCTATTTTTTTAGGGAAATTTAAATGGATTGGGTTCATTACTAAACGGACTTTCTTGAAATTGTTGTTTATTATAAAAATAGTCAATATCACCGTCAGATGATGTTTTTGTGGTAAACTCAACATCTTGCAGAGATCATTATGCAGATGGCTACAATGACCATGACCAATTGACCAATTGTTGCAGAATTTTCACTATCTATATTTTCTCAGTCTTCAGATATCAAACTTACAAAGATACTTGTATAGTATTTCAGCTTCTTTCCTATATGATCGCTTTTTAAAAAATCTAGATTTCTAAAAATGCAGAGGAAGCAATGCTTAAATAGTTTCAGAAAAAAACATCCGGTTTTAGAAAAAAAGCATCCGGCTTCCCGAAAAAAAAAGGAAATCCGGCTTAATCCTTCTTATACAAATTTATTTCACCGTTTCCTTTCAGGATTTATTTGCAACAGTAATCTTCATTTAAATTTTCAATTAAGTTATTTACATCGTAAGAGATGAGTTCCCATTGTGGTGTACACACTTGTTGAACTTTAGATCACATTTTCCTATTCTCTTCAGACATTTCCCTCCCACCATCCCCACCCAAAAAAAAAAATCTGCAATGTTATATGAATTGAAATTTTTAAGAAAATCTATTATTATTCTTCATTCTTATAATTTTCTTCATTCGTTGTAATAATGCTTGTACAGAATGTTTTATTACCGGATCAATTGCTTTTTAAACTTAATTCCTTCATTTATAAAAAAAGGTTACTTCTTCATTGTCGTGAAACTTTGTCATGAAATGTGAACTTTTTTTTATTTTTCAACTTTCTACATGTTTTTTTCTCCAAAAGTCACATTTTGCTTTGAATTTTTCCATCTAGGATAAGATAAAATTTTAATATAAAGAAGTTTTGATGTTATTTCGTATGTGTTGCATTATTATATGTGAATTAACACAATACATGCAAAAATAATATAATATATATTTAAACATGTATTCTTTACTAGCAAATATAGATTTTTAACAGAAGAATCGCTAAGCTTCTTCAGGTGCTTAGAAATAATTAAATTAAGTGAAATTCAATTAGATTTTTTTTTTTTATATATTTAAAAGAAGAATATTACGAATGTCAGTATATGTAAAGAATAATTATGTAGTGTTACATTAACAATTTAAAAGCAATGAAAATGAAAATGTTTGGAATATACGTACTTTAATAATGACAACGATATAGTTTAATACTTTGAAAGAAATCTGTTATTAACGACGTAATTTTGTTAATTATTTCCTCAAGTTCTGAAATTAGCATGAACATCTGCCTCTTCCTTTATCGCAATATTCGTTCTTCTCATTTCGTAATGTTTACTGATTTCGAAAAGCTAGTATTTTATTCTTATATATTAATTGTCATTGCGAATCAAATTATATCTAAAAAATATATAGTTTTGAAATTGGAAAAATTATATTAAGTGGAAAGTTGGCTTCTCAAAGTTAGGCGTCCTAAGACACAAAAACACTGTTGAAATTACAGGTGTTATGGTTTATTATGTAAGTTAAATTATATAGATTATTCTTTTTCACATAATACTAAGTATATCTAAACTTTAAAAGTGTTCAAACAATATGGAATATTGTTATTAATCTAAAAAATATGCAAAAAAAATAAGCAAAATATTTCTATGTTCGCTCCCAATGTTTAAATTATGATGAGATACAAAAGTTATGAATGTTTATTGAAACTTTTTTGGCCGATTTCCCTATTGGAAAGTGAGGTACATGAAATAGTGTGTATTTGTTTGTTCCCCTGTTTGTAACTTCTGAACCACCAGATGAAACTTACTTTGTATATTTCTAGTAGGAAATAACTAATCTTTTCCAAAATTGTTCTTGATGAGAAAGTAGCACAAGAAGGCAACAAAAATTCTGTAGAAAAGCACTGGAATCTAAATAATTTCTAAAAAAACAGATTAATTACATCAGCTTATTTACGTAAGTTGTCTAGTTTTCGAATTAATTTCTAATCCTCGTGCAAATACAGGATGATTACATTTTATTCTTTAAGATAATGAGATCTTAAAAGAAATAGAACAGAACTCCAATAAAAAATTATACTGTTTATATTCAGTAGATATAATATAAATTTAGTATAACTATAGAAGTGAAATGTAGTTCAGATCTGTTTTTTTAGAATTGTGACAAAAACAAGAAAAAAAAAAACTTAGAAATCACATTTAAGAAAAGTAGGCTTTAAATTCTTTATAAACTTTTTCTTTATGTCCATGATATTCAATGAAAGTTCAAAAAAAATCTATGTTTTGCTTGAATTATTTAACAACCAAAACAAAATATTTCCAATAATAACGAAAAACCGAAAATAAACTCATGAAGTAGTTAAATACAAGTGATTATGACAGGTCAAGAGAAAGGGACTGCAAAGGTTGTTTACAGAGTTTTTTTTTTCTCTTCTAGGAGTTTCTATTGAGTTCACCTACACAAAAGTTATGTCCGTTCCATTCGAGCTTTTGACATGTTGCTCTTGTTATCGATATCACGTCGAATTCCATTGGAAAAACAGGGCTGAGATTTCACTATTGGGACTAAAGTTGAAGTGACGGAGATGGCGGCCGACGGGCGGGGGTGGGGAATGAGGGCAGCGCATTGGAAGATGGGTTCGGGAGGCTTCAATCAAAATCATTCTGACATCAGTCGAATTTATCTTCTTTTTTTTATTTACAAAAAAAAAAAAGACTAGTAAATGCCAAACAGCAGCAACAAAAAAGAAATCCATGAAACAGGTTAAAATTTTAATTTTTAGAAAAATAAATTAGCTAACTAATTAACTGATTATGACTGGTTAGGAGACTTGGAAATAATTGATGAATGCTTGCGAGGTAAGAGCACTTGTTAAAATAATAAGAAAAAATTGTTTATTTAAATAAAAGTGATCTTCATTCCTTATATTTTGAGCTTCTTACGAACAGATTTCAAAGGATCTTCTTTGTAACAATGTATATCTATTTCTACAATTTCTGCATTTTAGGATGTATAGGTTTTCAATTATAATGATCACAAAGGACAGATAGGTTTAAATCGACTTAAAACTGCTTTTAAGCTAACATAGCTCAGATATATATGTTTCAATTGTATAACATTGTATGTCTGTATATAATATCACTGAATAACTGGCCAATTTCATCCAATGACTGTAGTATTTTAAATTAATGTTTCTAAGGCGTGGTAAAAGAACAAATTATATATAACAAATTACATATTCACTGATTTTTCAAATATTATTATGAGGAAGTAAAACCTATAATTCATTGCTTAATATTCTCTTCCAAAAAATGTTCTTTAATATCTTCACTACTTGAGTGCAATTACTTCTTTCATTTGTTTTTCTTTACATTAAATTTTATAATATCTTTGTATCATAAGAGTAATTTTACTAGGAATTTAACTAACGTTAGGAAATTTACTAATATTAATATTATAATTTTAACGAAAATATGTGCTTTATTAGAAGTATTTTTACGTGTGTGAATTCGAAAAACTCGAAAAGTTGGTGTTGAAGAGGGGTTTTCCGCAAAGGAACCCGAAAGGCTCCTGAAATTTTTAAGCATCTTTTTATAGTCTTTTTAAACGTTCTTGACTTGTGTGTTGTTATTTTAGTCTACAATATTTGCAATTAATGCAAGATTCGAATTCAATTCTTGCTGAAAATTTACGCCTTTGTCATAATTGCTTGAAGACATTTTCAATTATTCGTTTAACATTATAATTTCCAAACCAAAAATATGTAAAAACAGAGGTATGAATGCGAACAGAACGAAACCAAATATCCACTTTATTTTCCCTTAATAAGAGAAGATTTCCGCCAGTAATTATAACTTTCCTCCAGTTTTTATGTGGCTTTAAACAATTTAATTTCACTTTGCCTCACTTCTTCCAGTAGGTATGTTTGTGTGTGTTTTCGATGATTCAGAACAGAAGTTTAGGTATCTTCCTTTTAAAAGAAACAATTAAAACTTATTTTATGAACCCGTCTTAAAGCAAAGAACCAAGAAATTTGCACAGTCCCAGTGCAAAGAATTTTATTACCCAAACTAAATTGACTTTGTAATAACATTTCTCTCAGGACTATTATAACCACCTGTATTTTGATTTGGGAACTTAAGAAACTTGAAGCATTATAAGAATAAGTTTTAATGACTTCTTTGAAACTCTTACAATGCAATTTAGTTTTGTCTTTATGACCAAATAACTTATCTACTGAAGGATAAGACAGTCAAAAGCCAAAGGACATTAATCGTTGTTTATAGCCATAATTTGCATGGAATAAATTCGCAGTTATTTATGTCTGATCCGTGACCTTTAAGCCCTCGATGCCCAGAACATAAAATATTAAAGCTTTCTATTTTCACGGGAATTAACTTAGGGGATGTGCGCGAGTTGCGAAGCCAAATTGAGAAGCAGCATTTGCCTAAAATGAAACCCTGCATCCTGCTTGTCTATAGATTCGTCAGCCCCCTTTATGGTGTTTAACAAACTAACATAAAATTGATTGTACTATTGTGTCCCATTCTAGTCAGAGCGAGTGCATTTTCCGAAGTGATCCATAGACCTTCGCCGCTAGCGTGAAGTCTCCTGCCATTTATATTTGTGGAGTTTAATTTGGGGGCTGTTGCTATCTACGAGGGAGTATGTTAGTGACATATGTAATGGTTAGAGCAGTGTTTGCAGAGTCTGGTGATTCAGCCCTAAAGTGTAGCGGAGGGGCCCTCAAGCAGGGAAGCGAGAGGATGGGATGGAGGTGGGTGGGCGAGGGGCGATGCTATCACATCCAGGTGGTGAACAGGAAATGGATGAGCTCGAGAGAGGGAGGATGGTTACAAAGAAGTGCCTCTCCTTTTTCTCTTTCTTTTTTAACGGCCTTTCTCTCAAATGCACTCCTTAGCCTCCACGAAGACTTCTTTGGAAGAGAACAAAGAAAAAGCAGAATAAACAAGCATCAAGATTCATACGTTAAAATATTCCCTCCTCATGAATTTTCATTCCCCACCTAGGAAAACATACCATCCACTGTTGAAGAAAGTTCTTTTATCCTTTCTCTATCTTATGCCACAAAGAAGTTCAAAAAGAAAACAATCCACTATGTTTTCAATAATACAGTTTCCAGAAGTCCTTACAGCGAAAAACTGAAATTCAAAGCAATTTCAAAGAGATTTTATTTTAGTCTTTTTCAAATAAATAATAATGAAAGTGTTTAAACTTAAACATGTAATACAATCTATTAATATTTTATCTTTAGTACACGAATTTATAAACACCTGTAAGATGTCTTCAATCTAGTCTGCTTATCGTTAGTTGCTTGGTTCAATTTAAAATAAGAAGGCTTCCTAAATGAAATATTTGATATTTGAGTGATTAACAATAAAACAACACCGGATGGAATTTTAAAATTTCGTTGAAGTCCTAATTATGGTCTCATTTTTACGGAAAAAGTGGCAGAAGTTCCTTTGCTGAAAAGCAGTCTTCCTTGAAGACTGATATTGCTCTGCTTCACTGAACGACAGAAGTGAAATCAACAGGAATAAGCAGTTACGACATTACAAAACACTTTTTGTGAGGATTTAATATTTATTCAGTGTCAAACCCTACTTCTATATCTTACGTTTCAATAAATAAATAAATAAAAATTAATATTTTATGAGCGACGGGAATTATTAATTTTTACATCTGGGTAGGTTGTACGTTTGTCTGACGTTTCTTCGTTCCTCTGTGATCAAATAATCCAAAAATTTTTGATCTCAAATTTTAGTTACGATTTTGTTGTTTTAAAGAAGATGTCTGTTTATTTTGGTATATGCAGGACCAACAAGTTAGGAATAATCGCGATATTCACCAAACACGTAGCATTCAAATGTAATTCCACAATTTTGAAAAGATTTCGCTTCCCTGTAATACATTCTTTTTAATTAATCATTGAAATTTATTCTTTCCCAGAATCGTTGTTAAGTCTCTAAAGCTTCTTATTTCCTAATTATCATTTATTTTAAATGAATAACATTAATGTTTCTCTTTTTTCATCAATTTTTTTTGTGATCGTCCTACGTGAAAATTCGAAAGTTGGAAGTCAAGTGTATCTACTTATAATTCATTTCCAATTATAGTTACATTCTTAGAACGGGAGGGTTTTATATAGTCTTGTCAGTATTAAATGCCAAGAACACAATTGTTTACAGAAACTATCTTTGCTTTATCGACAGTTTAGAATTTTATGAAGCACGATTTTTCTCTTAAATTCCAAGATACACAACCAAAGCAAACGTAATACTGCTCAGAGAATAAATTCCGTGAAGAGATAATTTTGAAATATTTTGTTTTGGGGGAGGCTTTTAAAGCCGTGAGTACGTAGCAATCATGCAAAATATCTATCAGACGAAATTTATTCCATGTTTTTCTTTTCGCTGCAAAGAAAAAGCCTCATTAGAAATTCAAGAGATTCCCTGAATAGTTCCAAATTTATGCTGAAGTACAGGGAATAACTTTGTTATTATTCAATAAAACTGGATTTTTGCAATGGTGATAAATCTGCTTCTGATATATAGGCTGTTGATGTGCCCGGCCCCATGACAAATGGAAAAGCCCATCGAATACTTGAGCTGATCCACCTTCTGTATGATAACACGATCATTAAGGGTTTTGGCAGCACGCCCATCCTTTGGTTTATGAGATCCTGAAATATCTATTTCCAGTCCGGGTGAACTGCTTCTATGAATTAAGTGAAATGACCCCTGAATGCTTCTTGCCTCAACGATGTCTCACTGTCTGTTGGATAAGAGTTTACTTCTTTAGAATTTAGATTTGCTTGAAGAGGGGCATCAATCCAGGATTACAGGCTTTATTTTTTTTTTCATCCTTGCATTTGCTGGAAATTTCTTCTCCTGACTTTCCTCGTTGCAATAGTTTAAAACCTTTAGAGACATTGGAGATCAAGAAGGAAATCAACATAGTCAAGTTGTTTTTTTTTTAACCGAAGCTGTATTCTAATTAATCTTCAATATATGATTTGCTTATGCAATAAAAAAATCTTAACTAATTACGCTAAAACTGTTGTTTGAAAATTGAAGTAAATCAGGAAATAGACAATTTTTTTAAATTTAAATACTTGTATTCAGTACTTTCTTATCTGCTTAAAAATCATTTAAGATTAGATTTTCACAAAGAGACCAAAAAAAATTGACAAAAATTAGCAATGAATTTTGTTGTATTTGTAAACAATACTACATAAATGCCAGAGTTGTCAGTGTTGTGAAAATTTTAAAGTCAATAGAAAATTAAATCGCCAACAAAAAGTATTCTTTGTCTCCATGTATTTTTCACTTCTAAAAGGTCTATCTTTGGAGAAATGTGGATTCTTTGGAGAAGTGTGATATGCTCTCTTCAATGCGTAGTGCTTTATTGTACAAAACTATATTTTTTTCTTTTAATCATCACGTCATAAACAACCATTACTTGATTATCTAACACTTTATAAGTTTCCTGATATTTTGAACCTTCAGGGGATTCATAAATAGATCAAATCAACAATGAAGACAGATTTAAGTAAACTCTTCTGTTGCTGATAACTATTTACAGTTTCCATCAACTTTCGTAAATTATTAATTTTGTAAAATATGGAAAAGCTATGGAACGAACAGAAATAAGATCGAGGCCTTTCAGCATTACTCTTTTAAAAAAAATAATAAGCTTTGCAATATATAGGATTCAAACAGATAATTTAACAAACTCTAACAAAACACTTAATAATCACCGCAAATTGTGTTTTTTTTACTGGTTATTAAACATTAAAATTGCTTGGAGTATTTCCTTCTAATTAAACTCCATTTAAGCTAATCTTGATCTTCGCTAATACTTACTTCATATGTCTTTTATTTCTGTTGTTATGTAGTGTTATTTATAAGTTTACATGTTATTTATAAGTCACTTATTTATTTATCAATAACTTGTCATTCAACTGTTGAACCATGTTTTTAAATCAATCGCTAATACTTCCTCAAACAAAAAGCATTTATTCGCGATTACTGTCGTTTATTAAGACTATCCCAATTCTTTTTGCTCAGTTGTACAAAATTGCTTGTTAAATGTTTGAGTGTACGTTTTTAAATTTCAAGCAGCACACAACAATCTTTCGTGACACCAAGATATACTGTGCAGTATAGATTGAATAAATATGAAGATCATTTTGCAAATTACTGCTAGATAACTTAATGATGGATTTATTCGAAGAAATTATGTTATACAAATCAATTTATAACAGATCAAAAAAAATTAAATACTGAAGTAACTTCCTTAAATACTAAAATAAAACTAATTAAGATAATTAAAATCACTAAATGGTTTAATTCAGTAAAATAGAATCACTGAGTAATTGATTAAAAACATCTTTTTTCATACACTCACATTAACTATAATATCATTAATAAGAAAGAAATTGGAAGAAATCTGGACAAATTATAAAATTATAAATTAATAGCATAGATATGGAGAAGTGATGTTTCCTTTACTTTTTCTTATTAGTTCTAAGGATCTAGAATAGCCTAGAAATTGCTAATTTACTAGATTTTATTAGGTTTTATTGTTCTCTAATGGATAGCAATTAAGCTGTAAAGATCTTTTTTATTGATTCTATAGTGAAATTTACAAAAAAAAAAATACTTGAACTTTCGTAATTAAACAATTAAATAAACTTCATTACTTTTTCTAATTGGCAACTTTAAAATGAACTAATTTAATTTCATAATCTCGATTTTAACATATTACAAGGCATTAAACTGTAAGTATATTTACTGTTTCTTGACTCTCGAACTTGGGATCCTGTGTCTAAAAGTGTCCCGAATGAGAAATTTGAGAAAACGTTTTGTTGTTATTATTTTCTTTATGATTTATTTCACAATTCTTCTTAGATCTTTTGAAAATGCCTTTAAACGTTGAGTAATTTGAAGTTGACAAGATTATAGATGAAGAGCTTATAATGTTTACTTAATGAGCACCACTGCTCTATATCAACGAGTTACAGCCAAATATAGAAACAGAAAGACTAGAGTAAGTAGAGTAAAGTAGAAAGACTAAATGAAGATTACATTTGAATGATGCATGACCTAGCTAAGCACAATAAAACATTATAAGACGGATTGAAGAAAAATTGAAATAATTCGATGATGCATTAATCTTTTATATATTTATTGTTTGGTTATATAGTCTTGTTTTTTAATTTATTTAGCTGAAGAATATTTTTTTGCTGAACATTTCTTTCTTTTCAAGTTCCGTTCTTTGGCCTGTTCTCCAAAATGAAAATAAAAATATTTCTTGTCTTATTTTTCATATCCTTACTTGTTTTTTCTCACTGATTTTCCTTCGAACTTCTACTTGTTTTCTATTCTTCCACCTTCCACGTAGGTAAATCTATTTGTAATTTTCAAAAGATATGTATTTTTTTCACTTATGGTTTAACCTTTAGTCAATTTGCGTAATAATGTACAATCTTCTCCTTTCACAGCTTGGACAATTCTGGCCTAACAAACTGATGTAACTATCTTTTTTGTAGTTTTAATCTTGGACCTTATAAACTAATACTGCTTTTGGAATTCTGTGCTGATTCATTCTGTCCTTAGTATTTCAAAATTCAGTAATAAACTGCCTGCAATACTAAGTAACAGAGTCGTTTCTGGAACTCTTAATCACGAAGTTTGAATTCATTGGAATTTTTCTAACCTATTGGACAATCACAATATCTGCCTTCGACAGATTATCCCAATTCAGTGTCCGGAAAATTACTAATTGCTATTTCAACCCTCATTACCATTCCGTCCCTCTTCCAAGGTTGATCGGAACATCTTCAGACAGACAGTAAAGAAAGGGAAGCTACAAGTAGAACTCTTTTTAATCAAATCACTCTAAAGAAAGTTTTTTTACACAAATGGAACCCAGTAAAAAGATGATCTTTCAAACCAAACATTCATTCTGCTAAAGACAAAGAAAACGAATCATTGAGGAGGTGAAAGACAGGTTTAATTCACATCGGAATAGAGGTGAGACTTTCAAGATGGCGGAAAAAATATTAAAGTAAAAAAAGTAATAAAAACTGCTAGTCAATAGGAGTTTCATTAAAATTTGGGACCGCTACTGCAAAGTAAAATAGGCTGGATACGTTGAGAGGAATCGCGATTGGATAGCGTAATTCTGAATTGGATTTCAAAGAATTAAAAGAGGCCAAGAAAACGTCGCACAGTAAAATGGGATATAACAAATAGTTTTCTTTAATTCAACTGCAGAAAACGTGAGGAATCTTCTTCGTGCAGGGGAATGAAAAAAGTTGACGATGATGATGGTGATTTAAATAAGCGAAATTCTGAAATTCATTTCGTTAAAGAGATTATTTTAAATCTCTTTCAAGCGGCACCTGTTTTCCAATAAAGGGAAAATAATTTATTAAGAAAATTTTCTTCATTTTCATGAAATAATTATCTTCGGTTCCATGTCGGATTTCTTTGAGGGAGAGGTTTCAATTAAGGGAATAGCTTCCTTTTCGTTAGCCATTGAATCTTCTGTTATCTCCTCAAAGTAGATGATTTCTTCTACGTCGTCTTTTTAGATCCACGAGATAACATAATTGAAAACGGATCTTTTGAATTACCGAATTAAACAAAGAAAAGCTGGGATTCCCAGAAAACGACAATACACTGACGATTCCACATGAAAAAAAAAAGGATTAGAAAAAACGCTAGGAGACAATGAGCCCAGCCAGCCGTTTCAATCTATGTTGTTTCTATGCAGGGGAGCTTTCCATCACCACAATCATCTGATATTCGCTGTTATCTGTACTTGGTATCGCCATAATTTATCAAGTCATCATTTGGCAGTAGGGAGCTATTGCCATAACTTCCTTCCCACCCCTCCACAGCAATAAACCCAGTCCAATCATAAATTATTACGGATGCTTAGGAGTAACTGATTACGTTTTTAGTTCCACTTCCCCAAACAACCACTCGAAAAAATAAGAAAAAAAAGAATGAAACCCTCTTTCCCCAGTAATTATGAACAAACAACATTAATGACGATTTGAATTGTGTCGCGGAAATTAACGCTAAGTGAGATGCATTCAGTTTATCTACCGCTTATCGTAAATTTCCAATGTTCAATTCACTTCACTTCTTCCCTTCTCCACCCACCCATTGGTGATGAATTCAATAGATAATAATTAATTGGCAGGAGAAGAAAACTCTTCGTCATTCTCCTAAACAACGAGGAAAACCAGGCAACCTTAATAGAGATATTTAATAGAATTGTTTTACCTGTATTTTTTTTCTACCAATCTCATTAAATAATTATATTTCGCAGCAGTCACGCGACGTGACTATACTTGCAGAAGATAGACTAATTTTTTTCTCTGAGTATTAAATATAAAAAAAAATATTCTATACCGTATTTTTATCAATGTAAAACTTGTTTAATTCATGTAAGAATTGAAAAGGTATTTTATTAAAAAAACAACGAATACAGAGTTCGATTTTACCAGCAAAACAATGTAAATAAAATAACTGGAAATATCTCAAATTGAGTAGAGAAAGTACTTAGCCCTCAATCATTTGATTGGATGCCTCCAGCATTTCATGATGATTTTTATTCTATTGTAATTATTCGAAATCGATTTTCAAAGGTAGATTATTTACATTTAAATACGAACAAATGGCACAATCTATTCCCACGAACGAATTTATATTTATTTTAAAGGAAGCAGTTCCTGAAGTAACTTCAAACTTACTTTCCTTAGAATTTCTTTTCAGTATTTTCCTTTGTTAAGTTGTGAAACAGACACAAAAAAAAAATGCTACTTAAATTTAAGTTATGATACAGTGCTGAATACGAATACAACAAACTTTTCTTTTGTGAAAACAGTAATTAGAATTATTTGCTTAAGCTGCCTCAAGCCGATTAAATTCAACCATAACAAAGGTCGCGAAAATCCGTTTCGTTATAAAAGGATTAATGTCCATTGGTAAACATTACTGTTTCATTTCTAATGGGTAAGGAAATGCTGTTGAATGGGAATTTTTCTCGGATAATCTAGGACCCGCTTTGTAATGATTTTAGATAAAAACACCTCTAAAAACACCTAAAATATGCATACCAAGTTTCAAGAAGACCAATCCAACACTCCAAAAGTTATTAGTTATTATTTCACTTTCCTAAAAAGTAGCTACTAAAGTTTAAATAAACATAAATAAATGAACTCCACTCGAAGTATGTATTACACTACAGTGATGTTTAAAGTATTGTTTATATAATATCTGTTTACTCTCATATATTTTAAATATACAGATAGCTGATTTAAATATAGCCTTATTTCTAAGAAAAATGTTTTATTCAAAATAGGAAATTATTTCTTATTTACTGATTTTTAATAAAACTGAACTGACTGTAGTATCTAGAAATAAACGAGAATTTGGTCATAAACGGCTTGAACATGAAACCATAACTTACATTAATGTTTTCCGCAAACGATACAATTACAGGGAAAAAAAGCTTTTCAAATCGGGTACCAGGGCTATGATCTATGAAATTAAATACATATCATTTTTCCGAAGGACAAAAAGTCTGAAAGAAACGTTTTCCACTTTAGAACCTTAGATAAAACAACCCCGAATCCTATAGTATTGCAGTGAAGCTCAATTCCGGCGGAGCTTTCTAAGTTTTCATACCACAGTGTGAAAGTTACATTACTTTAGGGACAAACCCAAATCCTTCAATGTAACTGAACGTTATTGGAATTCGTTAAGATATTGCCAACACATTCCTGTATGTAATTAATATTTAAGCTGAAATTCAATCTTTACAGGCATAGATCAATGTTACAGAAATACTATAATGCCTCAAAGCTAAACTAAAAGGAAATAAAGTAAGCATGTTTTAATACACAGTAGAACCCCTCTCATCCGTCACCTTTAGGCTGAGTCGGGGACAAGTTCGGCCGGCTCGAGCACGGTCGGATCAACCGGAGTGGCGGACCAGCCGAGGGCGGACGAGAGGGGTTCTACTGTATCTAAAAAGTTATCAAATGAAGTTGTGTTCTAAATGCAGCTGAAGCTAGATTTGACTGGTAAAAATTTTTGCAGATAATTTAACATTGTATACTTTTTATTTATTTATTTTTATTTACGGAAACCATTATTTACATTTTTATAGAAAGAAAATAATCTAGCTACTATTGATAAGTTATTAATAATATAATTTCACTATCTAATATAGGAATATGGATGAATTAGGACTAATAAACATAATAGTAATAATATTTTGTGTTTCAATCTGAAATGCAAAATTTTTCTTATGATAGCAATAGAATGAAAGTTATAACACTGTGAGAAATAACATTTTTAGTAAAAATCTTTAATTTTAACATTTTTAAACTTGCAGATCAGTTTTCTGAGTTTATTGATTCAACTTTTAAATGATAAAATTACAAATTGCTTTTTAATGTGCAAACAAATAAATAACACGTAACAGCAGCTTTCGAATATTTCATAAATTCACAAATTCTGTGAACTTGTTGCTCCCTTTACTTTTTCATTTGTCGAACTCGTGAAATTCAATAAGATTTACGAGAACCAGTTCACACAAAACAACATATTTTTTTGAATTTTAGTTTAAAAAATGGAAGCATTTGCGCACAAACAAGAATCTAATATTCCACAAAAACTTTCAAAAATCACGAAGTAAAAGACAATTTAAAAATGTCTTGTTTTGCTGGGGTTTTTTTCTTATGTTTGTTTTATTCTAATATATTTATAACACTTTTTATGTAATTATATAAAGTATTAATAAACATTACACTGTTTTATCTAGAAACATACGATTTACTGTAGAGTTGTAGAATTCCAGAAACTTCTTAATGTAAAAATGTATTAAGCCAAAAAAAACCATAATAACGAAATTAAAGGAATACCTCTAAGACTTTAGAAAATCTAAAATCCTGTCATCAATCATTTACCTAGAATAAGAAATTATTAATGATAATCTTACATTAAAAGTCAACGAGTGTTCCTTTTTGGTTCACCCTAATTAAGCTTCATTAATAAGATAGTAGCTGGAAAAAAAGGATAAGGAAGTAAGAAAGAAAGAAAAAAACCCTGTTTATATTAATATAAAGTTGGTGAACCATTTTTTCTATCTAATGTTCTTCATTATAAGTAATCTTGTAATGGCAAATGAAACGCATCAAATCTTTTAATCATAAATGTTCGTTATATATTTAAACAAGTAATTAAAAATCATTTAGATAATAAGGAATAGTAACAAATTTATGCTAATTTTCAACGCTGCTTCAGACATAAAATTAAAATCTTACTTTTATAAGATTTAAAAAAAAATCTTTAACTTCCTATTTTCAATAAATACCGAATAATATGAATGTATATGAGTGATTGATTGTTTTTTTGCCGACTTTCCAAGGAGGAGAAAAGGGTGAGTCTCATTATATCAATCCGATCGTATGGGTGTGTGTGTGTGTCTATTTCCCCTAATAACTTGGAACTGCTGGATGGATTTTTCGATAAACTTTGTATTCGAGGACTGAGATAGTTTTTATATTTCAAAGCAATTTCAAAGGAGTCCTTCTCGAGAAATCAAAAATATCTTTAGAAAAGTCTTGGAATCTGTATAATGGGGTTTAACCTATTTCTGTTAAAATTTATAGCCTTAGACAATAAATATTGTATTTCTTAAACCATTGCATGCAGTGAGATACTATTAAATTTTATCTTAATTAGATAAGTAGATTTTGAATTACTGGGTCTTTCCAAATGGCGAGATTCCTTGATTATTTGACTTGAAATAGCCCTTTAAAATTTTCTTTTCTCTATCTTTTTTCCTGTTTGTATTATATTAACCTGTAATTCCTTTCTCTTTGAAAACTATGGTCACCCTGTGGATATAAAAGAAAAACTAGCATTTCTTATGTTTGTTTGTTTCTTTTTAGCAGAAATCAAGATATCAATTCCTACACAATTCAAAAGAACACGTTTTTGATGAGATTTCTTTTTCCGGGATTCGTTCTGACGTGCAGCCACCAGTTGCCGGCACGAAACACCTGCCTATACTTATCACATTCCCTGTTAAACTTTCAAGAGGTCTTTCCAGTATTTAACCTTTCTGACTTGGCCTTGCCTACTTTGAAACTAAAAGCTCCCTCCATTAGCAGCGCTCGCCAATCGATACGAGCCTAGTGGACCCAGCCGCTGGACGCTCTCAGCCTCGCGAACGCCACCACAATTTATTTACGGCGCTGGGGAAATGGACTCAACAGCCGCAGCAAATTCTGCGAGTGATGTGCATTTTTAACATCTCTCCCCACTCGAATGGCGGCCGAGTACCAAACGGACACCAGCGCTCCCTGGTGTGTTAGACAGTCAACGACAACGTCCTAATCTCTCTGAAACAATGATGAATTAAACCACCACATGCGGGCTATCTGCGCCCCCACTTCATTTATTAAGCTTTGGTCATTATCGTCCAAGTCTTCCATACACTCGTAAATCCAAATCCTTTGTCTTTTCGGTGAAGAAGAAAGCTCAGCTTCTCTCTCAATAATCTCTCCTCACCATCAGTCTATTGCAAGTTTGTAATAACTTTCCTGGAACCCAAAAAAATATTTGATGAATTAGTTTTTCAAATCTTTTATATTTTTTAAAGTGGTAGAAAAGTGTCAATTTATAATTTATTTAGAAAGATATAGAAGTGTTTTCTTTTAACCAGCAATTTAACTTCTGAATTTCCTTTTTTCTTATTATAAAATTATATCCATATTTGGTTTAAGGCTTTAAATGGATCAGAATGGAACACATCAACTTTCACATTTTTCTTTATCCTGCACCAGGCTTTAAAACGGCTTTACGATTTTCTAAATATTAGTACAATTTTTATTTATCGTTCAATTTAATAGTAAAGTTATGAAATATCTTGTCTAAACCCCTATCATCTCAATCCCTTATCCAAAAAGAAAATCCTTAATTTACTTATGGTTATCACACTATAATTGGTCATCACAAATTTTCTTGATAGTTAGTAAAATTTTTATATGTAGGTCAACTAAAAACAAAATTAGGATTTACGTTTTGTCTTCATCCTTCCCCCCAAATAAGTGATGTTATCTTAATGAACCTCTGTCACTGCAAGACGCACATCTGAACATTTCTAATAGCTGCAATAGCCTAATTAAGTGGAATTTAACATTACATGGTTCAATACATAATATCCAATATTACTTCAAAAATGAACATTTGTGCCACCTTAACAAAAATCAACGATTTTACTAATAGTTCATTTTCAAATGCCCTCAATAATAAGATGTTCACGAACCTTGTTCACTTTTCTGATATTTCTAAGAATAACGAATACAGATGATTTTGGGATTTTAAAGTTCAGTCTTTATTTATAGTCCATTCAATCTGTTAGGTAAATTTTAGTTTTTAATTCTATAAATTAATAATAATTGGTGCTTTCAACTGTAACCTTAACATTAGTTAATTTATTATCAACAATGAATTGATTTATAACATCCTCCTTTTAACCTAATCACTAATAAATCTTCAGAATTATTTTCAAATTTCACACAGTAACAAGAATTAAAATAAATAAAAACACTGATTTCAGATTATTTTGCTTGTGTGTTGTGTTGCAGAAGAACGATAATATTACCAAAACATTAATATAAAAAAAAGTTGATTTAAAATTGAAATGATTAATTCAAATTAGAACTGTTTAAATTATTGTACAAACATTTAATCTACTGTGTAACACCATCTTACATTAATAATCAACTCTCGGCAATATTTCGTCTTGTTTTATCTCAAGACTTTTTCAAGCTGAGTACAAAAAATTCTTGAGATAAAACAAGACGAAATATTGCCGGGAGTTGATTATTAATGTAAGATGTTGTTAAACAGTAGTTTAAACATTTACGGTATTTTAAAGATGTTTTAAGATTTATTGTACAAACATTTTGCTATAGGCCTATACAAACGAAAACTTTTAAAAATACAAATTTTTCAACAGAAATTTAAAAAAAGGAAATCAACTGATTGCTGTCATCTCAATGCAGCAAGATTTTTAACATTTTGCGTTTGTTTTTTGTTTTTTAATTTCTTTAGGTTAATTGTAACATTAATAAATACATCTGTAAGACAACGGAATGTGCGTGTATATGGATATGTGTGTGTATGCTTGTGTGTGTGTGAGTGTGTTATATTTCAATTTACTGTATTCCATAAGATTTTATTGAATCAAATGCAATTTTGAAATAAAAAGAATAAAATTAACTTAAATTTCAAAACTATATAAAGCCCGACATTAATATTGATTTTTAGTGAAAGTATGCAAATAATTTAAAATTACTATTTATTAGATGCTGCTGAAGAAGAAACGATAAATTAGCATTATCCTTGCAGAAACAGAAACTATTTTTTGTTGTTGTTCTTGTTGTTTTTTATAAATTTGTCTACAATTCTATTAAAAATGCTAATTTCAAGAGATTTTGAAATTTTGTGTTCTACACTTAATTTTTATCCCTTCGAATATGTCAATTGGAAAAAAAATACTAATTCCACTGCATTAAGAATGTTTTTTTTGCATTTTAGGATGTTTCAATTTCTTTTTTTTCAACATTTCTATCCATTTCCTGTCTCTTGCTAAGTGTATTCAATGTCGAACAAATATCGATTACATTAAATTAGAAAATAATAATAGTAATAATATAATAAAAACAAATTAAAAAGAAAGCAGTTGGTTTTAGGTTCTAAAACCTTAAAGGGTATTATAATATAAGACAAAATAATATAACACCCTTTAAAGTTCCGGATAATATAATATAACAATATTATATTATCCGGAATAATGCGATAATATTAGAAATCTGAGAATTCAAATTCAAGCTGACGAGATTTTGTTTTTGAAAAATAAAAAAAAATCCCTTTTAAGTCATCATTTAAAATTAAATTAATGACAAAACTAGTTATTCAATAAAACTTTTCGGGTATCTTTTTTTCCTAAAATGGATGAATAATTAAGTGACTGTAAAACTAAAGCGCTCTGACATTAAACATTAAAGCGTTCTCTTACTGTAATTCAGTTATTGTGATGGAATGAAAGTATTATCTACATTGTAAAGAAAGGATTTTTATTCTTAACTGATATCAAAGGATGGGGTTGTGGGTGAATGAATTTAGAATTCAGAAAATACAAATTCTCTACTAATATAACATAAATTTATTAATATTTTTATGAGGAATCTATATCAATCGTAATTGTGCATTAGGAAGCTTAAGTACTTTCAAAATACAACTGAACTAAATCAGGCCGTGTTCTCAATACCAAGTTCAAAATGACTTAACTTTTCTATTAAAAATAGGTTCAAAGGACTAAATGTTGTAGCTTTGCAATAAAGCCTCCATTAAGGGGTTCAAATTTTATTTGTAATGCAGCCAACCTATCTACAACAGTCCAACAACAATTTGACAGAGCATTTAATCCGAAAAGCGATAAATTACAAAATTTATTTCACGGCGCCTTTATGTTTTAAAATTTCTACAATCGGCAGCCATTGTGAATAGCTGCAAAACTTATTGTATTGATTATGTGCGAATACATGTTCATTACCAAAACATGAATAGCTTCTGATTGAACCGATGACAATAGAAAACGCGGGTTTATTGCAAATGCATTATAACCAGATGATATTTCATTATTCGACAAAATAAATTATTCACGTATGGTTAACAAATTGTGACATTCACGTGGAAACTTAATATGGGAACGTCGCTAGACTGAAACTTTTTCCTTCTGAGTACATATCGGGTCACAGTTGTATTTTCTTTTAATTTACAAAAAAAAAAAAATCCTAATGCTACTTGAAGACTTTCAGCAAACAAAGCTACTTCATTCGAGTAAACAGGAAATAAATTGGTAATGTCTCTTCATTAAATATAAACAAGGGTTCAGCTTGAATATTATAATCTTTTCCCAACTGGAGATAAATTTCCCTCATAGTGTAGTCAAACGACAGCGCGGTGGATGGCTCAGTCCCAGAAGCAGAAAATTGAATTGGCCTCAATCGATATCTTATTTCTGTAACATAAACAAACTGGGGGACATTGTATGTTTGTTCCTATTCTGTGAAGTGCTACAATCAATGAATAGAACATCAATACGGAGAATTGAATGAATGGATTAGGGCTGTATCTTTGAAAAAGGTAAAATAATAAGAGAGAAAAGCGAACAGAATAATCGATACCACGAAAATGATACAAAAAAGAAAATACTATATATGACCTAGAATTAAAAGTTTAGAAATAGAATAAGTATAAAAAAATATTATTTGAAACTCTATAGAATTGCTACGAAACATTACAAACTACAACAGTATGGTGATTCATTTTGGTGTTTTGTTTGAAAAATAAAACATAGCAATAAAAATTGTACTACTTTTTTTTAGTACTGTTTTGTTGAATATATAATTATTATAATACTAGCGTAAACGTCCCGTTAACAATGACGGGAGAACAATGTGACGGCTTTTAGTTGAGATAGAGTATTTTTAGTAGAAGTTTTTTGTATTTAATATTATTTTTAATTTCTTCATTGATGTCGAAAAATGTCTCTAACGACTCTTCAGTTCGTCGCTGAGGGCGAGCTTCTGCATCTAATGCTCGCCTGATCTGCGCTTGTAGTAGGCTAAAAAATTGAACATTGAAATTTAAATTTTAATCTAGTAATCTAAAATTAATGACTTTATTTTTTTTCTCTGGTTATTCTCTCATTGCATCACACCCACACAGAGGGAGTGATAAGAGATATTTAACAACAATAATTCGGATCAGAAGGTTGCAGGTTCCATTCCTGTTGCGGACATTTCATTGTAGAAATTATTTCTGTTTCCACAGATAATTAAAATTATTTTTCAAACATAGAGGAAGTGCGTTACGGAAGTGCGTTAGACACAGTCAGATCTGGAAAACTATATGAGATTTAAGAAAAATGAAATTTCCTATTTATCTTACAATTGTTATTACATCACTCAAATAACTTATAAACTCATTAATTGTGTGTTACTTAGAATCATTATTTATTAAGTTCTTAAATAAGAACAGTAAATTACATAAATTTGAATTATTAATATTTAAATGATTAATAATTACATATTCTGGTAAATTGCTGTCTGAGCTGTAAGAAAATATTAAAATTAATAAACTAAAATAACTTAGACAGATACTTTGTTCTACATAGCGGTATTGAACAGTTAAGAACTATCATTAAAATAAATATGAAACATTATAATGTATTATGTAAATCCGAAAGGGTAATTTCGTGTTTCGCTTATAGATGGGGCTTCTGTCTCATATATATAATTTATTTTTCACTTTCATATATATCATATTAAAACATCATTTTAAAATGAAATAGGACTCAACAACTTTCAAAGTGAAGTTAGTTCTAACGCGTTAAAACGAAAAATCTCATTGTTCGACATATGAAAAATCTGATACGAGATTATTATTCATTTTAAATTTTCATTTTAAATGCAACTGAATAGGAAAACTCCACATACCCAATAAAAAAAAAACCTAAGAATATTCTTGACTCTCAAAGATAAGAAAAAAAATATTGTGTATTGTGTATAAATGCTGTATATAATATTAAGCTACTATGCCGAGATGTTAGCTTAGACAAGTAATCTTAACTTAGATAAGTTAAGGCTAAAGTTATGACGTTGATATAGATTAGTGTTTTTATCTGGAGATCCTCATTACAAAATCTTGTAATGGCGTTTCCGTACCATTTCATAAAAAATAAATTATACTGTTCATGTGCGTATTAACAGACGTAGCAACTTACGGTAATAAAATAAAATTGGAAAAAAAAGTTTGGAACCACTTAGATATTAGTAACAATTTTTCTTGTGAAGTTAGAAATGAAAAGAAAAGAATTAAATAAATTTGAACAAATGACAAATGTTACAAACTTTTAACTGGCTCTATTTTAAGTAATAAATTAAAAAAGAAGACAGTGGGTGTACGAACTGCTTTGTACGTTAAGGTCACGTGATCACATATGTCCTTGTTGGAAAACCGGTAATAGCTGTAGGACAAACAAACAAAAAAAAATTGGATGATAAAATGCGTCCTGTAAATCGATTAGCTCATTGAACTGTGGGAGGGTTGGGCAAGTCCACAAGAAAAGGGGGGAGGGTATGGGCTCAATCGAGCAGATTAACAACGAACATTTGTCGTCTGTCCGAATGTTTGCCATCGCTAGCACTGACAAAAATTCATTTATCGTTGATGACAATGTGGTGTTTTTTTTCCTATCTATCTAGCCTCAACCTCCTGGGGTTATTATTGAATCGTAGCTCAATTGATAAAATCGACATTAAATATTCAGGACTATTTTCTAATCACGAATGACAGCTGTTAAATAATTCGAAATTCATTAAACAAAATCAATAATGGCCTCAATTACAAATCAATAAAACAAACTTAAGGTAAAATGGAAGTGCGACCAAAATAATTTTCTTTGGAGGTTTTTCTCAATGTTTTCTAAGTTTCGTTGTTTGTCACAAATATTTGTTTCCATTATTGTTAATAATTTGTAGTTCTTTCAAAGCAATTTAATTCGAAAAAAAAAATCAACATCATACATTTTATATTTGAGTTAATATCTTTATGTTGTTCCTTCAATTCTTTTCAATAAAATTCATTATTTCTCGTGATACAAGCTTTCTTGGGATAATAACACCACAACATCTAAAAATAGTTGTACCGAATCACAATATATATTGCATTAATTCATTTAGCAGTAAACTTTCAGCTTCCCTTTGTAAGTAGTTCTTGTCTAGTCTACTGTAAGCCCTTCAATATCAATACAGAGATGACTTATGTTATTTATCTACCACTGTAGTTTTATATTTTCAAAGTTAAGTCATTTTTAAGTTTCTTAATAAACAACTTCTGATTGACAATATGAGGGTGAGTCAAAAAGTAACCTTAATATGGCCATAAAAATTTAAAATCTCGTAGTAGAGGATTCTAATACAGATATGTATGTGTTGCCACTTGAGGAACTTGCGGGCGCATATACTTTGATACGTTTTGACGACTGCGACGTCAGCAAATCAAAGCCAAGATGGCCGCTCAGTTAGAAGGATTCTCCAAAAAGGAGCAGCGTACAGTTATCTGGGTTTTGGGCAGTAAGGGTGAAAAACTGGCAGACATTCATCACATGATGGAAAGACAATACGGGAATAGTTATCTGTCGCTGCAGCAAGTTTATGAACGGCACAGCAAGTTTAAAAGTAGGGTGTCAGAAGTACGACTGATGCAGCTCGCTCTGGCCGGCGTCACACTACGACTGTGACTGACATTATCGCTGCAGTGAAACGATTGAAATGGGAAAACCGGCGGATAACAATTAACGAAATGGCTGAAATAGTGTTCATTAGTCATGGCTTGGCATATCACATCATTCACGATATGCTAAAGTACAGCAAAGTCTCCTCTATGGGGATACCAAGACAGCTTGCTCCCAAAATCAAAGAACTTCGTGTGGATGCTTGTGAAACGCTATGGCGACGTTATGAAGTTGATGGGAACGACTTTTTACGATATATCGTCATTGGTGACGAATGCTGGGTCCAATATTACCAGCCAGAGACTAAGCCAGCAAGCCAGGAGTGCTGACATTCATCATCGCCGAAACCAAAAACATTCTGCACAATTCCGTCGCCTGGCAAAGTGATACTCACGCTCTTTGGGACTGTAAAGGTCCAATCCTGGAATATTAATACATGACCAAGGGATTTACTGTGAAGAGTGAATCGTATTGTGATCTGGTTCAGAGCCATTTGAACCCCACAATCAAGTCAAAATGTCGCGGTTTGCTCCGTTTTGGTGTGCTGTTGCAGCAGGATAATGCTCAGCCGCATCCGCTCGTGCGATGGTAGAAAAACTAACAGATCTGCATTTCGAGTGTCTTCCACATCCTCCATATTCACCAGACCTTGCACCGAGTAATTACCTTGTGTTTGGACCCTCAAGTAGGCACTAAGTTTCGCATGAAGTTTCGCACGGATGATGAGATGAAAGAGGCGGTGCAAACTCGGCTTCACAGCCAAGCAAAAAAATTTTTTCTTGCGGAATCCAGATTCTGCTGAAATGCTGGTGCAACTCCATTGAACTTAATAGGGACTATATTAAAAAGTAATGAAGTGTTTTTGTTTGTATGTGTGCACTTTTTGTCAAAAAAAAATAATTAAGTTTACTTTTTGACTCACCCTCGTAAAAAAATAAAAGAAAAAATCTTTCATTTCTTCGAAAAGAAAACCTAAACCCATCCTTAACATTTCAGCTTCCTAAAATATTTAGTTCACATGATACGAAAATTTAACATGTGGTTTGCATAATGTGTGGAATTTAGGCAAACGAAGAAAGAATAAAACACACTTTTACTTTTTCTTCGTTTATACGTATAGTTCATGTATATTGCGATAAAAATCCAACAAAGACGTTTTGACGTGCATTCTAAAACTTGTTCGGTCTAACGATTGAAGGAATAATTCAAATAGTTAGATCAATCTACAATATTCTGTTGTAGCTGAATGCAAAGCTGGATATAAGAATTGTTTAAGAGCTTTAAAATAATAATATTTTCCAACTGCCGAATTAGTTGAATAGTTTTTTATTTTAAATTTCAATGTCCCTGCTTTTCCTAATCTTCTCTTGGTCAATAATTCCCCATATCCTGATGACAGCTTCATTTATTTGAGTCACTTGCTGTTACGGCAAGTTCGGTCATACGACCTTGTTACGATCTCGGAGACCAGACTGACTGTTGACTAGTCTGTTTTCTATACGATCTTTTCTTTCGTTTATTTTCAAAATCCTTGAACAATCCTACAGAATTTAAACGAATTTTATTGAAGAATTCCTAAGAATGTTTTACATATCTATAAATTTATTTTGTTTACCTAGTTCAAATTATTTGTTTTAATTTATAATAATAAATGTATTTCACTGAATATATATTACATGCGTTATAATGAAAACCAAGTCCTAATCCTACTTACTGTAAGCGTAACCGTTATGAATTTATTATATCTGTATTTTTTTCTATTCTTCGCTTAATTTATCACACACAGAAACATATAACTTAAAATTATTGTAGATGACTTAAATACAACTATAAAGAAATTTGTAAACGTTCCAAGCGTTTGCTGTAAGTTTCTGAAATACAAGTTCCCTCCCAGATTTAAAATCTATACCAGCTTCTTAATTGAGGTTGAATTTTTAACATTAATATATCAATATGGCAGAAAGTTCTCGATCCTGAACCAGCACAAGCTATTATAATGATCTGGTCATTCACTTAAAGATTTCGTCATTTTCCATCTAACTTACAGTATATTGTGAATCTTTACTCCTAAAATACATTATTTCCAATTGAATCATCTTTTCCTCCGTTGTGATCGTTTTCATGATAAATAAGTTCTAGTTGTACTTCAATTTAGTATATATATTTACTTCATTTAGAATTTTCTCCATTTAAGTTTTGTGATAAATTTTGGAATCCTGTGTTTTTTCAAGAATTTGGTCCAATTTATTATATTGCTTACATGGAAATAAGAGTTTTTATTTCTAACGACCGTCAGAAGAGCGAGGAAGGTCAATGAATTCTATATCTGCTTGAAGATTTACGAATATTTCTTAGCTGTACTTCCCAAAAAAAATGTTTCGATCACTTGGGTGACTTGAAATTTAATCTGCTATTATTTTAGTAGCTCCAACGAAAATGATGCTTTTACAGGGGGAAGGCTAATGGTTGGAAACGATTTGAGGCGGGCAAATGGATCTTGGGCCGGATTTCCTTTGCCATTCGAGGAGACGAGACAAAAGGGACTGTAAGGTCCAGTGGTAGCAGAACGACGAACCTCTCGGTTGCTATTGGTGCAAGAAGCCTCTTTCTTGCTTCTCTCTACCCTTTCTCCGAAGCTGGCCAGACAATTTGATCTGGGGAAAAGCCAGGACATTCATCAGGCTGGATCGGACGCTGGGCTAAAATGGTCGAAACTGCATCTGCATACGGAATCTCGGCCATATTGAGAAATTGATTTATGCCAGGCAGAAGGGAGCTTTGCTCCAGTGGGACGGGGTGGATGTGGGACGGTAGGGAACAGAGGGAACCCAAATATTGATAGTCAAGCAAGAAACGCCGAGAAGTATAAATCAAGAGTACACGCAGGAAACGGAGGCCGACCTGCTTAAGAATATATACTACGCGATGATACTGCCCTGACAGATGAAATATCGCGCAGTCATATCCTGATAGGGACTTCCCGGTAATTATAGCGAAACGATGCTTTCAGAGAACCCTTCCGGGAAAATCCAAACGGTACATCCTAAATCATGAGCACCCCAGAATCTTCTGGCTTCGACTCACATCGCTCTCTGATTTCGATTAATCATTTTAAATAAGATTTTCAATAACAATTTCAAATTCTAATTTATTTGAATATACTATATATATGTAAAGTTTCCATACCTTTTTAGTAGATCTTTCCTTCTAAAGCCTCTACTATTAAATATTCTAAACATCTCACCAAATTTAAATGTAAAATAACTACATTTAATACAAAAAGCAAATTTTCGAAAAGATTGCGTCTTTTCTTTCTCAAGCCTAAAATAACAATCTTAA
>JAFIDM010010028.1:13839886-13851856 GCA_023159025.1 Thereuonema tuberculata | reverse complement strand
TTAAGATTGTTATTTTAGGCTTGAGAAAGAAAAGACGCAATCTTTTCGAAAATTTGCTTTTTGTATTAAATGTAGTTATTTTACATTTAAATTTGGTGAGATGTTTAGAATACTATATATATGCCCAATTTCCAAAGTATTACATCTTCAAAGTGTTACAAAATTTCTTTTTTTCTGCTATAGTATTCTTAGAAATTTCTTTGTAATTACGTTTTTAATCTAAATAAAATTATTGATAATCCTATAATATTTTTTTTTATAAATTTTGTTACATTATTAACATTTTCTCCGTTACTCAGATAAATTACTCGTATTTTTGTATAAAAAAATGAATATATAATTTTACGTAATACGTAATAAGGTTCTATAAAAAATTATAAAATTTTACAAAATCTTTGAAGATTCTTTTAAAAATTTAAAAAAAAAAATCGAAAAAAGAATTAATTTGTCATTTAAAAATTATGTTTACTAAAAACCTTGTACCTAAAAGTTTAAAGATTAAATAATTAAAAATTATATGTGACGTAAAAATGATATAATTACGGAATTATTTTATTAATTAGTAAAGGATTCCATTGGACTTCTTATGAAAGCAATCTTATTATTAACTAATTTCCTATAAAAGTTATTAAATTGTACAAAATCAAAACATGAAATTAGAAAACTTCTTGCCATTGCTGTGCCAAAAACATATTATATGGGCAACATAATAACCTACTGTATATCAGCAGCCTCCAATCCAAAGGATTCAAATCAATCTTTACCATTAAGGTTTAATAAGGTATGGTAAACTATCTCACAGCTTATCTTATCAGGTCCAGGGGCAGCAGGAGTTACGGGTACCAATAATCCAGTTCTAATCCCAAAAGATAAACTCAGTCCATAGCGTCTCATAAAAGTTCTTAAAGTCATAAAAATAAACTCTCTGTACATAAAGTTGGGGCAACCCTAGGACACGTCTGGAGGAGAAAGAAAAAATCCCTGATTCGCAACTAATAGGGAGGATTCCGGATTCTCCAGTCTGCACTATTTGAATCTACACTTGAGTTACTGGTTCCGTTGGTAAGCTTTATTAATCACATTAAATCACGAAAAATAAAATTTGAAAACACTTCACTGTAAGAGCTGAAAATTTAACATTGTATGTACTTTATCAAAAATCACTTTCATACCATTTTTACAAAAATCCTTTCCTCCCTGAATTTTGGTTCTTTGCTATCGTTTAAAATCTAGGAACTCAACTAGTATCAGATGTATTTTTAGCTATACGTTAAATAAAGATATTAATTTACCTTAATGTTGTTGATCATATTTGCCGAACCGTAAACAAATCCCTGAATTCTTCGTATTATTTACGTTAACGGAGCTTCATTTTTTTTCATGTCTTTATCTCCGTATCTGTCGAGATATTTACTAAAAGGATTAGAAATCTACAAAAGAGAAATCGAAATAAAATTATTCTTTCTTTTTTTTATTTTAATTTCAGAAATCTCAATTTTAATCATACCGGAAATAACCGGATGCTCGGAAAGATTTTCTCTGGAAAAGAAAACTAAATGAATAAAATACTCTTTTTTAGCTTCTTTCAGTGTTTTTTATCGTCGACAAGTCACTAATACCTGTTGTTAAATTAATGAACAAAAGATTCAATGTAAGCCTAAAACGTTTTTCCATTGGAAATACGAAGACACAACAATGAATATGATTCCTCCTCATTAATGTGACGATGAGACGTGATACATTAATCTCCGAAATTATCTATTATCTCTAGATGCCATAATAGTTTATTTTTATTATTCCTGTTATTAATTATAGACTTATTATAAATATGTGTGCTATGTTATTACTTTTGTTTGCGCTAAAATACAGTTTTTTCAGAATACTTTATTTTAAATCGTATAACTTTCTATATATACTTAGGATTCAAATAAATCTTTACCATTGATAAGTTCTAATAAGGTATGGTAAACTATCCCACAGCTTATCTTATCAGACCCAGGGGCAACAGGAGCTCAGGGGTTACTGATGTTCCACTTTTAAGGCGTGGCCATGCGGTCTAGACGGTGGCCTGCCGTTGCGGCCAGTGTGCCAGTACTCGGGTTCGAATCCCGGTCGTGGCATGGTTGTTTCTTTCTTCTTCTGTGTTTCGTCCATTTCTGCGGGTATAACGTGAGCTGCCTCCTATGGCGTACCCTGGGCAACGTTTCGTCGGCTAAATACTCACATATCTCGCCCCTTGTTGAGGCCAATAGTTTAAGTACTAAGTGCCCGGGCGTTGGTTAAAAAGAAAAAAAAGTTCAATTTACATAAAGTTGGGGGAACCTTAGGATCCGACTGCAGGAGAAAGAACCCAGAAAAAAAATCTGACTCACAACCAATAGGAAGGATTCCGGATCCTCCAGTCTGCACTATCTTAAAGCTTAACACTTGAGTTACTAGTACCATTTGTAAGCTTTAATTTAAATTTAATCACATTAAATCATGAAACATAAAATTTGAAAACACTTCACTCTAAGAGCTGAAAATTTTACATTGTATATACTTTATCAAAAATCACTTTCATAATTTTTTACATAAATTCCATTTGACACGTAGTCATTTTCGAAAATAATCAATACTGTATCTGAAATCCTAGTATGAAAATAAGTTATTGGCAATCTGCTACATAAAACTTCTAAATCTATTGATTGTTTTGTTTTTGTCCTTATAGTTCTTTTTCTTATTAAATAATTTTCCTCCATTTATTTCTAATCAGCTTCAAGGAATTTCAAGGGGTTTCTACTTTATTAACAAACAACTCGTAAACAACTTTTTTTGCATTTCAAGGTCATCGTTTTACGATTAATTTTAACTTCGAATTAAAAATATTTATCTTAACTTTGTTGTTAAAGTTGTGCGCCGTACAGTCTCAATTAAGTCTGACGCAAATTGAACCGCACTCGAAAGGCATTATTAAAACGCAACAGGGTGGCACTTGTAGATGTCGTACACTATTACCAGTTCCATGACTCTAGAAGCCATTTGCAACATCTAATCTAATCAATTTCGATATTCATACTGGTGCAGTCAATCAGACTTATGGCAAGCAATTACGAAAAATAGAGTTAAAAAAAAAGTCAATCCAGTCCATCGCCGTCTCTGATAATCACTATAAATATTCAGTAGATTTCGAAGGAAAACAACTAAGGATCACTAAAAAAAAAACCCCGCTCGATGTTGTAAAGAAATGCCAGAATGCATTATTTTTCCTCTTTTCATGGCAAACTTTCCAAATCTGGTTGGACAACATCATTAGAGGCGTAAATGAGCGGTTGCTACGCATCGAACGCGTTCGGAAGATTAACGTCACCAGGAGAATGAAGGTGGGGGTAGGGGTAGGGAGCATGAATGAGCATCAGAGGGGATAAACAGTTGAGAAGCAACAACTGTGAAAAAGCTGTTTCTCTACAACTACCCGCTGCCTCAGTAAAATGCACCCAGGTGATAAATTGAAAATTTACACTCCACTAAAAGGGGGGATTAGTCTGAATCGAAGGCAAACGAAGAAGCACCGGCAACACCTTTTGAAAAGCAGCAAAATTCTAAAAAAAAAAAAGAGCCCTTTTGACGTTGGAGAGATACGACAGTTTCTTTTCTCTTTTTTCTATAAATCACTCGTAAAATCTCTGTTTTGGAAAAGGAGGGGGAGGCCCTTGTTTCTCTGCGGTGGTTTGCGTGGGCTCTCCGAGCGCCTACTTGTCAATATTAGTTGATCTGAGTGGCTTAAATGTTGCGCATGCGCGCTTTCTCCAAGAGATCACGAGTCTCACGTCCCGTTAGTAAATCCCACCTATGTCCTGCCGATAGGAGTCGACCCTGTTTTCCCCAAACCCAGGATATGTGACGGCGACGCACATTTCTGCTAATGTTAGATCTCTGTGACACAATGGACTACTTTGCTTCGTACACCCGCAATCCACTTTGGTATTGGAATATGAATAATAGGGCCCTGGGATGAAAAAGAAGGGATTGGGGATTGATTTCTAATCTTTGGTAAACCTGACTAGGTTTGGAATCCATTTCATGAAAATACAGTCCCCCTTTCAAGAAACTTGAAAATGAGAAATGGTGTCTGTAGAACTCAACATCAAACCACCAATCACAGTTTGGATCATCATATATTCTAAGAGTGGTAGGAATAGGAAAGATCAAGAACTAAATAGAATAAAAATCAACTTGTATTTCCTGAAAGTGTAAAATTAACACACTATGTTGCATGTATTAAAAAAATATACAAAAGATGTCCACAGCATCTTTCTTTAAAAGTGAATACTGTATTAAAAACTTCAAGAATAATGACAGTCAGTGCTTTACAGAGAGTAATGAAAACGATCTTCAATAAAAAAAGGAAATAAGTGGCAATGTAAGTGAGATAAGTTACCTCAAGCGTCTACTGTATTACTAGTGAAGAAAAGCGTGCATTTAAGCAGTAGCATTTAGTAACTATTCCAAATTTAAAGTAACTGTCTTTAAGTCCCCATTAGCGGAGATAAGTATCTGCAAGATCAGACTCTGTCTGTTATAGTTTTCTTTGAAACCTTTGGCTGTAAGATGTCATTGCTCTACTATGTATTAAATTTGCTGAGAATTATACCAAAAATAGTCAATTTTTTTATTGATTAATTGAAGTTTTGAATATGGCTAGAGGTAATTAAATACCAGTAAACAAGATAAAATAAAATAAAACGTTTCATATGGTCATGCCCATCTTCATTACTACAAATCAAATAGAATTTCAAATGAATTTTTCATAAATGATTATCAAAAACCCAATTTATTCCAGCTGATATATCGCTTTAACCATAACCAACCAAATTGTGGCACTATTTTAACTAACTACAGAAAACAAAAAACTAAAAAAAAATTGTAGATAAAAAAAAATGTCCTTCTCCTTCTGCCAAATAAAATGTAAGTGCCATAATACACTCAAATAAGGTTATTGTTTTATAAATATAAAATTGTTATACATTTTAGCAATAGGAAGTTCTTGAAAGAACTTTACAACTTTTTTCCCTAAATATTTTGTGTTTATTTGTCCTGTAAAAATATTGTGAAAGAAAAACATGCATTTGTAAATTTCCATCCATTTCTAGTGCTCTCTACCACAAAATTTTGCATCAGCTAAAAAAACGTGGCGAAAAGATGCAAATCTTAAATTCTATTAAAAGCTTAATCAAACGCCAAATTTGAAAGGATTACATAGCGTAGTTAGATCCAGTGGGAATCAATTCATTTTCTGATGTCATTCTTTTCTATGGAAAGGTGTTCTTTGGATGGCTGTAGTCAAAGGAAAGGATAATTTACGAATACAGTTGAAAAACAAAATATTTAAAGAAAGTAGACCTAATGTTCTCTCAAGATCTTTTATTGCTCATAAATATACATGTCAAGCTTCAAGAAGCACCATCTAGCTCAGGAATTATTGTAGAGGACAGAAAGAAATATAGACGTATCCTGACTTTGTCTCTTAAAGCATTCTTGCAAAATCGCTAAAAACAAGAAAACCACTTACTTTTCATTAAAAAAAACTAAACTTTTCACTCGAAATGTCACACTAAATAAAACATTTAGTAATAAGTTGGAAGTATTTTCTGTTTCATTTTCCAAATCCTCGTGGAAATTGATTTGCTCTGTTTTCAGATAAGATTCTGTTTTTGTAATATAAGGAAACGACATATTGACAGACCGTCAACAGTGGCTTAAAATTTATTTCATTATTTGAGTAAACATTCAAATAAAGCATTACTTTGTTTTAATATGAAATTCTTTCTCTGCATTATTAAAATATGAGCAAGATATTTCAGAAATCTTTGCAATTTAGAAATTCCATTTTCAAAAGAAATATCTTATTAATAAAAAATTCCAAAGGGAAAAACAAATATTTTAATTTCTTTTTCTGAAAAAAAAAAAATGAACTTAATGAAAATCTTTGATTTCTCAGAACTTCTAATAACCATTTCAATTTATTTTAGATTTAGTTTCAGTTTCATTAAGATAAACATTTTTATTGTTTCTATGGGTTGGAGCTATAGAAATCTTTTTCACTAAAAAATTAGATATTTACTTTGTCTATGCCAAATATTAAATCATAAAAATTTTATACCTAAAAATGTAAATTTGTAGAATTCTTGAAAATACAATTTTGTAACTTTTAAAATGTTGTGTTTAAAACTTTATATTTGTTCTCAATATAGATTCAGTAAAGGCAGATCCCAATCTTGGGTATTTACTACTATTTTTTCAACCTGTCATGGGCTAGACTGAAAGTCGGATTTTTTCACAAAACATCCAGGCCTTGCAACGACTCATGGGACTCCGACTTCTGGTTTCAGCTGTGGAGGCGTTACACATACAGGCACAGGAAATCTAAAAGCTTCTTCCTACGGGGTCGCTATAAAGGAAACACGTATGAACAAAAGATAAACACATTTTAACAAAAATAACAGCTTCGCGGATTGGAGTAGACAAGAATACTTCGTAATTCTTTAATCTTATACTTTTTCATACAATGATGTGGAATTTTAATTTAGAATGTTTACAACTATCTTTTTTTTATTTTGATACGAAATACAATCAAAATGATTATTAAGTTTACAGTAAGCTTAAAATAACAACACACGGATTTTTTGAAAGAGATACTTATCTAATAATACTATTAACAGTAAACAAGTAACGTGATCGATTGCCATTTCAAATCTGTTGTGGGAATATTACCGGCTTATTTTTATAATGAGAAATGTATTCGAATTTAAAAATTTCAGTGTTATGTTTTTAGTACTATTGAAATCAAAATTCACTCAAAAGCAAATAAATGCATGACTATAAGGATCCTCTTTATGCATCCTCTTTATCAAGGATCATATCAAACAGGCAGCATTGACCTATTTTTGGAGATGTCACGCCATCACAAAATATTCAATGTCACATTGAAGCTCCATACTGTGTTCGTCAGGTTTCAATTATTTAGAAGCCATCGCTTTCCTTGTTTCTTTTTTTGCAACGTTGTTTTCGGATTTATCATAAGGATGCAAAATCAAAGCACATAGTCACGAAACTGTCTTTCTGATGGAGGGCGGCAAAGAATCTCATAATCTTATGTTAGAATATGTCCATTCCAGATTTTTTTTCATTGATTCTTTCCAGACGGTCCACAAACAGAAAAGTAATGGCTCTGTATAACAGATTGGTACTACGATTTAGAAATGCACAATTGATAGGTCTTGTTAAGCTGGGTGTTCCTAATATATAGATCACTGATTGTATATAAAAATATTTTCGAATCTGTATACCTATTTATTTTATGGAGTACACTTATTTTTAAAAGAAACTGAGTAATAATAATAAAAAAAAATGTCTAAATAAACCGTACATCATGAGAAGGCTGTTTCTCGACAGCGAAACGTCGTGTATTCCAATTCATGTCTATAAATTATTTTTTGATTAGTCAGGTGTATGACTTCATTATTGATTTCAATGTCATTCAGTGCACGTAAACCCGTCATATTAGTACTAAACCGTACATCATGCTGTGAATCTAAATACAATAACTATGTTCAACACAGCTTTGAAAAGAAGAAATTATATTGTAATAAAAAAGATTGTTTGTTTTATTTTTTGTACTTCATTTATCCGGTTGATTTCATCTCTTTCATACACCCACAGGATCCTCTACCTCCTTATTTAGTAGTCGAAATATCTATGATAATCTAAACCTATTTTTTAAGTTTCGCCTTACTGGGATATCTAATTTTTTGGGTTCTCTTGGACAGCTGGGCAGAATTTTTCAACTTTTCTTTCATTGTTTTTTTTCTCCCTTGAATTTGAAAGAGTATTATAAACTTCAGTCTAAATCTTAAATTTAAGAACGCGGATATAAAAACAGTAAGTAATAATGATTTTACATTTTTAGAGCTGTTTTTTTTCTTTGAAATCCCTAAGCTGATTTTGGGATTTTCCTTTTTCTTTTTTAGACTCAACAAAGAAGAGTTACTTTATTCGTTCCGCCAATATCGGAGAAAAAATTCTGTCTATTTCATTGATTGAAGAGTTAGAGGAAGAATCGTATCATTCATCTCCAAAAACACGATTGACTGACATGATTGCTTCGAAAAACAAAGAGCAAATGCTTGTTAGTCCTAACACAAGAAGTATTCGGTATTTTTTTCTTTTTATTTCAGGTAGAAAACAGGGAAATAGGGCTCTAAGATGAATGAAGCAATTTCGAGATCTAAGGTTAAAAAGTATGGTCTATTTGAGATTTTTTTTTCTTGATTCTTTCTATCTTCAGCAAATAAACACACGTAGAAAAAGTAGAAACGAAAAAAAAAATCAATCGGCTAAGATGGGTCTCGGTTCCCGTCTCCCATCCTCCCATTAAGTACAGTTGATGAAGCACCACATCAGAAATCCTGTTTAGTTTGGAGCCAGCTGGCAGCACAAAGCAAGAAAACTGTAACTCTCAGACCTTTGTGAAATCTGCACATGTGCAAATTACGGTGCGTGTCATGCAGAGTGGCTATAACTATAAGCTAAACGTTCCTGGGATGCGGAGGTTTGCATGTCTGATGCCAAAAGCGTGTATCAATCAACACCCTACTGCTGTTATGTGGACACGTGACACTGTTTCGCACTGATAATTTGCAGGCGTTTTCACGACGACCTTGCAGTCGCATTTCCCATCTATAACTTCATTTTTTTTATGTGTGTCTGTCTGTCTCCCTTCCTCTCTTACTGTCTTTCTTTTTTTCCTTTCTTTCTGGACTTGGACTGGAACTGAGGCGAAAATCAATTCTTTACCACTAAGCTACCCCCAGAGCCTGGTGAAATTCATCCCATTTAATATGGAGGAGTGGAGTGTGGCCCCGGTGTCAGGTGGGCGGCGGCTTTGAGCACCCTCCCGGGATTCCTGCGTGGCTCCCTTGCTCACCTGCAGCGCCTCCAAACGGCAGCCATTTTGGAAGGCGAGCCGGCTCATCACTCACCGGCTGCACCCTCGCCTCCTCCCCGCGGCCTGACAGAGGGTGGCAATTAGCAACCGTAAAATGGATGGCGTCTTCCTTAAACGCTGCGCAAAGAGAAAGCAGGTATTTTCTTCCATCCTTTACTTAAGATTAGCGGGAGAATGGAAGACGACAATTCATCAAGCGGTCAAAGATTTTTAGAACAAAGATGTAGCCTCCCTGTCTTCCTTGTCTTCCTCCCCCTCCTTAAAGATTACCCTCCCTTACACAAATGCAGAACGTCCCCCTCGCGGAAAAACGACCTGAAAATAAATCAAAGCCTAAAGTTGATTCTCATTATGTAAGGTAATTGTTACACAGCCGATAAAGAAGCAAAAAAAAACAAAACAGGGTGAACTACGTATCGAAAACAAATTGGATTCTCAAACTTTGATAAATTGAAATAGAAAACATAGAACTAATCCCTTCAGAAAAAAAAACTCTATTCAGAAAAAAACAACAGTACTTTATTATATCTAAATCCAATAAAAGCGTTTCGAAATTAATCAACTTATATAATTGGCCAAGTTCGTCTGTCTGTCTGTCTGTAACTCGATATAATTAAGCTATTAAGATAGATCCAAGGTTCTCAATGGTACCATTGAATCAAGGATACTCAAATTGGATGAAATATTAGTTCATTTTGTCATTCCATGTTGTTTCCATGAAATTTTACCTGAAATTCTAACAAAACATACGTTCAAAACCAAATAATTTTGTTATCACAGCACCGATTTTAATGAAATTTGGCATACTTAGTTTTTTACGCTGATTTTGAAACTCAAAACCATTTTTGCCGTAGAAGCTTTGTTCACAAGTTACCGCAGTATTTAGATTATATAAAGGTGAGTTTCAAATGCCTTTCGGCGTTATGAGTCAAAAATAATAATTATTCTTTAGATAAATTAAACTTTAGATATGGTTGGTATTTCGTTTTTCTTTTTGGGTGGAAAATGATCCTTTAGATTAAACTCTCAGAACCTATATTACAGGTGTACAGGTAAGAAGTACACCTAAATAGGTCTGATAAACAATAAATAAAAAAAAAAAAGTTTCAATCAAATCATCAATCGAATCAAATATATATATATACATATAAATTGGCTAAGTTTGTCTGTCTGTAACTCGATATAATTAAGTTATTAAGATAGATCCAAGATTCTCAATGGTACCATTGAATCAAAAGTACTCAAATTGGATGAAAATTGTGTCATTGTGTCATTCCATGTTGTTTCCATGAAAATTTATTCTTGGGAACTGACCTGGACAACTGAAATTCTAACAAAACATACGTTCAAAACCAAATAATTTTGTTACCACTGCATCCATTTTAATGAAATTTGGTATACTTACTCAGTTGTTTACGCTGATTTCAAAACTCAAAACCATTTCTGCCGTAGCAGTTTCGTTCACAAGTTAGCACAGTATTCAGTATAGTTGATAATAAAATGATTTTTCAGATTTTTTTATGCCTGTCAGCCGACAAGCTTTGCTGCTAGTATTAGATAAAAGAAAACATCTATAATCAATGATATTGTAGAAGTACTTGAATTACGAAGTTTGGGAACATTCTTCTTTCTTTATTGAGGAACCATTCTTTGTTGTATGATACAATAGATTAATTACCGTACTGATATGAAGATAAGACATCTACGTAGTTTTTATTATTATACAAATGTATATATTCGTGCTTTAAGGAAATTTTTTTAAAAAAAAGTGTTATTTTGGAAATTTAAAGTTTAAGACATTCTTGATGTATTTAATAAATATATAATCTTTTCTATAAAGATGCACGATAATTTCGGATAATGATTAATAATTTCTTACATAGTACTATACCAAGACATGGCACCAAAGTTCACAATGGCAAAATTCAAACAAAGTTTCTTTTTATAGTACAAATTCTTTGTTAATTTTTGTTTTATTTAACTTTTCCATCTCAGATGAAGAAAGATTGTGCAATAGATTGTGCATAGGATTTCAAGGAGATAACATTTTTTCTAAACTGTATTTTCTCTTTACTTTGCTCATAAACATGTGACCTGAATCACAAAAATTTTTCTCAGATTCGCCTCTTTCTTACATTGGGGATCAACAAATTAATAAAACAGAAAATTTATATAATATCTAATGTTTAAAATATATTATTTTCTGCGGAGTTCTGAATTCATCAATTCTTCATTCTGAGTTTTTTACAACATTCCTTTTTGATAAATAAAACTTTTCAAAAAGCATTCCGAACAATAACATTCCGAACATTAAGTTCAATCTCATTGATTTTTAGAGCTGAGTTAATGTATAGGTAAATATTTTAACCTATTCTCATCAGGAATACAGGAGTACAGAAACCAGAATATCCAATTCACAGAGGATTTCGTAATGCCTTGGGGTTACCTACAGAAAAATAATCGGCAAACATTCCTAACAACTGCTAAAGATCGAAAATAGACAGAAGAAAAGCTTAGTTTCAGATCTGTTTGTTCAGTTGATTGCAGCACATAAAATTTTACTTTTCAAAACTGTTTTCATGTGAAAAATTTAAGTTTTCAAGAAAAATTCCTGTGAAAAATTAGAAAAGTCTGGAGTATCTAGGTGACCTTCCGAGATATCTATCGTGGAATGTAACATGTATCAAATTAGATTTGAAAACATTACATACAAACTTTTGGATCTAGTTTTCATTAACAATAATAGTGAACCCTAATTTAGTAAATAATATTTTCTAATTTTTTTAGTGACTTAAAAAAATTAAAATTAGTTTGTACATTTTGAACGATGTAAAGGGAAGAATCCATGTCTCCAAGAAGCCATGTCCTTTACAAATAATTATAAAACTTGAATTACAGTTGAATACATATAAGTTCGTCAAAGACAATACTTTTATCTTCATCTTTATTCTCTGTAGTGGAGGAGAGAGTAAGATAATTCTGCC
>JAFIDM010010028.1:13829790-13839876 GCA_023159025.1 Thereuonema tuberculata | reverse complement strand
TGATCTCACCTTCTTGGTAGAAAAGCGATGATTAAACGACAAAACTTACAATTTTTCTTACTATCAGTGAATAATGATTTCGTTTTAAGCTAATTCGCATTATTTAAGGTCTTTAAACTTATCAGTGTCTACTGAGGTCATATTCTATGCCTTTTTTTTATCGTACATCAACTATTCCTTCTCTTCTATTCAGGGTTGCCCCATTTCTGCCTTCTTCATCTTCCATCAGATTTTTGAATGACTGCATTTGCTCAGTCCTTCTACTTTCCAAGTAATTCAAATTGTACAAGCGCAGTTTCACTCCCTTAAGAGTCAACCATTAGCGGAGATTCGTCTCTTTTTAGCTCACTTTTCACCCACAGTGACGAAGCATTCGCCAATTACGACATAGTCTTCTTTTTCTATATCAATGTCAATTAATAACTAGGTTTTTTTTTCCGCACATCCTTCTCAAGAGAGATGAAAGGCCTCATCCATAAAAGCGTGTCTCGCTGTTTAACTCTGTTCGTCGGTGCGGATTTAATATTTTACGACAATGCGTTTAGGCATGATTAAAGAGCTCCAACTGGTAATGTTTGAACATGCCGATGACAGCATAGTTTACTTTCCATCGTATGCCCTCTAAAAATTTAAAATATATTAGACTGTTCCTCAAAGACAGTCACATCAGCCATTATAAAGCTTTGAAAAGATAGGTAAAAAGCGGAACGGCCTATTCCGAGTAAACTGTAATTTCAAGGGAAATTTTCATTTTGATCAAAGTTATTGTTTGTCATTTTGGCCGAAATTATTTTGTTTGAGTCGTAAATTTATTTCAGACTATTAACTGCTTGATTTGTAAGGCCTGAAATTTTAGTTTGTATAAAAATACAATTCGCGGATTGGTGATGTAAAATAATTTTTAAAATTAAAATTCTTAGTTTAATTGATGCATGTTTTGTTTTTTTTAAATAGATCTGCCAATTCGCTTGTTTTATAATAACAACGATGACCATACTGCGCCAGAAAACATAGGAAAACAATAACAAACGTAGACTTAATAAACATCGTAGGTAAAGATTACATTGATAAAATTCTAGTATTTTTTTAATATCTAGTTAAAATTCTAGTATTTTTTTAATATCTAGTTAAAATTCTAGCATTTTTTTTATAACTGGGAGAGCGAAATTACTACTCAACTTTCACAAAAAAAACCTACCTACAGTGCCTATAAAAATCTCGTGTGTATGGATGTCAGATACCAGAATCACCACCTTTTTGGATCCGATTTTTATGAAACTTGGTATATTTTCTGTATATTCAAACTGACACTCAACCTTTTTAAAATAATGTGAAAGTAATTAAAAGACTTTTACAAGGTTTTTCATATTCTGTATACTCTATAGACATAAAAGGTGTTCTGGAGTGGATGAACAAATTACCGCAAGTTAAAAGAAATGGAATTATCGATTATAGAAAATACTTCGTCATTAATGTCTTTTAAATTGAATTTTGAATTAAATTCTAAAATGTAATTTCCCTTTAAAAGGAACGTAGAAAGTAAATGAAACTATAAAAGAGTCAGCAAATAGAAAACTCCGACACTAAGGCTATCAAGTCTTCTGCCTTTGTTAGCATCCACATGTTGTTGTTGTAGATGCAACAGGGATGTTAACAGTGTCGACTTGGGGGCGTAAACTTTAAATTCATAGTCCTAAGTGGTTCTAAAACGTTGTGTGTTTTTCTTAGAACTTCCATTTACAAATTTTATGATCAGAAATAGGAAAATAAACAGCGTGTAGCCTATTTGCTTCATGAGAAACCATATATAGTTAAGGCTTTAGGATTTGCAAGACTGGAAAATAAAATAGAAATTGTAATTCAGAAAGCATGTAAAGACAAAAAAAAATGCAGTAAACTAAAAATATAAAAAGAAATTGACTTTTTTTTTTCAGTTCTTATGTTGCTTTGTTTATTATAACTATAAATTCATTAGGCTTGTCTATAAAAAAAAATACTCCCGAAAAAATTTATACCAGCATTCTTTCTTTTTGTTGACTTGAGAGATTTCGAATTATGTTAACCAGATTTTCATGAAAATTTTGAACTTTGATGTTCTAAAACAATTTTTTACTACTATCCTAGTTTTATTAAAATCAACCCATTAATTAATTCAACTGTTTTTCATAAAGTTAAATTTTCAATTTTAAGTCTTCCTTTTTTTATTTTCTTAATTTCGTGGAATTCCCAAATGAATTGGAATTCTCAATGAATCTAGAGCATTAATAAAACTAATCACTATAAGGTCGTTATAAACTGACCACTACAGTGTAGGCGTATTTACAACCGAATGATAAATAGCTCTGAAAGGGCTTTACAGGTTTCATTTAATGTATTTTTCGCTTCTTAAAATAAATCCGAAACTTAAAAAAAGACCTGAATGTAATTTTTAATTTAATACGTACGTACCTCCATAAACTTTATATCTTAGCGACGTTTAGACTGCTACTACGAAATTCCTATTAGTTTTGGTATATATCCGACCAATGGGTTTTGTATTTTTATGATCAAAGCAAATCTTCTTTATGAAGAAAAGTTAAACTTTTGTGTAACGATAGATAATATTGATAACTAATATTTTTCTTGATTTTTTGATTGAAGTTGGACACGATCAACAATATCAGCCTTCGAAAATGCCTACCTCTTCTAGGTAAATAAACAGAATTTCATACAATTGTTAAAATAATTTTCGCAGTTCTTCAACCCTTTTGTTACAACCTTTCTTACTGCCATTTTAGCATATTTTTCAAGGACCATGTGTCCTTGTTCCTATCTTAACTCTATTAACTTTGAATACTTGGATGGAGTCTTCTGGGAACATTGCGTATGCTTATAAGACCAAGAGGTGATTTAACTTTATACTTAAATTTACATGTATCCTGTTTTTGAGAAATCACGCATTAAGGTACCAAAAATTCCCGTTCGAAAACTTTAAAAACAATGATGTCTACATGTCTTATTAATCCTTTTAACTAATGTATAATTTGCAAGCTCTTTCGTATAATTAAAATTAATCGATTTAAGCAAATACATAATGGAGATTCAATTGCTTGCATTAAATACATTAAAATGTAAAAGTAAATGGAAACTTTGCTTTTCACAACTTTAAAAAAATTAAAAAAAAGGAAAAGGGCTTGAAGTTTTCCCATCTTTCCCCTGATTCTTACCTTGCAAGAACGTCGAAGCTAACTGTATCTAATGAAATTCGACTAGACATTGAGAACCAAATGGTCGCTGATCTAGACGTAAGGCCAAAAATTCCAGTTCCACGTGGTTAATATATATTATTAGAAAAGAAGAAAACAACATAACGAGAATTTTAAAAAAGTCTGGTGGCAGGAAAGGAAGAATGTTGTTGTGATTTCTGAATGGAAAGAAATCGACAACAGACAACGGCCTAGAAATCAGCATCTTTGGCTTCTTTGAATTTAATTAGATAAGGTTTCAAATTTATACCCAGTTCCAATGGCCATTTTCAGTGGTGGGGAATATCCGCAGGAAGTAAGGGGAGTTTCCTCATCAAATTCTACATATAATTAGCTTTTTGGTCATTAGAACTATACCTGAGAGTTCAATTCAACAAATTAAGTTTCTCCAATCTCGAATGGGAGGGTTTAATTTGCCCACTCTCTCTCCCCGAGTCAAATTTAAGCACAGACATATTAACAGAAATTAAAATCGGTTCAGAGGCGACGGCTTGCTAGCGTAGCGCCACTTACACAGCCGCTTTTCAAATTATCCGAACACAATTTTCATAATCACAATTGCTCTTAACGCGATATTCGCAATGTCTCAAATATGCTTCACGTAATGTTAAAGCACTCGTACGACCTAGTTCACAGCGAATTGGGACGTAAAACGACACTGGGAGACAGACAAATGTGTAATGTAAAGACGATCCAGTTGGCGACCCAACTTTCGATTCCTGAATGGTAAGATTGGCTACTGCCAGAAACGGAGTGGATAAAAATACCAACGAATTTCAAATTACCCAAGAAAATGGCGGAGTTTTCTTTGGTTTTTATGGTCCTAACTTATTTTTAAAGTAATTTACTCCAGATATTCTAGAAATATCTCATTCAATATGTTTGATCAATTTCTAAAATTTAAGCTTTCTGTAGTGAAGAGTTTTCAAAACTCTTACTTATGGCGCTATAATGTCAAAGCTATGTTGATAAATTTTAGCTCTTACCCTACTCGCCCTCAAGACTAATATCTCTCAAAATCATAAGTCATCTTTCTATTATCTTAAACTTAAATCAAGTTTCACTTCGTAGAATAAATAGTCAGGGCGATAATCAATTGACTAATAAATATATAATTCAAATAATTTTTAATACCCTATTTAAATGTAACATGTATAACAAATTTTACTCTTTTAAAAAGTTACACACTGTAAACGTTGACACAAAGAATACAAAATGATCACGTTTATATATCACACGTATATATAAAACTAACTTAGTAATTGTGATTATCATGCGGATTACAGATATGACCTGTTAATGAAAAAAAAGGGCATTATTTGCAGATTTTCATGAATTTAATAATTGAGCTTTTAAAAAATGTCGAGTTAAGAGGTCCAAACTTCGAATTAATATTTACAAGTTCAAATAAGATGGATTAATGTAATATACTGGATTTGAATGCTAAAATCTTCAAATATATTCAGTAAAGTATCTGATTTTTTTATATTTTATTAGTAAAATTTAAAATATATTTCCTCTTAAAATATTGAAAACTATTTAAATATAAACTACAATTAAAAAAATATACATAACAATCGAACAGTAGCTAGCTATCACAAGTATAATAAAGATTTAAATTCTAATTGAATAAAAACAAAACTGGTGATGGATTAACTAAGGTTAAAAATCGTTAAACATTCTTGTATCACTTCAAATATTTTTCTAGTATTTTTACGTTTATGTTTAAATTTTTCGAACCGTGAACTACAAGGAGTAGTTTTCAAATATAAGAGCTAGAGCTTATCTTGTTCGTTAAAAATCCATAAGATGTAAGATCCATCTTTCTGTCAATATTATTGAAGAAACACACAAATGAAAGGAAAACTACAAAGACAAACTGATTAATGATTTTAATTTCTTTAGGAAATTGGGCTAAAAAAGATGGATTTACCATTTAGAATAACTGCCATTTTGGGATTCCAACGTTATTTAGAGGCATGGAAGTAAATTCACAAGGAAAAAAAGGGATTTGACTGACAAAAACACTACACTGAAAAAATTGCAGTAAAAATTTAAATGCGATCTGCATTTCGGTGCAATTATACAGGTTTTTCGAAGCAGAAGAATTTTGAAGACAGTCGGCATGTAAATTTTAATGAATCGCGGAATCCAATTAAGAATCTCTTTGAAATTTGGCGAAAAGGAGAAGTGACTCACGGATGTCAGGTCTCCATTGAGCACAAGACAAATGGCGACCGTCGCTGTCAAGCAGCAGAAAGCAGGCATTCAATTGGATTAGGAATCAAATCAGGCAGGCGGCACAGCGCCATTATAAGTGAGACACGCCATCCAAGGAACACCTGAAACCTCTCCCTCAAGAAATTCAAAGACGACTCAAGAAAAAAAAAGAAATGGCTTGAATTCTCTGTAGTGGCACCAAAGTTATTCGGCTTGACTTGAGTTCGAAGAAGGTCATTTCGCACCCAGAAGATAATAAAATGGATTCTGGAATCTTCTAAATTATGAACGGTAATAAAACGAGGTTTTCTCTAGCAGTGAGAGAGATTTAAGAACATGTAAGAAATAAAGAGGAATAGGAAAGACGTAGAATCATTAAAAAGTGAGTCTCTGTCTAAGAATATGTCTTACAAATCTAGCAAAATCCAGTTAAAAAAAAAAGAGAAATTCACAAAACGAAGAACATAAATAAAAACTTTTTTTTCCTTTCTTTATGTTAAATTGTTTATTATGCTAACGAAAAAGACATAGTTAGAGTGACAAATTTCAAGTCCCTGTTTGAGAAGCTTCTAGGTTTTTTTAGTTTTTAATCTATTTTGTATCAAAATAAACAAGTATCTTCCTTGTAGTAATCAGCATCTGTAAATAAAATTTTAGTCTCATAAGGTAAATACGTTTTGAGTTGTTACATATTACTGTAAATTAAAATTGCAAGATAAAACTATGTTTTGTTTTTGAGGTTGTTGTTTGTATTGACTCTTTTTTCTGCCAACATGCAACTGCATCATTTGCAACACTAGCATATTATTTTAAAAGTTAAAAGTTGTTTTTCCGTTTACTCGATTCTTTTCGAAACCTCTGTAGTATTTGTACACTCCCACGATAATCTGTTGCCGACAGAGGATAGTTTTTAACAAACATCGCTCACATTACATTCGTTTCATCTGATTTTAATAAGTTTTGATTCATTTTGGAGTTGACCGTGACCCCACTTCCGGTTCAATAAGAATTATCTCTTTCTCTAAAATATTTAAAGAGTACCTAGCTATCAACGACAAAAGGCAATTTTATAGAATTTTAACTCACCTATTTTGTAATACAAAATATTAAAAAAGTGGATATAACACTTGTATTTAAAAGTATTCTGTTTGTAGAGTAAATGCAGCGCCATTTTTTATTATTATTGTTCTGGTTGACTTGTCATTAGCTACATCTGAACATTAGAAAGAAAATTAAAATTTGATATTCATGACTTTATAAACTTCTTGGATTCTCCAGTTTCCCGCAAGACATTTCAGTATTTTAAACGATTTCCTTTAAAATATATATTAATATTCTAATAATCAATTAGTTAAAAATATACTATTTTATTACTTTTCATATCTTTTAAATTTATGCTTCGTACCAAATCTTAAGTTTTATCTAATTCTGCATTTTTTTTATTGATAATATAAACTAAACAAATTAATTAAAATTCTCCTTTTATTCGCCTTATTTCCTATAAATATGTATATATAATATACAGGGTGATTCACGAAGATATGTAGAAACTTCGGGAGCTCATTCTACATGTAAAAGTACAGAAAAAAAGTTATATAAAGATAGGTGCGGAAAGGCTTCGGTATCGAGTTACGGCTAGCGAAAGATTCGCCCATAATGTAGTACAACAATACGCACATGGACTACACCTCAGTTGTTAGCTCTCACAATAAATCAAAACAATACAATTCACATTATTGTTGAACAGCTGTTATTGTGTTGCCAACCTTTTTTTGTAGATTCCACGTTGGATAAGCTTCAAACCACTGGGAGATACAGTTCTGGGACATGTTTCATTCGATTTTTCAGGTCAACAACCATAAGAAACCACTGATTTCGCCCCTGAATTTACCTTCCCAGACTTCCAGCAAGTCTTCATTTCACCCAGGGTACTAGATAATGGGCGAAATCTTTCGCTAGCCGTAACTCGATACCGAAGCGTGTCCGGACCTATGTTCATATAACTTTTTTTTCTTTACTTTTACATGTAGAATTCACTCCCGAAATTTCTGCATATCTTCGTGAGTCACCCTGTATATATATATATATATATGAGGTTTAGTGGCAAATTAAATATATGTATATAATATTTCATACAAATACCAAATCTACGGAAAGCGTGTTAGTTGATCAATCAATTGTCATTGTATGTTACAGATATAAGAAATCCTATTTCGTAATAAAGAAAAATAAATTATGTCAACATTTGACGCATGCAAGTCAAATATTAAGTCTATTTTTCAAAATGGCTATTATTAAAAATAATGAATAATCTATCAAAAGTACTAAATGTTATTTTAAAAAAGAAAAAAAATCCATATAAACTTTATGGATTAATCAAATTAAGAAAGAATCAATCGAATTAGTTCATCAGATAACAATAAGACAAAAGTTGCTGTATTTTGACTTTCAAAAGTCAATAAAAGCATTTTTTTTTCTGCTGTCAATGATTTCTGCTACTCTAAAAGTAGTTTACAAGTTTTGCATGCTTTTCACATTTAGTAATTGCGGGTTCAAATGAAGTTACACTAAACCTCTCAGCGAATTTCAATTTATACCGAATTTTAGGTAAGTCTGAACCAACTGTAACTTATCACTGCAAGAAGCCAGCGCTATTATTCCCATGAGAAACCTAACTCACACTCAGTTTCACAACCGAACAACCTTTGCAGAATAATTGACTTCATCTGGTTGTTTGAAAACAATATGAAAAAAAAGAAGAAACCCCACTTCATAGAGAAAGTTTGTCAGTTCAATCTAATTAAATTGCAAAGAAAGTTTCCAGGGTATTGTGTGCTTAAGAATGTACGGACTTAACAACTATTTGTTCTCAAATTTCCGGCTGATGTCACATCAAAATTTTAAGACAAATAAAACATAATGAAATTCAGAAGCACTAGAATTATTCATTCATTGGGCTGTTTCTTATTATTCCTTATTCAAATCCCACGACCTGCTACAATTCTTTCATAGTTATTTGTAATTTAATAACGGTAATGAACTTTCATTGTGTTTCCTTCTTTCCAACTGAATTCATCTTCATGGAGAAAAAAGTAAAAATATCAATGTGTGACGAGAACACTAACAAATTTAAAATGGTAGATATAAATTCTAGATTATTATGAATGGTTAAAAGACTTCCCAAATGGAAATAAACTTGAAGTAAACTTTTTCAATTCTTGTTGACAATTAATAAAATTTATGTGCAGGACAACTTATTAAGTAAACCATTAAATCGTCCTGCACATAAATTTTATTAATTGTAAACAAGAATTGATAGATTCAGAAACAAGTGTTATACATTCCAAACATAATCAGTATAATCTAAACCCAATCTACATTTCTAATTCTAACTAATCTCATATTTTCTGTCTCCTTATTTTTAGATAATCCGTATTTTATTAATCCTAATATTTGAAACTTTGTTTCTAACTCTGCCATACATTCTTAAAAGAGTTATTTAGCTTCAATTATTTTCTAGACTCTCTGCAAACGAAGTCATTGTTTTCTGGAATATAAGCGCTGTATATTCATAGTATTTGATTAGTCGCGAGTTGAACTAATTTATGAACTTGTTAGTTACCAATCAGTACCAATCAATGATATCCAATCAGCCTTTTTGTTTAATTATAATAAACTAACTATTTATTAAAATTTTTCCTGAAAGTTTCGTGTGACAATGCAAATTGATAATCGAAGGATATCAACAAGAAAAACAAAATTCACAAGCAAAAATTCAGAATAAAAGCACAAAGATGAAAATAATACAATAACTGTCTCTGATTTCAAAATTTATTATTCTATCAATGTTATAAATTCCCTCAAATAGAAATCAACAATCTTTTTCGTTTTCTAAGTTGAAAGTCTCAGACCATTGTCCGGTCTCTTCCGCACCACCTTCCCCTTCCCACCACGAAGCTTTCCAGAGCAATTCCATAGGAATATAGTCGCTAATGGATTTTTGATGGGAAATTCTCTATAATGTTGACAGAAGCGACAGTGTTTGTGGCAGTGATGAAGCTGCCTCCCCCAAGCTATTCATCCGGGAACAACTTTGGTGGCCGAACTCTTTTTGTTATCAGCACTCTCATTCGTCAGCACTGGATCGACCAAGACACAAAATTTAATTTGGCCATCATTATTGGGTTAGAACAATTTCTCGCTGCAAACTACTCAATTGATGCAATATCTTTTAAACCCCAAGGTGACCACTGTTGATCCTCCACGGCCTTCTCATTGCAGTTTCCAGCTTCTTACAACATCAAAGCGAGGCTCAGAGCAAGGAAATAGCTGTCACGAAGCGATGACAAGCCAAGATCCTTTTTTTGACGTTTCTTATATGGAACGATAAATACTTCATTTCCACTATCAGAAGTTCCATTAATCATTATGAAACATTTAAAATATCGTTTTATCCTCGGGAAGAAACTCAGTCATTCTTTTTGTGTTAAATACTTAAAAGTGAATAAATAGGTATGATATTTTTGTTTTGATCCTTTCAAAATATTAACAAAAATCTTGTACTATTAAATTAAATTAGAAACTCCATCTACGGATAAATTTCATTTTATTACTGGTGATA
>JAFIDM010010028.1:13770520-13828865 GCA_023159025.1 Thereuonema tuberculata | reverse complement strand
AACTATATGAAATGCAAACGGATATCCACTTCTGTTTTGAACGCACATCATCTGGAAATTAAAATAACATCATAGTTTCAAATGTTTAGTACTTTCTTCATTACTGTACATTTGAAGTTAATTTGTTTATTAAGCTCACTTTCAATTTTAGAAAGAATTTTCCCATTAAGAATATCCAATGATTGAAATAGAATGTCGGAGTATTTACTTAACTGATGCACAAAATAAGCACTCATCAGCAGAAATTCCGAAAAAATATTTACAGAAAATGTATCGAATATTGGAATGTCAGATGCAGCAGAACCGATAAATCCACCGAAAAAATGGAAACATTTAAAAAGGCAGCCAAAACACAAAAGGTTCGAAGTTGAAAATAACTGCAATTTGTGGCAGTTTCTGTACAATTAAACGTAACCGATATCGTAAAGAAGTACAAACAAACAAAAGTTCACTATCTCGAGGACCTAACAGAAAGAAAGGATACGTCAATGTTATTGTAATCATGTAACAAAGGTCTATAGAAATCGGTGATAGATAGAATACGTTGGTATAATCTATCTTTGAGAAATGTAAGTAAATTTCTCATCATTAGCCGTAACTGCGTTCAGAAGTATTAAACTTATAAAGCACATATCGATAAATTAAAAGTAAACTATTTGCAAATTAACATTTCCGAACGGTTTCAGATCAATTCTATGTCGACGCAGAGATATAATAAAAAAAGAAAAAAAAACCAAATGCTATGTTCATCTTGTAATTGCTTTATTTTTAATGTATTAATACTTTTTTTTAAATATATTTTCAGAACTTAATTGTATGTAAATAATATGTATACAGATAAATTTCTCTGATTTGTTGTAAGTTACTTCAATATATCTTTACGATCAAGAACTAGAATTCAGTTTATTGTTTTTCTTTTTCCTTTCCTTCAACCAAAGTATTTTCCATTTAACTTTTCCATTTCCTTTTCCATTTCAAATTTATCGTGTTTAATCTGCTTAAAAAAATTATTCTTTTCTACTTCGTTTCGTAATAACTTTCATCTAATTTCAAAAAGGTCGTTAGCTTAAGATTTTATCCATTTATACGTTTTTTTCCCTAAGATTATATAAAAGAAAAAAATATATATCTACTCAAACGATCGTTCAAGCATTAACAGTTTACATTACAATTCTTAAGAACACCGTCTTAAAAAACATAAACTATTTGCTAACGATAATGAACGAGATGTGTGTTGATTTGTTGTTCCAATGAGGGAGAAAAAGTGTAATCTTACAACCAATCAATGTGGATAAGAAAATAATAAAAACATCTGCTCAACATTGAAACTGGTTGGTTTTTTTTTTCCTTTTCCGCTCTTTTTGCAAGAAGATGTGCGCAGCTGTGGAGCGCGCGGAGTATGGAAGGAAACCTAATGAATCTAAGTCTGACATTCCTTGCTTTTCGTCGGGATTTTTTAAGAGGCAAAAGAAAACTTTCTGCTGAGGATTAATGACCTTTTGTTTTCTTTTCAGAGACAAAAGGCCGGCGGTTGTTAATGAAAGAAGAAACTAGCTTAGGTTAATGAGCAAGAAAGGGAGATTAAAGTAAATGACTTGGATGTTATCAATGTAAACAACGGACTTTCTGATAACACAACGCAGGGACGAGTCGTAACTGGGCTTAATCAAGCGGCTTGGCCAACGGCCCCGGGTCAATTTCCATTGAACTTATGGACCAAAACTTTGGGCAAATTAAATCAGCCAGAGCCCATCTGCTTCCTCTGTACTTCGGCTAATTGGAGACAGAGAGAGACAGAGAGAGGCGGGGGAGGATAGACGATTCCCCTCTCATTGTTGGTCACTCCAAATCCGGTTGTCAAACCAAAGAAACTGGGCTACCACCAACGCAGTAAAGACGGATTCTCTCGTACTGAAGAACAGAAGTACAACAGACATTCATTTACAGCTGAATCCGAATCAGAACCAACAAGCCATTTTCCAGCGAGTAAAGAACTGATTCAATGGTCACTTCCAACAATATTGATTGAATAATTAGGCTTTAATGTGTCTTTCATCCGTTACTTGGTTTCATTTGGTTATGGTAATGTCATTAAAACTTCCCCGCAGAATATTCCGAAGTCACTTTCACTGCTGAGACTATCTTTATTATAAAATCTATACCAATGAAATGCAGTTGCAAATGCCTACAATTTTCAGTGGTAACAGCAGTAAAAGTCGCTTATGTTTGGTTAACTCATATCGATGTCGTTTCATCAAAATGTTGAACTAACGACAGAGATTTAAATTTTTGTGTGATATCCATTCCTAATAAATAACAATTTCAAGGCCTACATCTTATTTATTTGAAGGAAGCTCTTTTTCCCTTCAGGTCTAATCACATGGAGCTGTAGTTTTATTTTATTCTTATAATTTAAAATTGCAACTGATTTAATAAGATATGATAAACCTATACCAGTATTTTCAGTCCGTTTTTTCAGCTGTATGGTTAATAAGTTTTTATTTCAATTGAATACACTTAAAAAGGTCATCAGCAGATACACGTAATGAATCAATATATCTTGAAATTAATATGAAATATAGATATACCAAGCTCCAACTTGATTAACTCATACTACCTCCACAGTAACCACGTAACTTTACAGTAAAATAGAGCATAATCCTATTCACATCATCACGCACAATCTTTGAAAGAAGAAATCAAGAATCTTCACGATTTATCATGGTTTTCACCTTTACCCTTTCACAATCAACAGCAATAACAACAATAAGTTTCTGATTGTTGTTTCTTTAACTAAATGCATTAGCAATACTTAAAAATACTTACTTGAAATTTTGAAAACTGTCAGATTTATATTTAAGCGAATTCATACCATAAACAACAGAGCAAGAGTTACAGAATCACACCATTCAATTTAAAGCAATGTTGTTAATTGCGAAGGGAAATTATAATGAATTAAAATTTCCACCTACAGTAATGGGTAGAATTATGGTAATCTATACATTACAAACAACTCCTGAAACATGAATTTATGTGTATATAAACAAGTATATTAACATATATAAACATGACAGATTTCGTAATCAGATGCTGCAGCGAAGGAGGAAGACATAATAAAGATGAAATTGTTTACAATAAAACAATTTTTATTGAGCTCAAAATTCCATATTGATTTTTGTGAAGGAACACTTCAAATATATGAGTAAGATTTACGAAAATAGATAATACGGAGTATTTAATAGTTCGTAATTGCAAAGTAATTGTTAAAATGAAGCAGAAATATAATGAAGTCTTATCAATTAAAGAAAAGAAAGTAAATCAATTTTGTATTATTTATTAATTTGATTAAATAATTCAGCTTACACAGAAATTTCAAAATTTCAAAAAACGACATTTATAATTTAAAAATATACATTACAAGATGTAATCTTGTTGACAATGGTACTGCACAAATAATCCCAAAAGCTTTAGTATTGTAATTTATATTTTGAAAGTATAACTGCTTTTTAAAAAAATTAAAAATTTGTTCGTAGGCTGAATTTTTTTAATATTGTTAATCCAATTTTAAGCACAAGTTAAAAAGTTTTACATAGCATTAATATGAAGGATTTTTTTTTCAAATCATTTTCGTAACGAGTTTCATGAAATTTCGTAAATTATGACAAGGAATAGAATATTAGTTATAAGTGAACGACAGAATAATTTTCTTTAAAAGCAAAAAAATCAGTAGATAAATAATAATAATGAAATAAAATACAATTTGGAATTATTTCAAGTTGGTAAGGTCAAAAGTGCTTACATCCTTCGATAAATGCACATCTGTCATTCAGCTGGTATAGTCATTCAGGACGAATTAATTTATTACTTTCATTCAGAAAACATGAAAAGTAACTGTAATTTAATAAGAATCTAGTTTCGCAGACATCGTTTGAGATTCTTTGAAGTGTTTTATAATTGGCTTAAGTTTTTTTTTTCTTTTTTTGATAATTATTCAAGTAATTGAATTTCAGACAGCCTCTACAAAATTTGTTTCCATTGATCTGTGAGTGACAGAACTTTAATGAATGCTCATGACTTCGAAAGAGAATAGAATAATCCAATTATTTAATTAATTAATGAACACCCAACGCTAAGTGAGGTAAGAGAAAACTTATGACAAAGGAATATGTACTGAATATATATTTTCTTAACCAATCTGTTTTCTTAATGTAACTCTTTTCTGAAAGAGTGACCACAATTCTACTTATTGGACATTAAAATATAACCTGTAACAAAATACATTGGCCGGCCACTTTATTAGGTACACCCCTGTATGCATGAATGTCTGGACCCGTCGTGTCAACTCTTTAAGCCGGTGGGGGCATTGTATTGGTGTGCGGGGTTGTTTTCCTGGCACACGTTGGGTCCATTGATACCTCTGTAGGCACGTCAGGATGCTAGAGCGTACCTAAACATCGTAGCTGACAAGTGCAACCGTACATGTTAATAGTTTATCCTCATGCAGATGGATACTTCTAGTAGAATAATGCGCTGTTGCACAAAGCCCGCATCACTAAGGGATGGTTTGAGGAACATGACGATGTCTTTTCGCAGACATCGCTCAGTAGCCCGCTCAGTCCCCGGATCTCAGCCCGATTGAAAATTTGTGGGATGAGCTGGAACGGGCTGTTCGCCCCAGGCCTACACCTCTATCAAATCTTCAGGAACTGCGTGACACACTCATGTCGGCATCGTACACAATACCTCAACTGTATCTTGTGGAATCCAAGCCTCGAAGAATTCAGGCTGTTGAGAGCTAAAGGAGACACAGCACCCTACTAGGTACGTATACCTAATAAAGTGGCCGGACAGTGTATATCGGAACCTGAACTTTATCAAAATTAATTGCAGTTCATCGAAAAGCCGGAGAATTTCAGCTTTTGCTTCAGTCATTACCATTGAAATAGAATAGGGTCTAAAAAGTCAGTTAACATAAATATTTGAAACAGACACTGATGTAAAAAGAAATCACATAATTACTTAAGCTTTGTCATGTTAAACTTTGCAAATTATTAATTGTCTCTGTCAACAACATTTAATGGATGTTCAACGTCATTCCACGAAAGGAATGAACCTTAGAAATAATGCTATGTCGAATAGAACATTTAATTTCTGAGCAATGTACAATTAATTCCTGACCAACTTCATGTGTATTCGTTCATCCTCTGTAATCATAGTTTCACCATAATTAATTTATTCTAAAATTTAATATTTAACGGTGTTTAAGGTTACATAATTTTGTTATTGATTTTACTGAAACGGAACCTATACGAAAGAGTCGTCGATTCAAAAAAATACATTATTTTGTCATTATTTTTTCCATACTACAGCATCTGATTATGAAATCTGTCATGTTTGCATATGTTAATGTACTTATTATACTTGTTGTTGTATAACAAGTACATTAACATATATAAACATGACAGATTTCATAATCAGATGAAGTAGTATGGAAAAAATAATGACGAAGTAATGCATTTTTTTGAATCGACAACTCTTTCGTATAACATAAATAACATACCGTTTATTTGCTTTTTATATTTTTCATTTGAATATAAAATATTATTTTTATGAAATTTCGTAAATATGTGGTTAAATGATATTAAAAATCAATTTCTATAAACACATGCGAATACATTTTGATTCTAAAAAGTTATCAGATCCTAGTTAGGCAATTTCGTAATTTAGTTTTTATAACGAAAATATTTTAGTGTATTAATTTTTATTACTCATCAAATAAAATGTATTATATAAATATTTCAGGAATATTAAGAAGCCTACATCTGCTCATTTCCTTTAAAATAATTTAATATCGTCTAAATCATCTTTAATCCTAACTAGAAAATTTAAATCTATCAACACAATATTCATCACTACACTATGTAAATATTACAATTAATTATAAATAAATATAACAATTAATAAGCAAATATAGAAATGAATGCCAAGTAAAGTAAACGCAAATTAATGTCACGCCCATACGAAAAGTTTAATGTAATTCCCATTATATCTTTTGCCAACAGCTAAATAAATGAAATCTCTCTTAATTAAAACTACTCAAAATTGTTATAAAATTCAATTCAACAAAACTTCAAGATTTTGGAATTCTCGAATAACTGAATAACAAAATCTTTTACAATAATTGTAGCTCTAAAGAATTTTAGAATTGTTAAAAAATTAAAAATTTGAAGTAACCGAACGTATAAAAAATTTAAATTTAAAATATATAAAATCAAAATTAAAAAAAGCTCTGCAAAATTTTAGAATAGGTAAAGATGTTCAAATTTTTTGAAAATTTGAAAATTTTTTGAAATGGTTGAAATCTGCAAAATTTTAGTAGTAGTAAATCTGAAACGATTAGAATGGCAATGGCTATACAAACTTTTAGTTTTTGGTTGAAAATTTTGGAATAACTAAAGGTGGTAAACTTACTGAAGCTTTTAAATGTTGGAATATCTAGAGTTGCTGAAAAGTTTGGGAATTATGATTTAAATTATCAGTTGTAAAGAAAAAAAAAAATGCTGATTTTGCTGCAGAATAAAACCAATTCACTTGATCTTGAAAATACATGAATTGGATCAATATATTAATGCATTTATTGTGGCAGACGACAAATTAAAATATTGATCCATTGAATCAATATTCTTATCCAAACCAGACAAGAAAAATATCAATAATACTTTGACATTTCAAATCTAATAAATGTATTATTATTCTAAAAATGGTTGACAAACATTTATTCTCAATTTATGAAACTTACATAATTAGGAATTACAAAGTTCAAAAATTTGGAAAAGGTTAAAATATTAAAGTAATTACAAAATAATGATGTTATGAAATAAATAATTTTTTTGTTTGCAATCAAAATTTATGAAAAAAATAATTATTTATCTAAAACTTAAGCAGGGAAACAACAATGAAATATTCTCATATTCATGAAATATCGGTATTTAAAATGTTAAAAATTGCATATATTATTTCTTAATATTTCTAAAATCTCGTGAGAACTTACATAAATATGCTGCGATAATTTCATAAATCTTGAATACATGATTGATCAAATGTTTTTTAGAGAAAGAAATTATTATTATTTATTAAGATGAAGATTTCTATTTCAATAACATGATGTTCAAATAATTTTAAACTTTTCATAATCTCTATGAAAATACGTAAATCACACATTATATAAAGGATAATCTTAAATTAAGAGAAGTAGAATATGCAATATTAAAAATATAAAAATTTTGTACAATCTCTACATGATGTTATAACCGTCTGTATTACTGTAAAAGGATAATTCAAGTATTACGTAAGCATTTAAGGGGGGGGGGGGCAAGCTTTGCTTATTTTTCCTGACAAGGGGAGGAGGGGATCAGAGCAATGCTTACAGAAGACAAACATGCACGCGAGAGAGTGCGCAGCACGAGATCCTCTGTATTTCATGTGTACTTTTATATTTAATTTAATATATTTTATTTGGATTAAACATGTTTAACATGCGGTTTTAATAATAAAAGGAAGTAGATCATGTATTTTATCTATCTTTATTATTAATCCTTAGTGTGTTAACGGCCTACTACCTTTTTATTGTTATATTTTAATTCAGAAGTGAATATCATGTAATTTTGATTGTTTTAATTTATTCTTCAGTGTATTTATTGGTAATGATTTGGTAAATCTTACGTAAGCACAAGGGGAATGTCGGGTATCTCCTTACTTTTGCTTACAAGAGAGGGGAGGGGATTTAAAATGGCCAAAAATGTGCTTCCGTAGTACTTGAAAGGCCCCAAAACTATAATCGTATCGGAAGATGTCACAGAAAGATGGTTTAAATTCATCTCCATTAACGTAGCCTGTCATTGATAAGTTTTTGTTTAGTAATTTAATGAAATATTATGGCGAATAGAGATATGCTTCCCAGATACATTTATCTTTAATATAATGATTCAGAAATGTCGTCCCAACTACCAATTAAATCACCTGCCAAACCCTTGGGAATATGGAAACGAGGCAATTTAATTTACTATTATAATTTTGAAATTTATGGCATTTTGAATGGGTAGCCATTTTGAATGTTTATCTACAATCTCTCATTATTAATTGGCTTTACAATTAAAACCATTAATTAGAAAGAAAGTGGCATTTTTAAATAAAGTCTAAATTTTTATTTCAATTATCTCCCAGACCTATTTTATTCACTTTTATTCACAATATTTACATTATTGTAATGTTTAAATATTTCATGTTACAGAAGCTTCTTTTTCATTGAAGACTGTTGAAAATTTGTGTTGCTACTCTAACATCACTGTACAATTTAATTTGTTATGTTTTTACAAATTTTGGCGAGTTATAAACTTTACCATTTATATACAGAATTTAAGAGGATCCGGAAAGCACGTTTCTTATCTAATTGACTATTGGAGTCACCTTGAGTGTTTTAAATAACTTAATAGTGAAAATTTAAATTTCAAAAATATTAATTAATATTTAATTTTCAATTCACTGAACAAGATATTAAATTGCATTGAAAGATTTAACGCTTTTCCAATTTTGTAAATTTCTGGAATTTTCAAAATTTTGGTATTACAAAGTGATCTGCAATCTATTTTTTAAGAAAGAAAATTATTTTAGATTGTAACAATTTTTAAAAAAAAGTAAATCATAATTTCCACTTGTAAAACATTCTTATTTTATTCAATAATCTTTGTGAATACTCCTTACAATACAAATCGAAAATCATGTATTTTCAAAGTGCTGTTTTTTTAACAGAAATTTTTTTTTCACAGCTTTTGAATATTAAAAGTCTAACAGAAAGTCATCAACGGTAGTCAAAATAAAGAAATTCATTCGCTCATTTCAAATATGGCAATCATGTTTTGGCAACTGATATCTTTAATCTAAACTAACAATGAAATTTTGAAAATCTTGTGCTAACTGTTAAGTTTTTGTCAATTTCAAAATTGATGCCGAGTTTATTTTTCACTTTTTATTTAAGGCTTTTAACTCACAAAGAAATACGAGATGATTCTTGAAAACTATAAAGTAAAACCAGGCATTGTATTTGAACATTTTCCGTGAATTTATGATAGTTGACATATAGCAAATGTTTTTCTCTAGAATTTGAATTGATTCTTCGGAAGATTATATTCTTTGAGAAAAATGGTTGAAAAATAAGTTATTACAATAAATTCTGGAAATAAGAAGACTTGATTTCTTTTTTTCTAAATCGGTTTGACGAGCAATTGGATTAGCCAAGAATAACCCCAGAGCATTCGAAATTATCATAGATAAGAAAAATGAATAAGTTCAAAGCGGCATCATATGTAAATAAGGCTTAATGGCCCCGCCACTACAGCGCCCTTGAGATAGCGTTTACGAAATTTGCCAACAGATGGCGGTAAAATAAAACTTAAAATGAGCAAAGTAAGCAGTTAAAAGAGCCGTAGTTAATACAGCATTTGTATAATATTTCAATAAGACAGATAAATAATGTCCCATTCTGTAATTTTTCTGCTATCATTATAGCAATTATTGATTTATCTACTCTTATTTAGTTCACTTTTGTTTGTCTTCAAAAAGATTATGACAGGTTATTTATTTATGTATTTCTTGTTTACTGTTAGTGAAAGTCGTAAATTCATACTGCACATTCAATATTTGAAAATGTCAATTATTATATTTTTTAATACAGTGTCAATATTTACTTTGATAGTGCTGAATAAAAAAACTAGATATTTAAAAATCCAAACTGTAAGCATGTAAACCATAGTGTGTAACATTATAATATTAAATTTATTTCTGAGTAATTTTATTATAATAACAAATATTATGAATGTTACAATTCGCGTCTTAAATATGATTTAAATAACGAATAAAATTGAACGGATGGTATTCGAAAATATAATTTAACTGCTCCGTTTTGTGTGCCTTAAAATTATTTTTATTGTTAGTCTTTGGTGTTAAATTTACGGAACGAATCAATTTCTGATAGATCTACGGTGATTCTTCGATCTTCATGAGCACAGGAGTGCGTGAGAATGAGAGAACGGAAAATATAAAGATGGTGGCGGTAAGAAACAAGATGTTATCATTCTGATAAAAGCCCTTAATTTGGAAGCCATTTAAAATTTTCACACCAAAATGACATTATTTTAAAACATTGAATGCCAAAGCTTTAAAAACATCCGGGTCAAGTTTTTCAAAGACGATTTCACAATTGCCATCATCCCAACAAATTTGGTAACTAGAGATTTTAACTCTCTGCCAATCCTTTTTAAAGGAAATGTTTCCTGTTTAAAGGAAATTTTCGAACAAAAGGCAGTAATGCACGAAGTTTCAGCACGGACAGTGCATCAGTTCTACGCTGTTAGTCGTAACATACATTCAGACACAATAATTTCAACAGTCTGACTTTCCTCTGGAGATAGGCTAAAAATTTAACTGTTCAAGAAAAAGATGAAGAACTGAATTAAAAAAAATTAAAAAGAAATAAAAAACTTCAACAAAGCAAAATAAATAGAAAATAAAAATATTTAAGCAAAAAATGAACTGAGGAAATTAGAGTTTATTATCTGTAATTTTGAGCCGTCTGTGATTTTTCCTCATAACAAAAGCAAGACCTCGTCTTATCACAAAATTCCTTCCTGTTCTCTGTCACGGACAATCTTTAGCTTTCGAGCTTCCTGCAAAATGAAATTTGATCTGAGTGCCTATCAGTATTTTATTGGCTTCCTGTTGGAAGTAATTATTCTTTCCTCTCTCATCGATAGTTTTGTCCAGAAGCGGCCATTTCAATTTCCCCTCCATCTAACCCCCCCTCCCTTATTTCCTTGACATAATGCGCAAGCCGAGGCCCCATGGGCCATTGGCGAATTCAATTTAATTTTGATACTTAGCTAATGGATTTAACCAAACTCAGTCATGGGAGGTGAACTAAGCCATAGGCTCTAACTGATGAAAGCTTTTACAGGCGCACCCACTACCTTAAGGCTACAAAAGGCAGCTTTTGTCTCAGTTCAGTCAATGTGATAATAAGGTGGTCAGGAAACTCTAACCTCTCTTTTTTAACTGGGGATTAACGTATCTTTAAGAAGAAAGCATTTTTTGTTTGTTTTTGTTTGGCTTTTTATTTTTTAAAAAAATAATTCTGAAGTGTCTCTAAGATAAGCTTAATCCTCTCATCCACATTATCTGACAGAGAAAATAATCGTCAGAGTTTTAGTGCTGCAAAAACACTTAAAATCACTTTACATCAAAATCAGTATATTCGATGCATAGTTTTGAAGATTAATAACCACAACTTCATTATAAAAAGAAGTATGGAAAAAAAGTGCCAACGTTCTTCTGCCGAATGCAGTAAAGATAGGTGTTTCAAACGATGAAGTGGAGACAAAAGTCTGTGTGTTCTACTGCTAAATGAATAACAATGGTGTTGATGCAATGTTTTCTTTCTGTTACATCACCCTAACATTGAATACTAATTAACGCTATTCATTTTCATTATGACCTTAGAAAGTGCACCTGTGCTTGATGGTTACCAGAAATATGAGACGTAAACAAACTAAGCAGTAACATTACACCACTTTCTTCCACTTTCTTAATTTTAAGGTATATACATCGCATAATTTTGAATTACATTCTCACCAACTTTGAACAACCATGGAACTTCTCTAAGTAACCAAAAATTTGATCAAACCTCTACATCTGAACTCCTAAATTAGGATTTGAAGTGCGCAGAAATATTAATTCTGAGTTACTGTTACCTTCTAGTTCGAGTCCTTTGAAAAACCCGAAGCACCTTTCAATTAGGCTCTTCACCTGAAATTAGGCCTCTTGAGCATGAAAGTTTCAAATAATTTGCAACATTAGTGCCCGATTTTCTTCCTATGTATTTTTATCTCCTAAATAAAGAAAATCATAATTTAATCAAGCTTTGAGAAGATGTTAATCCCTAAAATATAGAATGTAATTCTTTTCACTGCCTTAACGACATTCATTGACTAATTGGATCAAAATGCACTTCCAAAGTAAACAAACCATTAGACCAATAATTTTTTATAATTACCGTTTACTTAACAATAAAGCGTTAAAATACACAACACTTCTACAAAAATAAAGTATTTATTTATTTACTTAAGAAAAATTTAAAAGTTAAGCTGAAATTGCAATAGAATTTGCTACAGATGAAATGTAAACAAAAAAAATTGGGTATCAAATAAATGCGATGAAACATAATTTCGGTTAAAATCCAAATGTGAAATTCAGAGAACATATTAGCATAATTTTTAGGCAATTTACTTAATTTTGTAAGCAATCCCGAACGATATGAAGTTCAAGAAAGAACTTAGAACTTATTTCCATTGCTCTTATATTTACTAAGAGAATACTATTATTTTAATGATATTTTTTAAAGGAAACGTTTCATATAAAAAGCTTACATACTTCTAAAAGAAGCCCGACAGATCTAATTTCAGATATGTGGAGTTTAAACAAGCGAATACATTTCTGGGTCATTCATAATACTGAAGTTGTCCAAAGAAACAAACTTACATAGACAAATTATTGTATAAAGATTAAGGGAATTCATTTTACATACGCAAACAACACACATGCTGACACACAAATAAAACATATAACAACCCCACACCTAACACATATGTATGCTGAATGTATGTATTTATGTATGTTCGTATAAGTACGCCTACATTAAATTCACACTCATCACGAATGTACAGTATTAGAGTTTGAATTTTCACAAGCATATGCGTAGATCTCAAATAGAACAAACACATGCATTTGCATACAAAACAGTTGCATACAAATGCAGGCACAAACTCTTTAAATTCCTAAGCCTTTTTTTCCTTTAAAAAATCGGCCTAAAACAATGAAAAACTATTTGTTGAGCTGAACATCCAAGGATATTTATTTTTCCTAAACATTATACTATATTCTTGTATTCACTTAAGATATGGGCCTTTTTTCATCACACGATGTGCTTTAAAAAAAAATCCCTCATGTTTTTCATCTTAATTAGCTTTTGATTAGTTTTAAAAATGAACTCTTCTAAAACAACCGAACCAGTTAAAACGGGAATTGGAAACACTATTACTACAAGGAATATTCTGAACAACACATTAACGTTACATCGTAATTAGAAAACCTAATCTGAAATTAAAGTGAAATTACCAGACTCCATTACACTCTTTCTTTTTAAACAAGTTTACTTCCCCCAAAAGTTATTAAATTATTACAATGAACGTATTAGTGGGAGGAGCTAATATTTAGTCATCAAAGGGTCAAATTCTGCCATTAGCAGTTTGCGTAATGAAATTAAACGGGTATTATCAGCACAGGTGTGCAATTATTCGATGCAACCCTTCCCCTCAGCATGTCGCAGCCATTAAGGGACGAGGTTTAGTACAATACGCCCAGGACGACTCATAAAATTATATTATGGTCTTGTTCAGCTTAAGATGAAATGCATAAAGCGGAATGAACAGATAACCAAAGAGAGGCTGGGATGAACTCTTTTGTTTTAACGAACATTAAGAAAATAACTTAACCTGCTAAAGACAGATCCTGATTATGAAGTTCATGAGGAACTTTTTTTTTATGAAGAGTTTGGTATTTACAACAGTTGAGTAATGATTGAAACTACTCAAACAAGATAAGAATAAAAAAAACTATATTTCAAAAACTCAGAATCTATATTTCTTTATTGTTATTCCATTCTGGTGCAGATTCGAGATAAATCACCTTCATCAATTAGCGAAACCTCTTCGACAATAAAGTGAGAATTAAAAATGAGGTATTAACAATAAAACTTCAAAGAGGAAAGTAAACATAAACGTTTGTTACAATTAACAGGTCGCCAATTCATCACTGGCTTATTCACAAAATGAATTAATTCTTCAGAAAGTCGAAATGCACGACCCAAAATCCTAGTACAATAAAGAGACAGAAAAATTGGTGAAATGTAATATTGATGTATTTTGAAATATTTCCTTTAACTGTGATGCCAATTACGTAGAAAAATGCCCATATGGATCGAATCTTGATGAATCGAAAGATCAATAAGCAATCATTTCTATATAACCTACAAATTTCTAATAAATAATAGCAATAGATGTTTATTAAAACGTATTAAAATTTCATGAAAGTATGAAAGGTTTTTCAGAGAATTGATAAAATCTTATACGGTTTTCAAGTTAACCGAAAACTATTATTTTCCTCGAAACGTTAATACCAAAGTGTATCACTATAAATACATAAAATCCTCGCTATTCCAAATAAATTCAAAATTGAATCAGCAGAATATTAGGAATTTATCAAATATGTTGCCATAAGCTGAACATCCGTAAGCGAAATCTGTAAGCTAAGTTCTTTATAGAAAGGTCCAAAAGCGATTTCAAAGATCTCTATATATCTTTTAAGAATTTAAAAGTACTACTATATTCCAATAACACTAATGTAACAAACCATCTTCCTTTCAGTCATCAACTAAACATACTTACAATTCTAAAAAAAAATACCGTAATACAGAAAGTCACTTGCAACTTGCCTTTCTACTAATTATCATTCATTTAACCTGTTCAATCTCTTTATATCTTTTCTCCTGAAGTTTTGTTGTTTTTATCTAGTTAAAATCTCGTTGAAGTAATTTGAGGAAAGCAGAATTAAATTTTCACCACTTCATATTTTGTTTATTTTTGTAACCAAATAGCTCTTAAATCTCTAGAAATTATATTTGATTACTTTTTATCTGTGTAATAGTATGATTTTATCTAAATTTATTATTACTAAACAAAAATAAGGCGAAGTAACTAAATAAAAATACAATTTCTCTTTCTGTACTTAAAACTTGAAGAAATTAAACGACTTTTTAATGATCCTATGTACATAATAGAGTATGTAGTACTCTGTAACTGTAATTTATTTATTTTATTTTAACTGTAATCTATTTTACAATTTCGGTTAAATACACCTTTATCAATCATAATTCCCAAAATATTATTTTATCACATCTGAAAAGTAGAATTACTTCATTTTTCCAAAATATCTAAAATATATAGTTGAAAATGATTTTCTGTATTAAGGTATCTTTTTTAGAATTTCAAGTAACTCAATAATTTCTGCAATTCAAAACATTAAGTTTGTAATATTTGCTTTGTTGGGTGCCTGAGACATTCATTGATCATTTGTAATACGTTTGTATAGGTCTTTAAAAACAAAACAGTGAAACAGTAAAATCAGGAGACATTATTACTGAAATAATAATTTGTGAATTTTATGTAAATTTTCCTAAACAACTTTCTTCACAAAGATACTACATTCTCTCCAAACTATGAGAGTATGCAAAATAATTTCTTAAAAAATATATTTCTTGTATAAAATCTGTCATCCTATTCAAAAAAAATTATACAGAAAATATATTTCGGTAATTTATATTTTTTACTGCTAATGTTTTGATAATTTATAGTGTCTCCATAACAATTTGTTTCTGCATCACTACAAAAAAGTTTAACAAAATATATTTGCTGTCAAAATTCTTGTGCACCGAAATAGAAATATTTCAGTGTAAATAAAACTTTTGATGAAAAATCTATTGGAAAATTTAGTAAGAAATGCATCATTTGTCATTATCAGTAATTACAAGGAAAACTAAAAATAAAAACCATTAGTAGCGAAGTTCTTCTTCCTTGTCTATTCAACTGAAGGCATAATAAATTCACATTTAATTGATTATTCTCATTTTTATAGATTTCCGATGAGACAACAAGAGCCTTAATCCCTCAGATCTGTCTCTCTGATAATTCTACCTGTTCCCATAGCAACAGCTGGCCTATGCTCGTTGCTAAAATTGGCTTGTCCACTCGGCTCAGCCGAAGGCAGACAACAACTTCTCCATACCATTTAATAAGCAAGAAAATCTTTTACCTGACCGAAAAGAGCTTTTCCAATATAATCGCTTGGATAATCCACAAGGAATAAGGTACTTACCTAAAAAAAGAAGAGATATTTTTCGTTAGAACACACATTAAAGTTTTGAGAAAGTTAACAAGTTAGGAGCACATATTCAAATATTAAAGATATTAAAGTTTAGTACAGATATATAAAGTTTAAGTATTAAATTTTTCTGTATTAAGTAAATACAATAAAATTAAATAAAGTAACAAACATATTAAGGTAAATATATTCACTAGAAAATAAATTTATCAGTAAATTGTGAAGAATCTTTATTATTTTTATGACATACAACATACAGAAGATGTAATATCCATAAACTTTCTGTGGCAGAAAGTTGGAAATTTGAAATGTATATTTAACCCGTGCAAAGAATTTCAGAGGCATTAAGAAAAAAACTTCTAGTCAGTCACTGACAGAGCTAGTAAATCGGTCTCAAAAAAATCACAAGCAAAAGATTTTATTACAAGTTAAAAGATTTTTATTTGAGGAGTATTTTGAATATTTAAGATTGCTTGAATTTTAATATTGATAATTGAAATTATTTATATACTAGAGTGTGGTTGTATGAGTGTCATTTACTTTTTTTATGGTATTTATATTAGAAATGGTAGGTTCTAAGTAGAGTATTCTAGGACTCCATCAATATTGATCATTACAAACTTGAAATATTAATTCAACATCATTAAAAATTAATTTGGAATTTTGCCATTCATTCCTCACGGAAGAATCAACACAGAATGATTCTCTATACGAATGCAACTTTACAGATCTTACCAAAGTAATGTTTGGTAACGAAGCAATTTGAGAAATGACTTGATATTATAGCTTAATTTGATTACTAAATTCCAATTATCAAATTCATCTTGTTTTGTAGTTTGAAATAAATTACTCCAATGGATTGTAAAATGTTGAATATTTGCAATCCATGAATTTCATTCAATTTTATTTGTAAATAGATTGTTTAATTTTAAAAAAAAGATGCAAATTAAAAAAAGATGTTTGAGAAAATTATAATATTATGCAAATAAACTATTATTAATAAGGTAACTAGTCAATGATGTAAGTATAAACCACTGCAGTATTGATTGTTTTATTAAACAATCAAGTTTCAAAGAAACTTGAACCCCTATGAAGTTTCAAAGAAATAGAAAGTAACTTCTTGTGTTTTAATAAGAAAATTTTGCCATATGTAAGATCAACGATAATGAAAATTTTCTTCTTTTGTTATTACGTTTATTGTAAAATTCTAAAGTAGTTGTTTGTTTAGTTTCGTTAAAATCTTTGAAAGTATTTTGTTTGTTGCTATTTTAAAACTTAGAAAAAATTAGCTATTAATATCAAACTCTACAATTTTAGAAATGGAGATGCTTTCTTTGGAATGAGGCCATATTTTCTTCCAGCTGCAAAGCAAAGGGTAAATGATAACTACAGAACGACAAAGCACAGGTATCTCTAGTCTTTGTGGTGGAACGTTCTCCAAAATAAATGGACATTGTGAACCCCTATCAAGTTTCAAAGACTGCTGCTGGGAGTCTGGTGGACTTTAATAACAATAAATCTGAACTAAGGGTCAAGTCGATATCCTCTGGGAACAGATTGAAGCTAAGAGCTTAATCTTACAACCAAGTAAGCTAAAAAAGAAAAGCAGACCAGGGTACATCTGAGCTCCAGCAAAACAAACACGGCCTAAGGGGAAGTAAACTGCCGACGCCAAGAATATCAATGAATATTCTTTGTGAAACGTGAAAGACATTTAATTCCATCGAGGCATTAAGATTTAATGAAATCTCCTTCTTTAAATAAATCCCCACTCTCAATCTGCCTTTGTCAACAGCCTTACAAAGAGTAAAAATATTTATATATTTAATTATCGTAGTTTGAGAGGGAATAGAAAAGGATCTTCCACGGAATTTCAAATTTTACGGCCTCCTTCCAGGATTTGGAAGACATTCCAGCATCAAAGAAAGGCCGCGTGCCTATTCAACAAGCATGCATCAATAGGTCAGGAGGGCTCCCATCTGACTTCAGGAGAGGCTCAAATAGGCCCTGGGAGAGACAAACTGAATTGTAAGCAGTGCCAGGATGGCACATAAAAAAAACAATCGGATTTCAAAAGGGATTTCTATATTTATTGTTACTCAAGAGCCCTTTCAGTAAAAGCCATGGAAATTACAATTTTTCTGTAAGCTCTTTATATTGTCAGCCGGTAAATGAATGCTTGTGTATTTATTAGAAGACTTCTTAATACTAAAATTAAGCGATACATTTCCAAAAATTTGTTGTTGTTCTTGTAAGATTGAAGTTCAATATGATATCCTTTTGTAAGTGCTTTTGCAAGTGATTTGTTATGCGAAATATCATAAGCTAAGAACTTGTTTTTAAATCCAAGTTTCTCTATCTTAACACTTTATAATCACAAAAAAACTCTTCATCTCCTTTACTGTAACACATTTTAAATTCCACAATAAAAAAATTACCGTATAAAGAAAGACCACAAAATAAATCTGAATCATTCCTTATCAGAATTTATTTAAAAATGACTGAAGTGAATTAATGACTGAAATTGATACTTAAAGAAATATTAAGGTGATTAAAGTTAAAGTTTCTCCCTTCGATAGGCCATGGCTGGCCTGTGGGATCGCGGGAGGTCAGGCTCCCGCAGCTCGACCAACGGGACAAAGTTGGGGCCGGGGGGTCAGCCCGACGCCCGCCCGCCTTTAACTCCCGGGAAAGAAACCCGGTACCCATTCTACAGAGGGCTGGGTAGACCCTAGGACCCGTTTGGAGGAGAATGGAGCGTGGAAAAATTCCCGCCTCCGCCGAGGCCGGGAATCGAACCCGCGACCTCCAACCCGCAGCTAAGCGCGCTGACCACTCGGCTACCGGGCCCACTTAAGGTGATTAATTGGATGTAAATACTAATTCAGTTACGAAATTACAACAATAAGCGTCGCATTACTTTTACATTCATTCCCGAAACGTGTACAACTGTTCAGCTTTTCAACAGAAGATGTCGCTGAAACACCTGGAGTGATGATTTCATTGATAAACATCACGCAGTTTTCGTAATCTTTCATTACCATAACTTAGTAGCCCATCTCTGTGATTATCGCAGTTGTAAAACAAACTATTTCTATTGTATTATTTCTCTTCCACCATTATTTCTTTCATAGACAAAAACATAATATTAAAATGTGACAATTCGAGGTCTACACCGTTATCAAGCTTTTTACATTCTACTACAAAAGACTGAAGTTTAAAATAACAGATAATGATCATCTACATGAATAACAGAAAATACTCATATTACTACAATAAAAGATACTAAATTACATTTTGACAAGAATCGATTATGATTAATAGTTACATATTCCACTGTCCTATAAATAATATACAAATATTTTACTTTAAAAATAATGATATAAAAACTGAAAATAAAGAGGCCTTAATTATAAATAGAAATAAGAGGTAAATAAACAGATAATCTCTGTCTAAGATCAGCTGCAGAAGAAATTGGTAAACTAGCACCTGAAGCAACAGTACCGTTTAAACAATAGAAAAGGCAAATTAGTTGTCACATATCAAACATATGCTTTATAGTGTAATTAAAAAATGTGACCTCGAATATTCGCACCTTCTGGTATTTTGTTTTTTGATTATTGTTTATTGTAATGTTGTTAATTTTCTAAGAAAGAAAACATATCAACATTAAAACTGCATACTCTTTGTTGGAAGAAAGGTTAATTAGTAACATTTATTATTATTATTTTAAAATAATCATATATTCTGTTGTTGCAAATTAAATTCGTCATTTATTTATTTTCTTAATATTAAAAATATATTTTTGAAAGAATCCAAAGGCTACAAAGTTAAACTTAAAGTTGGAGCAATTCTCACGAAATTCAATATATCCACCAGTACGATTCAATGGTAAACAATTAAATTCTTCTCTTATTGAGACAATTGCTCTGGTCAAGAGAACCATGTAATATTGGAAACAGAGAATTAAGTCTGCATTGTTTTCTTTCGTGGTTTGACTGTTTCAATAAAATCTTCACTGAATAATTCAACTAAACGATGCAGTTGCTGTTTGCCAGTTCTAAGGAAATGAATCACAACGATCTCTGATTTACGATACTGAAAAACAATGTACCATTATGTACTGTAAGCAAGATATTAAAAAACCTTAAAAGTGTCTATAGGGTGTTTAGAGAGAAAAAGAGAGAGTGAGGACTACCGATTATGCTTAAAAGAAATAGAAGAAAATATACGATATTATAACGAATAAAAAGACAAACTTTTTCAGTTTAAGAATTTTGTAGTTACTGAAACAATGTAATTTTTGGACAGATATTACAGTACGTCCTCATGTTTTCTTATTGAACGAACCTGATGGAGACCGTTTTATCACAAACAACTTATACCCTTGGTTGATGAAGATTTAAACACCCAGAAAATTTATTTCATGATTCCATTCCAAATAATAATTACAGTTAAAAGGATAATTACAATAAGATATTTGCTTTTGGTTTCATCAGGTCTTTGATTTTTATTGTATCGTTTAATTTATTTATTTATTTATTTACTGTTGAGCTCATTATTTATTTGCAATGTTATTAGGTTTTTCTATTAATAATTCTATAAAATAAATTTTCAATTTTCAACAAATTTAAAAAAGTGTTTTAAAACCTTGAAAATTTCATTGAAATTCAAAATTTTTAAAATCATTATTAAAAAAAATTATAATTCTTTTGTTTTGTAATTTTGTTTATCAGGAACACAAGGAGACAGAGAAAAACACGTTTCAATTTCACCGTGCGACATCTAGCGATGCGCTCAGGAATTATAGACACATTGAATTTCCACTGAAGCTACTGTGTGATTAACTGCTTTTTAAATCGTCTTACGCTAAATGTTAGGAAAGGAATTTTTAGTTGTTACTTCTATTTCAGCAACAAAAATTACAACTTTCAATTCGGATGAAATATAAGAATATAAAAATGTATTTCAAGGTATCATTTGATTTTCCTTGATTTTATTTGTATATGAACTCTACACGTGTATGAACTCTACACATAATAGCTGTTGTGCAGTGTAATGTTTGTTAAAGGTATTGGTGGTGATGATATGATGGAAAATTCAAAGACTATCTTTTTTCTTTGGTTGATTTATTTAATTGTTTGCCTCACGAAAATTCCCTCGACTCCCGAAAATTTTACATGATTTGATAAAAATACCTTGTAATAAATTTTTCATATTAATTTTTTTTTTTGGCGGAGACATTTTCTTGTATGTTTTTCGGTTTGATATATATATACTAACATGCACTCCGTAATCGACCTTTCGCTCAGTGAAACTGTTACCGAGAAAGCTACAATAAATTTGGCACCTCAGTTTTGTTAAGTTTACGTCCATGAAGTAGGAATCATGAGAAAAACATTTTTCAAATATCCACAGAAACAAAACAGAAATGGGCGTGGACGCACATGAACTTTACACCTTAAGGATTTGGGTTCTGCAGTTAATTTAAAATCGCTTATGGTATTATTTTAAAGTACTTTAATTTTGGATCAATATGTCAATATGAATTTGCATATATCAATTTCTTTGTATTTGTACATGATTAAAGTTCAGTGAGATGAGATTTCAGTTAGACAACCAAATCGATTCAATGATGAAGTATATCACTGACATATTACCATATAATTTACAGATGATAAATGATATGGGAACTTGCGTTACAATAAAACTCATTTTATTAAAATAATGCTCAAATTTCAATAGCGATATTAAATTCTAAAGTTTCATTTAAAGTTTAACTGAATCGAAACTTATTCAAAGTAAATTATTAGGGGTTTTAATTACTTAATTATGCTACCATGTATTTTGCTATAAGGTCAGGATTGTAAAAATTTTATCAAAAAGAATTAAAATACTATAAAAATAATTTCTAATTAACCTTATTAAATAAAATAGCACATATGTTTCTCGTCCAGTGATATTAGTAGTTTATTTATTGATATTCTGAAAATAAAAACATATTAAAAACACCTTTGAAGATTTACTTCAAATAATAATATTTTCCAAATAATTATTATTATATTTTTTCAGTCAGATAGAAAGTAATTGTTGATATAAAAATCTTACTAATTGTTTCTCTGTAGACATTCAAAATTATTTAAAGAGCTTGAAAGTAGTAGTTTTTTAGCGAACCATTTCGGAGTTATTGTAATAGCGACCAAAATCGGTAGCCTTTTGCATTTGTCCTCTCCGTCCGTCCGTCCGTGTCTGTCCTTCCCTAACAAAATCCGAAAGTCGGATCGGCAAACGGACTTCATCATCGTGTTCAGAGGAATAGGGCATTTTTTAGGAGCCAACGCTCCCCCCCCCCCCCCCACGTTCGAGATATTTGGCATTGTTTTCATTAGATTTCCGCTATTAGCTTAAATGTTAGAAATTCAACCATTTCATTTCAGTTGTCAGTTGATTGTTAAGGTATCAGAATCATATACTGGAGGTTGTGGGCTGCGCGGTTGGCGTTGTCGCTATGGCATCGGCCTCTCACCTCTGAGTACCGGGGTTCGGTTCTCATGTGGGTTTCGTGATGGTGGACGGATCGGTGCTGGGCAGGTTTTCTCGGAGTTCTCCCGTTTCCTCTGCACTTCTCCCACAATACTTTCTCATTCTTTCTCTCCATCCGTCCTTATTTCCGTGGGATAGTACAACAGACCTCCGGCCGCAGTGCTTGGCTTCTCTGCCACCCATATTCAGTACATAACATACTGGAGGTTGTCGTTTCAAATCTGAATATCTACTGTTTGTTTGCTTTTTTCTCAAAATCTTTTTTTCTCAATGTTCAATTGTTTTTTTTTTTGTTTTTCTAATTTTCCTAACATTTTTTTTATCTTTCCTTAATGTACTTACTTTATTTTACTATTACTTTTAAATTTTGTTATTATTATGGGTCGCCATTAAATTTATGCTTTAGCGCAAAGTTAAATTAACTTGTTGTTTTTGAGTTATTAGTAGGGTTGAGCAATCTTTCTCTAGCATAATAAAAACATTCAAAAAGTTTCTCCCTTCGATAGGCCATGGCTGGCCTGTGGGATCGCGGGAGGTCAGGCTCCCGCAGCTCGACCAACGGGACGAAGTTGGGGCCGGGGGGTCAGCCCGACGCCCGCCCGCCTTTAACTCCCGGGAAAGAAACCCGGTACCCATTCTACAGAGGGCTGGGTAGACCCTAGGACCCGTTTTGGAGGAGAATGGAGCGTGGAAAAATTCCCGCCTCCGCCGAGGCCGGGAATCGAACCCGCGACCTCCAACCCGCAGCCAAGCGCGCTGACCACTCGGCTACCGGGCCCTATAAAAACAATCTGGAATTTTTTAATTTAAAAATTCAATTATCTGTTGCAGACAACACCATCATTACATGTGTATAAACAATCTTTAAAAAGCAATAAATTAATCAATAAGTAAGTTATTTATTTATGAAGTAAAGGTTTCATAAATAAGATTTAATTTCGTTATTTAAATCAATTATAAAATATTCTATTTAAATTCTATACAACCTTTTCACACGTAATAATTTATTTTATTAAATTTTTTCTTGATTATTTTTTAATTTCTACTCATACCTTTCTTAATTTTTTATCAAGCTTTCAATTATTAATATTATTATTATTATCATCTTAGTTTCCGTAAATTCTTTATCTTTCCTTTTGGAGCATATGATATATGCACCACATTTCATATTTAACTCTTAGTTTCCTATAAATTTTAATGGGGTACATCAAAAATGGCATAGAAGATTGAATAACACTATCAGTCTAATGATATCACCAGTAGAAGCACTCTTCCTATTACAGAAACTTAAAAATCATTAAAACTTAGTGAGGATAGTGATGTGATTTGACAAAGAGAACAGAAAAAGGTTTAAGATTCTATTACGGCAAGAGAAAGAGCGTAAGGCGATCAAGTTTGATCCAATAGGCACCCTGCAATTCGAGCCTAATCCATTCTTCCCTCACAGAAGGAGGAGTCTTAGAAATGGGGTTCTTCTTTTTTGGACCTCACATAATGAACGCTTACATCATGCTCCGGTCAGCAATGTCTCTTCATATAGCTAACTGCCAACTTTGTTCTTTCCCTCCTTTTTTCTTTTTCCGTCTTCTGTCCTCCTATTCTTTCTTGCGAGGGAGACCATTGGTAAGCACCAATGGTGGAGACAGTCAACTGATGTCTCATCATTATAGCATTGTCTCGCCAGAAATGGGAGCGCAGATCAATGATAGCGGCACTGGAAGAAATGGAAAAGAAATCGACTGGTGCCTGCAGTTTTCGACATTCGTCATTGTTTTATGGTGTTTTTGTGGTCTAACAGGTAGGCTGGAAGTCTTAGCAAGTCCAGACAAAGATCAATACCACAACGATCACGAAATAACATGCTTAACTTATTTTATTACTTAAAGTGAAATATTTGTTTCTGATGGCAAAGTTTTGACAGTTTCAGAGAAATGAGACGCCGGCGTTTTATGGCTCCAATTATTGATGATCTATTTCTAGATGACGACTTTATTTTGCTATCAACAATTCAGAGAAAAATTGAATTAATTCTCATCACTGTCGCAAATACAAAACACATTTACAATTTCTTTTTAAACTATGTTCAAGTGACATTACTTGAAAGATTAGAAACAACTTTTTCTTAGCTCGACATGTAATGGTTCAGTTCCCCTTTTTTAAAGTATATTTGATGACGTCATTGAATGATGTCAATTTATAACATCTTAAGAAAAGTCTCGATTTTAACCACTTGGTTACAAAAATTCCTGTCTTGAATAAAATACCTTACTATCACATCCAATATTTGTATTTATTTTTAAGCAACAATTGATCAGATAAAAGAGAAATAAAATAATAAAATTAAAACACACACACGACGTTTCAGGAATCGAGGCCTTTTTTCAAGTGGTCTGCGAACACCGTCTGCGAACACCGTTGCGAATACTCAAGTGAGTATTAATTTTATTATGTTATTTCTCTTTTATCTTATCAATTGGTGCCTAAATGGTTGCCTAAAAATATATTTCATATCAAGGCACGTTAATATTTTTACAATCATTTTTATTTATTTTTTTAATAGTTTTATTTTATTAATCGAGAAGTTTTTTTTTTCTATTTACAATTATTTACGGAAATTCATTAAGAATGGTTAAAATTCAGGCCAAACCCACAAATATTTTAATTTTTTGTTTAAATTACAAAAATAAAAGAAACACAACGTTTTGACTTGCCTGCAAGTCATCGACCAAGACCTGTTTGTTTTCTTTTCTTTTTGTAATTTAAAAAAAAAAAGAAAAAATACTTTTTTAAAATATTTGTGCGTTTGGCCTGAATTTTAACTATTTCTTTTTTTTGTAATTGAAATCTTTTTCCTTTGCATGGTAAACATCTTTGTTCAGAACTTAGAAGTTTTTACTGATGAGCGATACTAAGTGCGAAATGTCACTGGTGAAGACAAGATCTACCTTCATTAATATCATTAATAATGTTATATATTAGTTTTCTAATCTCCAATACATTAAATGACGACAAATGCCACAATACTTTGTACGATTCGTATGAAAATATGAGAGAGATTATTTTGTCCTATAACTCAAGATTTGTAGATTTAGACTTTTGATCCCATAACTCTTAAAAAAAAAAACACCCTAATGATTTCCGAAGCTAATATACAGTACATTCATGTTCGTGATACCATATACTCATTCATTTGTACATCAAATTTACTAAATATTGTAAACTTATGCTTAGTTAATTTGAAAGAAGTATTGTACATATATTGTAAACTAAATATTGTAAACTTATGCTTAGTTAAAGAAGTATATTGAAAGAAGTATATTGTTACTTTAATTAAACTAGTAGGTTAACTATAAAATTAATCATCTGTTAGAAAATTAGTTTATCTTATGTTATTGAGATACTGTCTTGGAATTCAAAAGCATTTTAAAGAAAAAAACAATTTCAAATACTGTAGGAGAATTAGTCCTTACGAGCGATCCTATGGGATAAGCGAGGGATAGTGAAGAAATAAAATATAAATCTAATTAAAAGTTTAATTAGGAAGAATTCCCCCTGAAATTTTAATGAGATGGCTTAGGCATTTAAGCAGATTCTATTTTTGAAAAACTTCAATGAGATTATTTTTCAGTATTTTCTTTGTGCAGTCTCTAAATGTTTTACTGAAATCTTAATAAACTGACCTTTTTTTAAATTATATATTAGACATCAAGAGAGTGGACTAAGATGTTGGTTTTTCAAAGATACTCAGGCATCCGTAACGTCAATGTATTAATAATTGGAGGACACTAAACTTACATTTTTCATTGCAACTGTATCAAAAAGCCTAATAATATTGCTTTTTTAAAGCTTGTATAATTGAAATTGCAATAATCTCAATTTTAATCAATTTCAGATATTTAATTAATACTGATATAATTTAAAATAATTCCAATTCAAACTATCAATTTACAGTTAAGAAAACAGAAGTTAAATCAATTAAAATTTAATAAGCGAAGAAGTATTTTTTTAACTTGTATTAAAAATTAAAACAATCGATAAATAACAAAGCATGTAAATTAAAGTTGATAAAAAAAAAGAGAAAAAGCTTATTTTTTAAAATTACAATTCCTTGTTAAAATTAATAAATTAAGAAAAGCTAATTAAAGTTTTCTTTATCATTTATTTATGCCTTTTTTTAATATTACAATTTTAATAATAATTAACATGTTGAATTGAAAATAATATGACTAAATGTTACATCAAATTTTAAAAATATCTTTTATTAGATTGATTTTTAATATCAATCAACTAAAAAAATAAAATAAAAGTTAAAAGAGTTGTAATTAAAGAAATTTTAACATTCAGATAATTTGACTATTTTATAATTATATTGATATTATACCAATTTTTTAAATTTGTAATATGTTTCTATTTACTTACTAACATCTCTGGCATTTAATTCATTAACCTAATTTTTTGTATTTATACAGTTTTATATTTTATTTATATTTTAGGCTTTTTACTATTACATTTTATAAAAAAAAATATATAATTCCTTATTAAGTACATTCTAAATGTTTTTCTCTATATTTAAATTTAATGAAATAATTAAAAGTTTTAGTTAAATGATCTGTGGTTATATTTTTTTTTTGAAGCATAAAAATGTAAAATCAATATCATGCATTAATTTTTTATTTAACTCGAGTCATTCTGGAGGAGTTAGAATAATTGACCTGTTTATAAAGGAAAAAAAAAAAAAGGCGGCAGTCCTTCAACATCTACTAACCCTGGCGGCGCCTTATTGCAAATGGAAGTCAAGCTAAAATGGCCGAACTTTCTAAAGTCACATTATGGAAAGAATAAGTGGCAGGCAGATAGGAAGCTGGAAGTAAATCCTGTTTATCGGATGCAGGAAACGGCCGGGAACTCTATAAATCAAGAAAAACCAAAATGCTTCGTAGCAAGTAGAGCTATAAAAGTTTTAGCCACCCACCCAAAGCTCCATCTTTTTCCTCTTCGGTTTCTAATCGCTTTGGTATCCATGGGCACATAATTTCCGTCGGATATGAAACGTCGTTTTCGTGCACCTTGTCAGGTGACTGTTAATTAATTACGCAGGCATAGCAGCTAAATTACTAAGGGTGAACACAATCAACAGATGAAAAGATTATAATTCATGCTCCTGTGTAAACGCAATGACGGATCTCTATCGAACCACAGACCCCTACCTCCGTCCGCTCCCACAATCTGTTGATTCGCCGCGACAAAGAGAGAGGGGCAGAATTTGGAAAGCAGGAAGCCATAGAACACCCTAAAAAGAATTGTATTGATTTTTTGACTCTGCTGCACGGGATTTTTAGCAAACAATGTCGACCAAACCTTTAATATAACACATCAAGCCTCTCTCTCTCAAATTAACAAAAGCCTGTTGATGAAAATTGCGTATTGATAAAACAGTAATGAACTCTGTAAGGAGCCCCCCCCCCCCCCCAAACGTTACTTCGCCTAAAGACAGGAAATTAAAATGTACTGGCATCTTTTTTAAAACCACAAAAGCGATATTGATTAACACTGAAATCAAATTAATGCTAAAAGAACGGAAGCACTGAAACGTCAGAAAAATAAGCAATATTACATATTATTAGCTCAAGATTATAACAATAAAAATGGCTTTAGCAAATTAATTCTCGTCTTAAGTAATATTTTTTTTACTTAATATGAATTTTTTTTTATAAAGCAAACATTTAATTTCCTTTATATATTTTAATAATAAAATAATGAAATTTATGTAAGAGATGTTGTTTCGACGAAATAAAAATCCATCAAACGAGAGAACTGGAAAAAACTGAAGCCCATTTGTTAACAAAAATAACTGCGATATTTATTTTTTATCCATTCAAACATAGTGGAAACCATGAAAAAGAAAATTACAAAAATACTCTTATCTTCCTAACACGAATAAACAATTTTCCCACAGGCTTAAAATTATGTAAGATACGTAAATTTCGTCACATCAAAGCACGTGCAAATGATAGCGGATTATTAAACGGATTATTTAGATTCTGATACAGCGATAAAACTAAACTGTTTCATTTCCTTTCAGGAACTTTTGTCACATTCGGAGATTTTAAATTTACATTTTTTTCATGTTAGATGTTATAAACATATGCCCAGTGTCAAGAAGACAGAGCTAGATAAAAACATCAGGAAAAGCAGATCAAAATCTGTATAAATTTTAAAAAGGATCTTTCCTTAAGGATAAACCCTTTTAGAGATACTTTTAACAAAATCAAAAATATTATTCCTTTTTTTTTAATAACAGAGAAGGAACATCAATTCAAGAAATTATCTGATAAATTAATAATTTACTTTAAATTTAAGATAATGCATCTGACAATAACAAACAAATTGTAATAGATTATGTGATACAGGACTGTTAATAATTGCGGATAGAGGATACGTTTTAGGATTTTTTTATAATAGCATATCTGTAACTATAGGTCACCTGCAGAAATTATATGTACAATATAATATATAATATATAATGTTGTATATATATTTTAAAAATACATAAAAGCAATGTATAAATAAATATTAATGGACAAACTGTACTGCAGTATTAACAACAAAATAAATATATAACCGGATAGAAATATGAAATAAATATGCGTCTGTGCTTACATGTGTTATATATATTATACCGGGTGATTCATAAAGTACTGGTGGTTTTCACCGCCCCATATCTTTTAAACTACTGCTCATAAAAATCTGAAACTTTTTATATAAAATCGTCAAACATGTAAGAGTTATATTTTCATGTTATTGTTTATTCATTATTATTGAAATTCATTTTATTTGCCTTCAAACACCCGCAATATAACGTACATTTAAATAACTGTTGTGATGTTGTTTAAATTCAAAAGTCTGGATCCAATATTCAAATGATACAGAAACCACCAGTACTTTCCAGTACTTTATGAATCACCAGGTATATTCTGTATATTGTAACAAATGCTTTTTATTTGTTAGAATATAACGTATAACAAACAGTAATATTTAGATAATTTGCCAATTTTACAAACTTTTCAAATGTTCTACAGATTTTTTTTTATACCATTGTAAAAGTATCAATTAGATAAATTACCTAACATATAGAAATTATCTATATATATAAACTTTGAAAGTGTTATTTCTTAAATTATAAGTTTTCAAATCTCCACTAGAAAGCATCGAAGATTTCACTTTGTGAGAATTCCATGAAAACCTATAAACTTTGGACCTGACAAAAATTTAATCATTTCTCCCATGAACCAGCGTGACAGGATATAACGATATTACTACATCACATTTTCTATTTTTTACCATTTTAAACTTTACTTTGATAAGAATACTAGCTTTCAATACTGCATTAGCAGTTTTATTTATACGTTAGAAAGAAAAATGAACAATTTTATAGTAGGTCTTTTCAATTTTATAGTTCTATTTTATAAGATGTTAAGCAATACCAATTGAAAAATTTTTATGCTTAACATCGTTCTATTGTCAATAAAAGAAACACAGAAAATGGTGAACGAGTTTTATTTTTCAAAACGACTTCGAAAAACGAAAAGAAAGAACGGTGAAATGGGAAAGAGTTGAAGAAGGGGTAACTGGAAATCGTGTTCAGTTCTGGAAGATATGAAACTGTTTCCATCATTTCTCAGCGAACTCTTCAATTTGTCGGACGAAAATTCCTGCCATTGGCGTTCGATCGGTGAAAAGGGTATACAAAAACGGCTTCTCCCTGGGAGTTTTTCTCTCTGTCTCTGGTGGATCAATAAGATTCCCGACGTGTGACGTCAGAAAACGGAGGATTAGTTTCCATCCTCAGCCGCTAGGGGGGCTTAGGAAAGAGGAAAAAAAAATAGAAGCTAAAAAAAAAATGAGAGAAGAGGAAGAAGAAAAGGGCGGTTATTTTGGACGCAATTAATTTGGAGAAAAGAGGAGGAGGAAATTGGTAAAGGCTGGTGCGCGGGAAGAGAACGTGTTGACCTGTTTTGAAGGCGGAGAGACACCTGAACGATAGATGGATCACCTGGAAATACATTAACGTCCGCAAAACAGCATATATCACTCTTCCGGACAGGATTAATCACTCCTGTTGCGATAGCCAATGATGAGTGCTCCCCTGTCCACTCGAATGAATTATAATAAAGGGGAAATAAATCAGTAATAAGAAAAGTATTGCAAAGTGGGACAAGTGGTGAAACGCTGGACGAGTCCATTTTTCATTATTAAAGATGAATGGCGATAATTGATGGTGATCTGTAGCACCCATGCGCGTGAACTTTACTTGCTGTAATAAATTTATCCAGATTAAAATAGGTAACTTGAAAAGTGGATTTACCCCCCAAAACGGAAATTACTCCTAATTAACGAGAAACGATCTGAAAAGTTACTGGATTATTAACTTACGATGTATTTAAAACCACAATCTTCAAATTGTTTTTGAAATTTATCTCATAAAGAATTTTCCCGGGCGAAAACACTTCCACAAACACGAAGGTTGAGTTTAATGAACTTGTAGCAAGTTTTAGGTTAAATTGACTTCGTTTAAATTTAGAAGCGCCATTTTACCGCTTTGTCTTTCAGTCGGGGGCCATTTCCGACTCAAGAACCAAAGATAGAGATATGAATTTTGGGGGATGGTGGGGTGCGGGTGGATCGGTCTCACCGAACGAATTTCGAACTCTTACCTAAGGGTGGATGAGAAAGTTCATTTTTTTGCTGGGAGAGTCCAATTTGAACACGAAATTAAAAAATGTTTTCTTCAGTTTAAATTAATGTAAAAATGATATTTACTTAGGGTTATTTATTGTTATGGAACCATAATAGAAAGAAAACATACGTGAATTTTTGTAGAACAAGAAAAAAGCTATAGCTATTCTTATACTGTTGTAAAGTCGACTTCATCTTTAGATAAAAATGATCTCTGTAGTGAAGGGAAGCTTAGTGTTTACTCCTTGTTAAACACAGGGTCAACATCTCTTCATACGACTGTCATTTCTAGATTCAAATCGTAATGATTTTAAAAATTATGTAATAAGTAACTTTTTAAACGTCAATATTTTAACTTTGGAATCTTGCATCTTTGTATTTTTCAAAGCAACTAGACCATCCTCGTGTAGACGCGCTTGTTTTTCTATATCACAAAGAATTTGGTTAAGTAAGAGTATTATATTTAAAATATTGCAATGTTTCGGCAATTTTAGTTCTAATTGTCATTTTCGAATTACAAATAAACAGACGGATCGGAAATAAATAAACAATCTTGAGATTAAAAAAAAAAGTTGTATACATTCCTTATTGATGGGGGAAGGGAAAGGAGAGATAAGTCAAAAAACAATATAAAGAGAGTTGTAGTCTCCGTGGCATAATGGATAAGACATTTGACTTCGGATCAGAAAGTTGCTAGTTCGAATCCCGTTGCGGACATTTCATTGTAAAAAGTATTTCTATTTTCCATTCTCAAAGGAAATTGTGCCGGACAGACAGACAGACAGAGCAATAAAAGATTTTAGTAATATAAATTAATTGCAACCAAAAACAAAAAAATTACGTATATTTACTTTCACTGAACTGCACGACCTTTACAATAAGAATTTTTCTGATTTAACACTTAAACTGCCCACATATTTACAGTAGAAGGAACCGAAACATTTTAACTATTTTAATAATTATTGTACATCAGTGAAACAAGAAAATTTTATGAATTTTTTTTTTTGGAGTTTTTAATTCGGATGCGTAAACAAGCATGACACCAATAAGCAGGAGTTTTCAAAAAGAATCCCGTGTTTCAATTAAAAACAAGGAATATTGTTTCTATTACCACAACTTTTCAATTCCTTAAGAATATAAGCAGAAATAAATAAAAATCTTCTCCTATACTTAATTATAGCATCCAGTTTATTTTTTTTTCCTATTTTTTTGAATGATTACCCTGGTGACAAATTTCCTGGAGACAGGAATAAGTTCTCCCTATCAACAGAATTATTTTTTTTTTCGTTGCTTTTCAGATGTTTTCGATCAAATCACCATAGAAGCTATTTCAGTCAAAATTAGCAATTTCCGGCACAATTAGCAATTTTATTACTTTTTTTATTCTTTCTATGAAATAAAGACTGAAATGTCAGAAGACTTATTGAAGACACTCGACTATCATATTTATTTACTTGAGAAATAGAAGTTCATAAAAGACCTTGAAGCTAACTTTCCTTATAGCTTTGCGAGTATAATCTTTTTTCTTTATTTAATTATAGCATCAATGCAAACTTAAAAATAATAAAAAAGTATTATTTTAGTCTTCTGATCTAATAAGTATCAGAAGGCTAATATTCCCGTTTTGTCTGTCCGTCTGTGAACAAGTATAATTAAAATATATCATTACATTATCATTAATCGCAACAAGCACATTGTTTGGGCTCGAAAGCGTCTGCTTGGAAATTTTTGTGACCTTCATGTACCAAGGAGGCACAAGAAAAAAATTTGAAGTACAAAAAATATGTACTTATCCCCAAAAAATATTGCGTATGAAAGTTCAAGAACCTCCATTCAGTGATTCAATAAGTTATTGGCAGAGAGGGGGTTGAAAGGTTGGTGCAAAATTTAAATTCTAATTTACATACATTTTTTCATCCAAATCTTGATCAAATTTAGAATTATTAGTTAAATTTTATTGATCTTGCTATATACCAAGTTTCATGAATATTGGTACAGTAGGAATCGAGTTGCATCTTACAGACAGACGGACAGGCTAACTGAAAAACCATCCACAAATAGGCGTAAAACCATCTTAAATCATATGATATGAAACAAGGCTGGCAAATCGATCAGAATTTAAAGTCACTTGTCTGATATTCTGACGTTCTATCTGACTCTGCACAAAAGGAAGTCCAAGAATTTTAATTACTCCCTGAAGAAGATAAGGGTGCGTGGCACTGATTTTTGATGGTACATTTTCTTCCCTCGCGCAAAAATTGGGATTTCCCCCTCCCCCCGAACATTGTCACGCCATAAATATGGAAGAGTTATCAGTGAGGCCCAGTAGCTCCACCTGCAGGAAATATCCCCTCCATGTCAGTAGCCTTAAAGACACCTTATCAGCCAAAAACAAAATGTCTGACCACAAGTCGGGCTGCGAGTCTTATCTTGTCATATGGAAACTTTCCCAGAAATTAATTTGCAGCCCAGAAGCAAAGTTAATTATTTCTTTGAAGACGCGGAAACCTGACGGCTCTGCGTCTTCTTAATTAGAAATTCAATAGTCTCTGTCCTCTCTCTCCTCCCAAACGTCAGATCAATCGAAAGACAAATTCATCCACAAACACTAACTGTCATAAGGGCCTACGCTGTCTTAATATAGCAAGAGAAGCCTTATTGTCACTCGGGCTTTTTTTTTCTTTGTTGCTAATAAAGAAATCCTGTCCCAGTTGAAGGGTACAGAAGGAATCTAATTTCTTTTGTCATTCGTTACAGTCTTGTTCCTAATCTAGTTACGATGACAAAGTTTGGGGATGATTTCAATGATGAGCAAAGAACGCAAGCGTCGTATGAAAGGTAGCTTTGATTCCGATTATCACGGTATCCAAAGTTATCAAGAATGTATTTGCTTAACTCCTTCCTAACTCAATAGCATTCTGCATTGTTTTGAAGTCAAGATCAGTCATTTACAATAAGAAGTCACACTTTAAATACAATCGAATCTTGATGTCAGATATAATGAAGTTGGTGGGAAAACAACATTGTATTTCAAGCGCCGCATATAAAGGATCACTATATATTATTTCTCAAAGGTGTATTTTTGTCGGAAGGCCATATTTCCTTTAATACTTCATCAAAATCAATGATTGGGACATCATTTTGAAGATTACGTTCCCCGCTACTGACGAAAAATAAACAAATTGTTTAAAGTTAATGCTTTCGTTAAAAAACTTAATTTTAAAAACCTTTTTATAAAAATGGAGAAACGCTTTAACAGAAGCGGCTTATTTTTCGAAACCGAAACACTGCAGCGTCGTAATTCAAATATATCCTTTTTTGAATAAAAATGCATTTTAAAATGATTTTCCATCGTTTATTTAATAAGAACACATAAAAAAATTTTTTATTTTAATAAAAATTACGATTTATTAGAATAAAAAAACAAAAATTTGTCAATTTCTCATATATTATTTTTTAAAGGTTTTTTTTTTGTTTGTTTGTTTAGTTCCCTTAATACTTCATCAAAATCAAATGATTGAGATATCATTTTGAAGATTACGTTCACCGTTAATGACAAAAAAATAAACAAATTCTTTAAAATTGATGGTTTCGCTAAAAAACTTTATTTAAAAATCTTTTTATAAAAATGTAGAAGGCAATCTGTTCAGTAATGTATTTCTACATTACCATTCGGTGTCTGAATTATGCGAATTATTACAATATACCATGTAAATATTCCAGTATTCTAATACAGCGAATTATTTCAATATACCATACGAATTATTCGCAAGGGTCAACCTTTTTATAAAAATGGAAAAGGCGCCAGCTATTGACAATATGTTTAACTAACGTACGACAGCTGTTGGATTTGTTTATTATTTCTCAAAGGTGGTTTTTTTGGTGCGAATTATTCGCACGGGTCAACTAGTAATGTTATAGATTTCGTAACATAAGATTTTGTCCAACATAAGAATTTGTAATTATGTATGATATAGGCACGCACTGGTGATCACTGTATTAATAGAGACAGTTTTATATATTTAGAAAAGCTAGGTTTTTTGCATAGAAAAAATTATTACAGCATACTTACGTAAATTATTTCATAATATCTATCTAACAAGATTCTTTCAGAGGAGGTAACGATACAAAAATTAATGGTTTTTTTTCCCCTCTTAATTGTTTTATTCGTGCAATTTTATATTTTAAGTAAGTAGAAAATGCATTTTTTAAATAAATCAATGAAAGTTTTATTATCAATTTTGTTATATTTTATAAATTTTCATTGAATTGCATTAATTAAAAACTGCGTTCTGCATTTATATAATTTAAATTATCATTCATAAATTTTAATTTAAATTAATAATTTAAAATTACAATTTCAAATTTTGAATTTTTATATTTTCATATTTCTATTTGTACAGTTTTTGTATATTTTTAATGTATTTATAACCTCTAGGTTTATGTTTTTTAGTTCTGTAGGATTTCGATTTTTTTAAACTTACTGATTCGTAGCCGAATATGTTATCCAGTTTACACTTTAAGAATTACTGAAATTAATTTACAATATAAATATATTATATATAATATATTATATCACTGAGGATTTTAAGGATTTATTGATTTATTTCGAATAACATTCAAAACTTTAAAGCAGTTAAAAAAATAATCTTTTAAAATTACCGAAATTGTTAACTTGGTTATTTTCTAAATATCTATCAACTTGAATTAAGATTCTTAAAATCTTAACATTAACCAAATGAAATACTGGTAAACAGAATTATAATAACTCAGAAGAAAGAGAATAATTGAGTTGGATTTTGAGTTAACAGTCACTGACGAGTAATCAAAGAGTAAAACTTCCCCAGAGAAATAACGCCAACACTTTAAAATCAGAATAGATCTCCTTCTATTTTCCGCTTGATTCATTGTGTAGCACAAGTCCAATGTCTGATCTATTTTCGCCATCGATTTGAATTTCAAAGTTGTCTCCCTTGTGGGCATGCGCAAAGCGTATTGATTGGTGCCGAGCTGAACATGCAACAGGGTGAGTACCATGGTCTCATTATAGTTGATGAAGCAACAAGCAGTTGCAACGAATAACCACCTTCTCCCTGTGTTACTGCAACGCTCTGATTTCACTGTCAACGCGTAGGGACCCATTTTCGGTTAGAAGATGGCCTTTCTCGAAATGGGGTGCCATTTCCGCCTTCATCTGTTTTCTGCATACGCTCTGAGATTATCGAAGTAGATAAGATATCCAGACACACATGAACTTGGGGCGGAAATAAATGTGAGGAGGGGGAACAACTTCTTTCAAATTAGACATTAATAAAACATACACCCATCTTGTTTCGAATACGTATTGATTTCTTTGTTTACGTGAGGGTATGACTTTTTTTTTATATTTTTCGTGGCCTCATAATCTGACACATAATGGATTGTATTCGTTGAACTGGGAGCTTGAACGATTGAAAATGAAGATCGAAAGGGAAGGCAAGGAAGATGAAGGGAAAGCAGAGAGGGAAAAAAAAAGAGAGAAAGAAAGAAAAGAGTGGAAAAAAAAATCCATGAAAATCCCAACATAGTTGATTCATTGATTTCGCCAGGCTGTCAGATTGTCACGTGATGCCGTTCTGAAGGTGACTTACACGAAGAAGTGGACGAATAACAAGTAGATTTACTCGGTTTTCTTTCATCCCCCGACTATTCCAACTGGTAAACCAATTAAATTAGATAACAGAGAGACAGAAACAGAGAAAGAAAGAAAAAAAACTGAGGAAAAAAATAAAAAAGAATTAAAATCCTTACAATCAATAGCAATAAAATTATTGATTTTTTTTTAAAGTAAATCGAAAAAAAAATAGAGAAATGAAATTTTAGTTTAAATGCCAATAAATGTAATTTTTTTTTATTACAATGTAAAATATGTGTCAAAAAATGGAAAACGCCAGTGGTGAAACAATTACTTTCAACATGGTATTTTAATAGTAAAATTTATTTAAAATGCGGAAATTAAAGCTTCAGAATTATTGTTATATTTTTCATCATTAATAATATAATGATTAAAATGCACTAAATATCTTTGTTAGCTTAACTGTTGCTTTTATCCAACTAAATATTCTAGATGAATAATTGTAATACTGGTTTTAAAATTTGGTATTTTATTTTAAAAAAAATTCTTCTATATTCTTAAATATTTCTAAGAAAAAAATTATAATTAAAAGCAGGCAAATATATCCAGTTATCAAGTTATAAATTTGTCTTGTAAATGGGTAAAATATTTAGAAAAGAGCACAAGGAGGTTAGTAAAAAGAAATAAAAGAAATACCGTACTTCTCTTGAGCAAAGAAGTATGACTTTGAAAGTGTTATGTTAAATAGGTAATTTTGATTTATATTGTTTTAATTAATAAAAATATAAATCAAAATTACCGAATGTAAAGAATTAATGGAACTGCATATTAAGAACCAAATAAATGCTGTTTGTTATCGCAGTGCTGTGTGTTATTTCTTACAAACTACAAAAAAGTATTTGAAACTAATATTTTAATAAAGAAAAGACAATTTCTTCTCTAATTCAAAATAATAAAAAAATCTTTCCTTTCTTCATTCCAATTTATCTGTTTTCTAATTATTTATGATTAATTAATTTTCAAGTTCATTCTTTACAAACTGACTAATTCTTAATTCATTACTGTTTAAAATCTAGCTGATTTGCTGATAAATGGGAAAAAGCTACGTAGGCCTTATAGGGTTTACAGTCGTCAGGTAAACATAGGAGGGAATCTCTCATCCGAGACAACCTAGAATGGGTGCATTTACAGTTGGTATCCTCTTATTGATCGGTTTTCTTTTCGATTCGGCATTATGGATTTCAAACATGGCGGTTTATGTTTACACAGTGGATACAGGACGTCTGAAACCATCCTCTCCGGACAGCTAACCAGTTTATTATTCAATCACATTAACTCCATTTATAATTCAGTATCTTCTTGGGCCTCTGAATTCGCAAAAATCCCTAGAGGGACTCCATGCTGACAGTGGAGCAGTGTCCCCTAGCGGGAAATGCTAAAACACCAATCTTCCATTTTCCTGAAATTAGCCACCGCAGATAAACGAGCCCACAGAATACACAGGCACCATGAAAGATGCATCGTATGCAGACACTGAACTTTCACCACCTACTGTTTGAAAGGGAATCCCCTTTGTCTCTCCCAACAGGCATCCTAACTTTACACCGATTATGTAGCAGTTGTGTAGCTCTTTCTACCGAAAACGTTAGGGGGGGCCGCTGCTTGGACATATCTTCCGGATCAATGAAACATAGTCATTCTGATCATCAGACACACGACTCTTAATGGACAAGCGTGGGAGTCAAAAACACTTTTGCCCAATCATTAATTATGAAACAGTTGACAAATGGATTCCTAAAGGAAATAGGGTTACCAGTGAAAGCATAACAATACCATGGAATAAAACAACATGACAGAACCATAAACCAACAATTAATTACATTGTGTCAATCGGCTAAAATCCAACTAAAATTTCCTTAGTATCTAAGAATAGGTCACTAGGTAACAGAGAAATGTAAACAAAAAACAAACCACAAAAAAAAGTAATATTTTAATTGAGGAAACTATCAAAATCAAAAAGATCCACAAAATATAAATATTGTTTAAGTATATTTCGATTTAGTGATTTCCTGCTAGTAAAAGAAATAATCTAAATTACCATTCAACAGGTAAAAATACCGTGAAAACGCAACCACCCTTAAAAGACAATTTATTTATTTATTAAATTCCGTGGTTTTAAGAATTACAAGGTTATCTCTATCCGAGATTGTAAGAATGATTGTAGTTAAAAATCACATTTACTAGGTTTCAAGATCTTTCACTGAACTAAATACAAATTATTTAGTTTTTTGAACTAAGATGATCAGTAAAGTGGATTGTTAATCAACCACTATCAAAACCTGACTTGATAAATTCCAAAGTAGCAAAGAATTTTGGGAGTTTATTTCTTTTATATCTAATTAGGATACAATATTATACATGAAAAAAAAAACCGTATCGTGAATCTACATCGATCGTATGGAAGGATGTCCAGCACCGAAATTAGTTTTAATTTCATTTTTTTTATAAATAACAACAAATTAGGCACTTGTTTCGAAAATAAACTGAGCATTAATCCTCGAGAAATAACTCAGAACTCGTTAGATCCACTCAGCAAGAATATAATCAAGATAGCTGCCCTACTTTTACCTTCTTTACTATATTAGTGTAAGTAATTATTATTCATTACGTAAGTCGCAAACATTTTCTGTAATTATCTACTGAGAATATCCAACATATGTTTTTTCTATGTTGTTTACATTGTATAGATCATCCTATTTTATTATAAATGCCAAAATATTAATTATAAACAAAATACGAACATTTACTGCTTACATTGTAATATTGGAAAAACATTTCAACTTAAAGTGAAACTGTCTAAACATTTATTAATAATTTTAATAAATATATTACTAATAACCGATATGACATATTACTAAATCCTCTTATTTCAATTTTCTTACTTGAATTAATTGTTATTGGTGTAAATTCTATTGAAGGCTTAGAGGAATTTGAAATCATTGTCTGGGATAAGCTCTTTCGAGGCTATTCTCGCCATTTCATTTTAAAGTTTGAAAAGATGTCTCAGACAAAGTTTAAGGATTTTAAACATGATTGGGTTTACTAAAGTTTCAATCCATTCAAGGGTTTGAAATTACTGGGAAAATTAATATTATGTTACGATTACATCTCAGCGCCCCGTTGTAATTCATTTTTTGAAGAAAATTTTGACAAACAGAATTTTAAGTATATGGTTCAAAGTAATTAGATGAGAAGCAAACATCTATTTATATATGGAAGCCTTACATATATATATGTTAAATATATATACAAGATATGTACTGTTTGCATATCTTAGCTTACTGAAAATCCTCTCAGCAGCCATAATCTTATAAGAAAATTATATCTTAGCAGCCATAATGTTGAGCCAATATAGCGAGATCGAAAATCTTGGCACACAAGCTACAGTTTTCTTACTGTAGCATTTTATTGTATTATCTTTATCAAGCTGCATTTAAAAATTAGATGAATTGCATTATAATGCACCATTAACTCGTTTTAGTGAAGTGAATTAATTTTACAGTAATTTTTCTAAGAGAGTACAGTAATTTTTTTTAATCGTACGACTTCCATCGTCCAAAGTGGAGAAGTTCTGTAGTTCTCCAAATAAGCAGAAGCAATCATTTCGAGGCAAAAAGAGCGGGAGAAAAAAATGAATGTTCTTCTCTTTCACAATTAAACAACCAGCCTCCAATCGAATGACCCATCAACAAAGAAGCCTGCACCATACTTTGGAAAAGCACTCTGAATTGCGTTTATGGTTTTCGTTTCTTTTTCTGTCTTTTCTTTCCTCTATTCCATTCTTCTCAAGAGGTTTAATTTGCTCTCTTCATTTTCTTCTACAAGTCCATTTCGTGGAGAAGAAATTTTCGACCCACAGTAATTTCCATTACTTTGTTGGCAACATTAGACCGTAATGGCGAGTCCTGCTTCATTGCATTCGTGTTTCTTGATATTTGAAGGGCAGTTAAGACTTGGGGAAGGACATCCGACGCTCCACATTGGTGGCAATTCACTCAGGATTTAGCAGGAGCAAAGTGCACGTTCTCAGAGGTCAGGAAGGGAATGTGACCGGAAAACTTGGAGGGGACCCCTCGCTTTTCAATGACTTCCCGCCTGTCACATGGAGTATCTTCTTCGGAAGCAGACTTGTCACATTCAACAATTTACGAAAGGACACTGAGTTTCTGCAGGAAAGTGAAGATTCAACAACTCAGTCTCTCCAGGACTGACCACCGTAAATGAAAACACGCTTAAAATGAATGTAAATTAATAAATAATAATAAACTGACAAGCAGCTGACAAAAACACAAATCGGTAAAACGTTAAGACTTGACAAATCACACAGGAAAACTTCAAAATAATACTATAAATAAAGATCTTTTGCAGCCTCTCAAACTTTAATATAAGCTTACTAAAAAAACAAAACGAAAGTAGAGTTAAATACCAAACTTTCGAATAGCTTTTTTTCTGATATTTCTGGTAAAAAAAAAAAAATTAAAAGAAAACTAAAACAATATTTCTTGTCAAAATGGAATCTGAGAAACAATATAGTTTATTTTATGGCCTGTTTAAGTAATTCAAAAAGAGATAGAGAACTAACTTTTAACTAAAAATTTTGATTGAATTTTCAAATTTTTGAGATAATGAAGTAGAAACTTTACGGTCATTTTTAGCGATCTATTTGGGAACTATTGTGATAGCAACCAAACTCGGTAGCTATTGCGTTTGCCCTGTCCGTCCATCCGTGTCTATCCATCTCTAAACTCCAGAACGGAAACATTTCATTCCAGTTGTCGGCTGTAACTTGTCGGGTAAGGTCTCGGATTCACACGCTGGAGGTTGTCGGCTCGAATCCGCATATCTATTGGGTTGTTTTTTCTCTGAACTTTTTTTTTCTCAATGTCCGCGTTTTTATTTTTTTTTGTGTTTTTCTTATTTTCCTAACTTTTTTTTTATTTTTCCTTACGTTAATGTATTTCCTTTTGTTTTATTATTATTTTTTATTATTATTATGGGTCGCCCTTAAATTTATGCTTTAGCACAAAATTATATTCACTTGTTTTACATCTTTTTTTTTTAGGACTACATTACTTTTCCTAAATGATACCAAAAAGTAAAAATATAAGAATAGTAAAAATTAGAATTCTACGACAGATTCTATTGTTTTCTGAAATTTTGAAGGAAACTTCTAGCTAATTTATAATTCTATCATAACTCAATTATAGTTGTGCGATCAACATAATGATTAAGTTTAAAAGGTGAAGGGATTAAAAGGTGATAATCACTCCTCGTGAAAGCCCCGAAATCATGATCAAAATTCAATTATATCAGAAATGACCCAGCTGATCAAAGATAGACTTCCAATGAATTTCACTTAACTTTTAATCCAATTCTGATCTTAATTGGTAATCGTTTAATAATGGAAGGACGGATAGACAAAAGCTCAATCAATATTCGATGAAAAAAAAATGAGAGCGGATATTTAAAATCTGCAATTTATATAATTTATAAGTAAATGTACAAATAAATTCCTTTTAATCAAAATACTTTGAATGCATGTTTTAAGCATATTTAGATATCAATTTAAATCGAGAAAAATTACTAATTTTTTGTTATTAAAATGATTTAAATCCATCTAAGCAAGAAAGAATGGTAGGATGTTTTTGTTACCGTATTCAGTGTTTTCGGATGATTCTGTGTTTTTGTTATAGTATATAATCAGTATAAGAATGTATCTTCATAGTAGTTACTAGAAATATCTAGCTTAGATAATATGTATCATTAAAATTTAAATTCGATTTAGTGTTAAGTTTATACTTCATATACAGTATATAAATATTTTAATATAAATTTAAAATTACATTATAATTTTATTAATATAAAATATTAAATATTATTAAGACTATAATGTAATATTAAATTTACAAAAATATACTTTTTATGTATTGGCCTATACAAGTCTGGAATTTTTTATTAAATTTATTTTTGAAGTCATATTCCTCTAAGAAGTGGAAAGAACTAGGATGATTGTAGACAATTTAATTATTATTACAATAAATAGTCATTTTTATAATAGTTTATAGTCATTTTATTTAAAATTATATTTGCAGAAAGGAAAACAAATTTGTTATTATTTTAGTAGGTTATATTTATATATAATAAGTGTAATATTGAAATATAATAAATATAATATACATATTTACATACGCAGTTATATATATCAGGGCCCGATAGTCTATATCTGAACACTCTCTGGTGACCCTTGTACTGAACTAAAACAATTAAAACCTAAACATTTTTATGAAAGTTATTTAGTTACGTAGTTAAGAAAACTTTCTTTTCATTAATCGCAGGATGAGAAACTTTGAAGCAAAACTTTAAAAATTTAATTAGACAAGCAGTAATAGAATAGAAAAATAGCATTTTTATTTCTTTTCTAAAATTTTCATACTAAATTCTAAGAAATTACATATAATCTCTAATAGGAATAGTAGCTACGTAGTCTATAAGTAGAAGCTTTATAAACAAATATTTATTTCTGTATTGATTCCTAATAACGAAATTTGCTGTGTCATTCATAATAGTGGGAAGTTAAGACACTTCTTCAACTTCGATTGTATACATTTTACAAAAAGAATGAACAAATGAGCAACAGTTAGTTTTTAATATAAAGTCAACTTTTCGAATAAAGGTAATCCCTTCACATAACAGTTGTATTGACTTTTTGTCGTGTTTTAATGAGGATTAGCTTGTAAGTACCTGGTCTTTTGCAAGTCCCCAATAAGCCTATGAACTATCCATGCATTTTAATAAGTTGAAAGTCCTCTCCATTGCATAACAGAGAAGCACGTGTATCTGTAGTGTTTGGGTTAGGAATGTACAATACTAAAACATATCTACCTCTTTTCTACGCCTCTCCTCATACAGATCACTTATAGCACGTTGCATAATGGACGTTAGGATAGTGACCATCGATGAGTGTTTGATGTCATCCTTTAGACAGAGGCTCATATTTGTATCTTGGGTAACTACGGTAACCACGACACTAGATCAATCTTCTCACTCTTGCTAAGCGGCACGTGATAGTGGTATTTTTTTTTTGACTAGTTGTCTTTTTTTATGAATTAGCTTTTTGGAGTATTCAATACTACGGCACAAAATAGAAGGTAATAAATAAAATAATAAAATTTTATAGCACTTGAATTTTTGTTGTAAATATCATTCTTCTTTTAAAATGATCTAAACAGAACCTAAATAGCAAAAGTATTATTGAAATTAATAAAAATAATAAACTCCTTCTATATAACCAGCTATTAATAGTATTTAATAAATATTAATATCATACTACAGTATTTAGTGCTAAAAGAAACCACTAGTGTTTCTATATTTAGTGATATTTCTAATAATATCCGAAGAAAATATATTAAAGTTCAGTTGGAAAAAATAATAATTCCAGCTGAGAAAACCAAAAATATGATAAATTACAACTAGTAAAAAAAAGCAAGAAAAAAATCTTACATCAATAAAAAAAAAAAATAGAAAATAATTTTTGAGAAAGAAATTTACTTAAAAAGATCAACTTACGCAAAAAATCTCACAGATTAACAAAGATAAGTAATTCAAACCTTTCAATATATCTTCTCCTACTTAACATAAATTAACTCATTTAAATTTATAAAGGAACATAAAGCAATTATTATTAATCATTATACTTTAGAAATCGTCCAAAATATTTCAAACAAATATATAACAGATTAATTTCCCATCAACTTTGTTGAGAGTTTATTGTAAATTTTGTTTCCTATTGTTACTCGCTCGTGTTGGAAACTTATTCTTTGTTATCTTATCTTTCTATGCTCTCAGAATGTAAATAGGACCTGAAATCGCCTGATGAAGGCTGTCTTAAAGGACAGCGCAATATTTTTTTCATAAGTATTTACAGGAGAAAATATATTGAAAGGTTTCAAATATTATATCATCTAATAAAAATTAGGGCCTCCTGGATTTGATTTTTTTAAGAAAAATTATTCATCCCTATTTTTTTTTTATAAGGGAATATTTGTGTATTTTTTTAACAATAAACTAAAATCAACTCTCCAGGAATGGTTACAAAAGCTAAAAAAATAATTAATATATTAAAACAAATTCTTAATTTCATATTTTACTAAATAAAGTGAATTATATAGTAATTACAACGTGATGGCTAAATGTAGATATTATCATCGAAGTCATTTGGTTGTTCGTTCTTTCGCAGAAAATAAAAATCTTAGCGACTTACATCTCAAAAAATCATTAGATACTTCAGATTAAAAGTCACATGAAAATTGCAATCTAAGATATAGTATATTTATTTATTTATTTATTTATTTATTCATTTATTTATTTATTTAGTTGAAAAAGAAAAATCAGAAAGCTCCGCACAGACTTAAAACTTCCCCGCATTGCAAATCCCTATTAAAATACAATCATAAATTCATTTAATTTTCTACGGTTTTTTTTATCATGAAAAATGGTTAAAAAAGAAAAAAGGTAAATTAAATAGCTTTCAGAAAAATAAAAAGGGTTAGATCAATAACATTTTACTATTCTGATTCAATTAAATATAATATAACCAGTAAGCCAATTTTTTATTAAAACTTCAAAGTACGTAATGTTGTTTCTTTTTAAAAAAAAAAGCAGTTCGTAGGCATTAGGAATTTGGTAAAATTCCCATGGTAAAAAATTCTAATTTTATTGGTAAAAAATTATAAGTTTATTCTTATTTCTAAAAAAAAGCTTAAAAAGCATTGAAGAAAAAATAAAGAGTTAGAAAAAAGTTTTTTAAAAAAGCAGCATTCGTTTAAATTCGGTAGCATCCATTTATCATAAAAAATTGTAAATTATTTTTTATGATAAATGAATGCTAGCGAAAGTGAGGATCTATTGATTTTGGTACAAAGAGACCCTATACATAAGGAGCTTACGTAGAAAAAATCATCAATTCACGAACCATCGATAAATATTGCTAAACGATAAATAAGCAACTCTTTATCTAAAAATATTAAGAAAGAAGTGATAATAAAGAAGTACTATTCTCTAGCTTTGCTAAAAGTCAGTGCAATATTCATTAATAATTACTGTCAACAACTAGTTTTAGGTCTTCCCAGGGTGGTAATCTGAAGTTGGCATGTCAACTGTAATTCTCTTCTTCTTTATTAGCCTATATATCTCAGAATCTTTAAGAATCTCACAGCCAGAATAAGAATCAACGTTGTTTTCAGCTAAGAAATAAGTGCAAATTATCGGACTTACGAGTGCTTCATTAATTTATGCGATAACATTAAAAAATTTACTTTTTTTTTTCTTTTCTTTTTTGTCCGACTACTTCGATAGAGATTAGCGAAGAAAGGAAAAGAAAAGAAAGAAATCAGAAGCATTCTTTGATGTATCTCTGCTTTTTCTTTTTTTTTCCTCTGCTGGACTATTAATCACGTTCCACTTAACACAAAAGTCTTCATTATTTCGGATCCATATTTCATGGGTTTGAACCAAAAACGTTCGCTGCTAATTGCCGACTGCACCATTCACGGTTCTATCATCTGAGAATGGGAACTGTCATATGTTTCAAACCGCTATATATTATCCATAAAGAGTTCACAAAAGGAACCACGACATCCATATTGCATTTCACAGGCTGATATATAGCTCTCCCCTGATCTTAATCCCCACATACGAAAGGATCTACAACGAATCTTGTCGTTCTTAAGAATAGGAAAAATCACTCAAACGTACAGAGCAAATTGCAGAATTACACTTTTTGGTCCTTTACTTTATTATTACCACATCTTTCTTAATATTAAAGTCTGCAGAGAACAGAAAGTAAGCAACGATGAACATTGTTAAATGGACATCTATGCAGCATTCACGTTGCCTCATGTACTTGACGTGCATTTCAGATTTTCTTGAATATGTGATTACTAATAGTCAATATTCCTTCAAAATAGTGTACTCCAACAATATTTAAAAATAAGAATAAATTATTTTTTTTTTTTTTAGTTTCAAAAAAAGGCTTTTTTAACTTTATTATAGTCTACAATATTTAATAACAAATATTTTAATTTTTATAATTAAATCAATAGATAGCATTTAACTAATTAAATATATCTAGGAAATTAAGCAGTATTAGAATCCCAAATTTATTACGTTCCTAAATTAACACACTTGTGAATTTGAGCAAAATTCCCAATTTTAAGCCAAATTAAATTAAGACGATTAGAACAAATTTCGAACCAAATCAATTTTAAGAGTAATATATTCCAAATACATTACGAAAACAACTCCAGAAAGTATCAAAAAAAGAAAACATTTTAAACAAAAAACTAATTTTTTTAGGACACGCACAAAAAAATAAATAAATATAAAATACTAAATAAGTAATTTATTAGTTTAGAGCTAATAAAATATGTTTCTCTATAAATCAGAACTTATAATATTTTATTTAGAATTTACAACGTAGAAGCACAAACATACCACAAGAAATTGATTTTCCAATGCCACTTAGTTCAACTGATAAATTACAAATATTAGATATAAAGTGTATATGTTGTTAGATATAGTAGAGTTTTGTACTGTGTTTTTCTTTAACAAACAAACAAACAAAATTTATCTTTGCAAATTGGATCTTTTACTGGCTTTTAACATTGATCTGCAACTTTCACCTCACAGTTCTTGAATCTTTCACTTGTATAACTGGATTTATACAATCCACAACATACTCACATAAATAAATGCGATAAAACATACATTTATTCATTTATTTATGTGAGTATGTTGTGGATTTATAATAATAGTTCCAGAAGAGAAGAAATTAGGAAGAAATATGGAATAAGTACTTATAAGTGGATTTATACAAGTTGAAGTGTTACTAGATTTGCTTTATCTCAAAGTCAGGCAGGGAATTGTCATTATTCGCTAATACGTTACGGTGGATATTCGCAAAAGATGGTAAAATTTTACAGTGGGTTTTCTTGATGGTTTTAATATTAGAATTCTTCGTATTTGGTATTTAGTTTTTAATTGTTGATTTTGATTGGTTTAAGAATTAATGACCATTTTGTACTACTGGGTATTATCTTGCAAGAATCTCTTAAATTTTTATGTGATTTTTAATGAAAGAGAGATATATTTTTCTTCTCAGTTCTTAGAATGTATATTTGATAATTTATTTATATTATTTACTGAGTCAACTTATTTTCTGAGCCGTTTATAAAAACGAACAACATTCATTATTATATGTGAAAACGCTTAAATTTAAACTAAATTATTCTGCAAAGATAAAGCAATGATGAAACGATTCTAAACTTCACAATGTGTTTATTTTACATTGCAACTTTTGTTAATAAACTATGAGCAGCTCTTGTAGTAAGTTTAATATTCAAAACTTTCATTATTGCTTTATTTGGAAAGTTAATTTCCCAACACGTTAACAACCAAATTTTAAAGTAGCTGCTTCCTGTAAGAATTAGAAATTAAGCTTATTTAGTTAAACCAATTATAAACTAAAGACTCTGTGGCGAGCTAAATACAAAGATTGAGACTTGGTTCATAAATGCAGAGGTATTAACTTTGGATCCAGCTAAATCGCAATAGGGTTGTTGCATTACGTAATTGTAATTTCTAAAAATTCTGGCACACTTTGAAATCCCCTGCACATTCAATGCCCTAATGTTTGGCTTCCCCTATCGCATAATGTTTAGGAACTTAATTGACGTAATATTCGTGTAATTCTCTGACAACCAACTCTGATTGTTTTATTAGGTGCTCATGAATTAGCATTGCATGGAAACGATCATGGAGTAATGAACATTGCCATTGCATAGTTAACAAATCAAGAGCAACACCTGATGATATTGACTTTTATATCACGGATAATTATTTTCAGAGACTACAACAGCAGCAGAGATCTACAGTAATCCCTAGTCCAGTTAACAGTTACACAGAGAGCATATGGCCGGCATTCCTAATGAACGCTCGAGACTTCCAGGTTTATGGCGAGCGCCCCGAAATAAAACCAAAATGGGATGTTCTTTTGTCTCCAAGGCAATCCATTGTCTGCTGTACATGTGCTGCCATCTACTTACGCCATAAAGAAGCAATTACACAAAATTAATAGAATCGGAGAGAGAGAGAAGGATTAATAATGAATTTCCCCATCAGATACAAACTGACTAAATTGAACTGTCTAATTTATATTCATGTTATGTTATAGGTTTTAAAAAGAATGCAAAATGAATTACGGAAACACGGCAATAAACATTCTCGAACTGATAATAGGAAAAATCTAATCAAAAATACTCGATTAAGCTCAAAAGGAACCCGAATCAATTTCCTATCATTACTTTGATAAAAAAGAAACAATAAACAATGAATTCAACCTATCTTCGAATCTGGAAACCAAGTTATTTATTCTATAATTTTGATTCATTATTAGGTTTCAATATTTAAAATGATAAAAGATAGATTCACGGATATTAAACTATTAAATATTATAGAAAACTTCTCGCTTTCCCTCTTAATTATAAATTTTGGAACCTGAAAACCTAAAACACTACATTAAGCTTGTGTTGTAAATAATTTGACTTCAGTCTTTAGTAATGCCGTTTCTATTTCTCTACAACATTTTGAGAATTTCTATGATTAGCTTAATGATACGAAAATAAAATTTCTATTGCTGGATTTATTTGGTTTAAATATAGATTAGAATTAAAAACAAAAAACTAAATAAAGAGTTAAAAAGCATTACAGAATTCCCCAATCAATTTACTTGCAACTTGAATGATAATTTATGATCTTATGACTTTATTCTACATTTTGTAAACGAAAAATAATTCATATGAAAAGCAGTATAACTAATATAAATAACTATATAGTTATTCAAATAATCCTATTCTAACAGTTTAATAAAAATAATGTGTTAAATAGCCAATTGGTATTTCAATAAGCTTTGTAAAGTTTAATCTAATAATTATTAAAGAACTGAAATTCCTAACTTTTTTATTACCATATTTGCTATTTATTTTTATTATAACAACTAGACTTAGGCAAAGCATATATCCTAGAGCTATTATATGATATAAATTTGCAAGATTTGAGACAATTGAAATAAAAGTGAAGTATAAATAGAGAAATGAATAAATAAGTAGTTAATATATTTGATGCAAGAAATAAGAAATTCTATAATGCTCCGTTGCACAATAATAAATTAGATAATATTTACATAAATGGGATTATGAAAAGCATTTAGTCAAAAGAATATAATATAAAATAATATTTATTCTACATATAGAATTTATTTATACAAATTCTACATGTGATATTTCTCAGAAAATATTAAAAATAAGCAATTACTATGTCATGGAAATTGAATTCGATTTGAGGCGATTAACAAAGATATACCCCTCAAACATTCGCCACTGCTTTGAAATTCATTTAATGTTTGCATTTTATTTTTTGATTAAAAATTGATTTCGGGATATATCTTTCGTAGGAAGATTTCAAAATTAAGAAAGAAGTACTCATATATAAAGATATATAATTCTTAATGGAAGCCACAACTTATTTGCAGGTGTTCGCTATAAAAGAAACGTCATTTCAGTAGAGCGCGAATCGGAAATTATCTGGAAACTTAGAGGTAGCTACAACACTAAATTCACGCACAAAAGCTCTTTCCAGAGAATAATTAAAAGTTTGCAAGTTTGTCTCAAACTTTCTCCCTAAAAACATCTCCTGCAGATATAAATCTTTCATTTAGAGACGTCTCTGAACCCACGACCTCCTAAGACCGGATGGAAGAGTTCTCGTAACGGGCCTCCTTCTCAATCTATCAAGATAGATTATGCACAACACAAAAATAGAAATTAAGCCTCCTCCATAATTGATTCCTGCCCTGCAGCCGTAGCGGGTGACCATCCCGTTTTAATTGCATTCCATCTAGATGGTACCAATGCCTTCGAAGAGGAACTTTCCTTGAGGAATTACATTATGCAAGTCGTTCTCAGGCAATGAGATCCTGCTCCAATCCTCCACAATAATTAGATTTCTTTGGCATCCGCAGCGAAAAATTATGATTACTAAATTTGCTTCCTCTACTCGACAAACAACTGCCGAGAAAAGAAAGCTGTATGCCTGTCATTTACGTGAGAGTGGATCTGCCTGCCTTTTCTTATTTTGTTAAATTATTTTCCGTGTTTTTGCTGAAGGCAGATTATTAGCTACATTTTTTTCTTCAAGCAACAAAAAAAAAAAAAAAAAGTGGAAAAGACTTTTATCTTAAGTCTTTTGTTTTTTTGTAGGTTCTTAATTTTTTTAATTTTATTTTTGTCTAATGTAAGTTCTCATAACTTCTAAATATAATAAACCTCCATGGATCCAAGAAATTGAATTTTTAGTCAATTCAAAAAAAAAAAATGTATCTGAGAACATGACAGAAAGAAGAAACTTGAATCACATTCCTCTTTTGCATTATCTTTATTTCAATTGCTTCTTTTTATCCTACTTTCTTGTCTTACAAAAAAATAGACCTTCGCACTCAAAAAATTCGAGATAAGTGATTTTAAAGAAAAAAATGTTAATTCAGTAATGCTAAAAAATACACATTTTCAATATTTACTTTAAAATGAAAACAGCCTCAAACATAAATAAAGTGCAATAACATGCTTCAGAACTCCAAAAAGGCAACATCAAACAGTACGAGTATATTGCATTTTCGATTCTTTTTTCATACTTTTTTATATTAACTTAAAAATTAAGAGTAAAATGTGTGGAACTATGATTTTCTAAATCTATTTCATTCAAATTTAAAATGCATTCTAAATTTCTAATGCTTAATCGCAAAGGAGTAATTTTCGTTGCTCAAGTTCGTGTATAGTTTGAGATTTGATACCTCACTCTCCTACTGTTAATTCACTTACCATTTAAAATAAGAAAACCTTCAACAACAATGGTTGAGACCAAATTCTTTACCGAGTGATATCCTGGAACTCCTGTTTCATGCTCTTTGGCGATCATCAGCAAGGAGCAGTCGCCAAGAAACAAGGTCTCAGTACCGAGGCTAATAGGAATAATCATCGTAATTGTTTATTTTTGCTTTAGAGGTACCACTGCTATTAAGAAAACATTAATTTTTCTCGGAAATTTATTTGAGAAAAAATTAATATTTTATTAATCTCAGTGGTTCCTCAAAAGCAAAAATAAACGACGGATTTTCAAAGTTATATTATATATATATCCTTTATGTAAGAGAGAGAGGATAAGATATATTTCCCATGACTGAATAAAGCTTTATTTTACTAGATTTTTATTTTCAATTAAACTACGCTGAAATATTCCTCTCTCTGAACGACTGTAGTCTACTTACCACAATAAATCCAATGAAGTATTTATTCATCTAGGCTTTCATCGAGATTTTGAATAAAAGATACTACGAATAAAGAAACTACGAAGGGATGCTGTGGGGGGAGAATTAGAAAGCTGTTATTTTTTCTTTCCCTGAAGTTAGGGTGTCCCGATCTTAGGTTAAACCCCGGAAATTATAAGATCTATTCTTCCAGAAAATCGCATTTCGAAGAGTAATAGTGCTTATTGCGCCGATATTATTTCGGAGAAGGTGGCGAGAAGAGAAGAAAGAAAGAAAAACTCACAAGGAAAGACGTAGGTGTGTGGTGGAGAAAACGATCTTTTCCCAGAATCCTCAGTAATCTGCAGGAGAAAGAGCTCTGACCATTGCACCATGGCAAATGTGTTGCTCAGAGCTCCTAGATTACAGTATCGTCGTGACATGCAATATTCTCTTACGAGTGTAATCTGCTTTGACCAAGGGGAAAGTAAAAATACCCTCACTTGAAAGCCCGGCGACATTTATCTCTTCTTCCCAGCAGGAAATATGCACCCCATCCCGAGCCAAGACATTAAAATAGACATTGAGGAAATTTCCCCCAATTCACGGAACCACCTCATCTTAAGTTAGCTGAGTATGTATGTGTGTGTGTGAAACGGCAAAACTTTTCCGAACGACCATTTTTCTGTCAGAATGCACAAGGTGTTTGTGTGCGCTATTTAAGGCCAAGGAATTACAACCAGAGCAGCGTATTGAGTCCCAGTTATCGGGGACCACTTGCTTTTATCAGCAGATAACAGTAGACGCTAGTGGGTCTCTGGAAAGCACTCGCCAACTATCACCCTCCTTAGGCTTTCATCTCACTGCTTTTTATTGCGTATAATGTCGCAACAAAAGTCACAGGATTTTCTATTAAGCTCACAAATTCCTCTGTTTAAATATATAAAAGGGCCTTTTGGGCATTGGTGAAAGACTAGACTGGTTAAGGAGAATAAAAATACAGTTGCTCTTTCAACAAACGAATCTATATATAACAAGCAAAAAACTAAAATAAACGGACATTATCTATTTACATAATATATTATTGAGAAAATTTTAAGGTTTCTACAAATTCTAGGATTACGTTAAGATAAATCTCGAACTTTCTTTAGTAAAAATCAAATATTGCATGTGAAGAAAGTTTATCGAAAACAAATTTTTTGATAGAGTTTATTGGGAAAGCATGATAACAACGAAGATATTAGAGTTCTTCAAGTACTCATAGGGAACAATTTTCAATTGTAGCAGAGTATATAATTGTAATTAATGTTATGTTGTTGTTGTTGTTGTCGTGTCCCCGGATCCAACCGGATAACTGGTCATAGACACTCTATGATGGGGATTTTTATTGCCTTATTGTCGTTGGGATATAATTATCCAGGAGGCACCCTAAGGTGACAATCGGACTTCTGCCTCCTAAGAAGAGAAACAATGACAGAAGAAGAAAGGAAAGTGAAACACCCATGCCACTGCCGGGATTCGAACCCAGGAACTGGCGCACTGGACGCCACGGCTGGCCGCCGCCGAGACCGCACGACCACGCCAGCACGTCAATTAATGTTATAGTCTCTCGTTTATAAATGTGCAGGTCAGGTTTCAAGAAGATTCATTCGCTTGTCCAAAAGTTAGTTAAAGTGCACAGATGCAAATCCAAAGTCTTTCTTTCCTTAAAAAAGTAAGCTTAAAACGTGACAAAGCATTTGTTTGACATTGTTTGTATTGTAATGATTTAATCTATAATGACAACTCAAAACGAAAAACAAGATATTGCTAATTTTTTTCGCATCAATATTGATATTGAAATTCCACGCTACACGGAATTTACTAAACTTATTGAATAGATGGAAAAGATGAAAACTACAGATACAAAAGTAAATAACAATAAATAGTGAAAAGAATTCTAAAAATTGAACTAAATATATAAATTTGTTTACATTGTTTTTGGATTTTCGTATCAACCATTCAAAGGATAATTTTGCGTTATTTTCTGTAAAATCGGAATGAATCCGTAGCTAAATATTTATTAGTGATAATAAAATTTGAGTATTATTTGAAAGTTTCTAAAATTAATTTTTGTTAGACTGGATATTATTTTCAAGGAAAAATAGATCAGAAAAATGAAAAGAAATTGAAGTTCTCTGGATATAAACAGGAATAAATAAAAACAATTTGATTCACTACAAGGGGAAATCATTCAACAATTAAATTCAAGTAATATCCATATATAAAATAAATATACATCTTCATTTCGTATTTGTTTAATTCTTATACATCTTATAAAAATATCCATTTTAAAAAAATGTATGAGCAATGGCAAGAATAATTATTACAATTCATAAAAAAAATATTTATTTATATACATTTATTTTGAAATAAGATAAAATGTAATCCAATGATAGAATAAATTGTAATTTACGTTTGCTTGACAAATATTTTTGAAAACAACTCGAAAGAGTGCAGGAAAAATAAACAAAATTTGAGAATATGGGATACTCGAATGTATAGAATGATATACATGTTGACATTAATTACTGTTGGCTATCTTTCCAGCGAATAAAAATGTTCAATAAAATATAAAATGTGTCTCTTCTATTTACATTAAGAACTAAGCGTCTTTTCTATTATATTTTTTTCCCGTAACTTAAAATCGATTATGAGATTCAAGGAGCTGAAACGTCTTCAGAATAGTGTACCTTACTGCCATCTTGTGAGCAAAAACAGAGTCATTTCTGATATTTCCTTTTCTTTTTTAATTCTCCTTTTCCGTTTTCCTGAGGTGCTTCTTTTAGGTTATGATAATGTGGATTAGAGAAAAACCGAAATGTCTTTCGACGAAAGCGGAAAAAAATAAAGACTAAATAAATTGAAAAAAAGTTTATGAGGATTTTTCTCTATCGTGAAATGAAGCTAAAAAAAATAAGATGAAAGAACTTAAGTAATTCCTGAATTGATCTCAGGACACCTTAAAAACTCTTTTAGACTTAAATAAATTTTGAGAAACACAAGAAGAAGAAAGAGCTGTACAAAATATGATCTGCAAAAATAAATATTATCTCTTTCATTTTACTTTACTATTGTTTTGGTTTGGGAGGTTCAAAAAGAGACTTTACACATCCTTAAACTGAAATTTCATGGAACTAGGGTAGGTAAAATGTTACTATTAATGTTTCTTATGTTTTAACTTGTGAATAAATTCTCAAGTTATTTCACATTCTTGCATGTTAAATTATGTAACAGAAATTGACAATAATTATTAAAAGCTATTTTCTTAAAAGATTTTAAACTGCTTAAGAAGACAAAAGTCTCTCTTTAAAACATTAAAAGTATTAAAAAATTTAAAATATAATTTGATAAACACCGTTTTGCTTCTACAGCAAAGAAACGTTTTATAGTTTAGAATTTAATATACAAAAATTATAAAAATAAATTTTAAATATTAGTAAAATATTATTAGGAAATATATTCTTAACAAAAAGTTAATATTTTATTCCAAAATAAACTTGTTCAAGAATTTCCAATAAAGTATGGAATAAAAAAAAAATCTTATTTATTTTGTAACTTATTTTCAGCTTTCATATTATTTTGAAATACTAATAATTATTAAATGAATAATAATCCTTTAAAATTGGTCATTTGTTTATTTCTTAAAATATGTTATGAAATAAAGTTAGGCTTAAAGGTTAAGATTTCGTTATGTTAATATAGGAGCTTGTTAGATTCAACTTATTACTCACTAATGGAGTTTTTCAAACAATTTAGCAGCATAATTGGTAAACATATAAATAGCAGACTTGATATATAATCTGCATGAGCATAACACAATGTTCGAATCTCAACACAGAGATCTTTGACTCCCCACTGGTAAATAGGGCGGTCAGTAGTGACACCTGTTGGCCTTAATCAGTTCTAACACAGCATCACCATTAACCCAGGGGACGAGCGGGCCCATCATCAGCCATCTCCACCTAAGAGTAAGGCTTTTATGGCACTCTATGGAGAAGATAGGCCGTGATTGCTTTGTTATTCTCGGCACGACAATCCTTTCCTTCTACACGGAAGGTAATACAGAACCGTCATCAGATAACGTACGACAAAGTAGCCTCAGCTAATTCTGTCGTATACCAAAGATTTGAAGCTTGTACGGAACTGGAGCAAGTGATTGTGGTTTCATACTTTAGCGAAGTGACGTTATTGGACCAAGTGACTGTCACAGTGTATCTCATCACTCTTAATTAAACTGCACCACATAATAAATGGCGGAATAGTATAAGATAAACATAAATTTAAACATAAAGTTATGTTTAAATGTATCTTCTTAATCTAAAATATCTAAAACTCTATATCAAAATGTATGGTTTCAAAACAACAGCGTGATTTCTTGCCAAATTGTTTATATAAGAACCTGAATCTATTTTCACAAAAATGTTGTGAATGTATCTTTTATTATTTTTCTTTGTTCTCAAAGTTAGTGAAAACAATGTAAAGAGAATGACCATGATTTAGGTAAAACTTATCAAATACTAATAACATATTCCTCAGCATTTTATAAATTTGAGTAAGTAAGTCCGCAAATGCTTAATTAAACTGTCTAAATCAAACTAAATTCAATCGTGTTCAAACATGAATAAATTAGAGTGGAATACGAAACTGATTAATGTAAATTGTATCGTTTCTACAGTTTCTTTTGAGGGGAGAGGTATTTTTATTATCTTCGGGCGAGAAGTTCTCCACAGGGACCTGCTTAGAAAATTAAAGTTCCTTCTATCCGTATTTAAGTATACCGAGCTCTACGTAGACTATTCATCAGTTCAAAAAATATTACAGGGAAACACACACACATACACAATCATTTCACTAACGTTACTTAGGCTTACAAGTACAATTCCGGGCTAAAAATGTTCGAATTTTGCATTGTATATAGTAGAACTGCATTTTGTCTTGTACAATGTTGATCTCTACGTCTTACTTTACTTTATACTTTTTATGTGTTTTTCTATCTTTGTAATGTAATAAATCCTCTTCTTTTAATTTCGTTTTCTATACTAAATATGTTTCCCTCTTTGCACGATTATCGTTTTCAAAGGTAGTGAACAGATAATAACAATTAATCTCAATTATAACAATAAGTTTGAAGAACTTAGAGCCTGCTTTCTTAGAATAAAAGATTTATTTATTTTGATAGCCATGAGAAACGATAAAAAGCCAATAAATATATATTCAAATGCCAATATATTCTCAATACAAATAGTATAATACTTTCTATATTCTGAAAAAAATTAACGAACTCCATTTATCGAAATCGGATTAACTCTAACCCATATCAAACCATGCGCTTAAATACTGGATTAGCTAAAACGATGAATGCCCAATGAAGTATTAACTTTAATAGGATAGAATCCACTATTTCGATTCCAAAGCTTTGTTATGGAAATTTTTATCGCCCATCGCCCTAATTTTCTCGACACGAATTACACTTGGATAAGATATAAAAAGTTCGGTCATCTTTATTCCTTAAATATGTATACCAAATTTCAGGAATATCTATCCAGCAGTCCAAAAGTTATAAGAGCAACACAAACACAGACTAGGTGATCTCATGAGCCTCAGTTTCCTAGTAGACTAGCAAGTCCATGTTCAAACGTATTAATGATGCTTCAGATATATTTATAGAGTTGGTCTTTAAATGTTTCAGTTTCAGACAAAAATAGCAAGACCAAATGCAGTCAGACGGAACTCACTGAATTAATAGAATTTCAACATTTTTTAATAAGTTTCTCAATTAGTAACTATCTTTTTTTTGAAAGAAAAAGCCGGTAATGTTTTTATCAAATACATAAGTAATGAAAAAAAATCAAAATGAAATTAATGGAAAGTAAGAGTAAGGATTAATTATATAAGACCATCCACACAAATAAGAAAGATGTAATTTATAAATCAAGACATAATAACAGTGA
>JAFIDM010010028.1:13715363-13760705 GCA_023159025.1 Thereuonema tuberculata | reverse complement strand
CTACGATAGTACTTCTGATGGTACCTGTACTACGATGGTACTTCTGAACCTATGTTAATCTTGTTGAACCAGTGACTTACGGTCAACTTTATACATGACATACAGGTATTACCTTGCAGTGTATTACTTATTTCTCCTATAAAGTTATTGGGAGTGTAGTATTATTGTCCATATTATTGGAAATTTATTGCGAATAAAAGTTTACGAAATACCTTTCACAGCAGTTGTTAAAATCTTAGATCAAGAATACGACTTTCATCTGGTGATCATTGGATTCACTAATTTTCATTACATTCTATTTTTAATCGAACTTTACTAGGTTAACTTCCCGGCGGAGGTTAAGGGCTATTCCGCTTGGTGTTTCTTCCATGGAGGACCTGTTCTTCCATGGAGGTAAAGATGGGGCTAACCACCTGACCTCAACTTTAGTCCCGTTGATCAAGGACATTACTCCCATGTACGCCTGTAGTGAGATACTGTTAACTTTTAATCTAACTGATGATTGATAACTAATTTTGAAAATATAGCTGAATTACATTCAAAAATGCCTCCACATTGCAAATAGAACCTACGGTTACCATTATCAATTAAAATACGAAAAAAAAATAATTATGACACTCCAATTGCTATTCAACCTTTGACCTTCATAATTTCAAATGTAAACAATTATTTCAAATCTTTTATGAGCTCGTCAATGAAAGAAGAAAGGCAATCTCGACAAATTAAATCGCTCATTCAAACACGGTGATTAATTATTGTTTTCAAACGCAATCGCACTTTTTATTGTCTTAATTTATGTGGGTATAAATCATATTCATGTAATTAAGGATAATTTTTTATCTGTAAATGCAAATTATGGCAAAATTCGATTCCTTTTGAATAAACCTGAAAGAACTGAAACAAAGCAATTTTTAGATTTATTGGAAAACCATATTTCCTTTTTTTTTTCGGAATAAATGCATAATGGCTTGTCCCAAGCAGCCTTTAATCGTTGTAATCGTAAAGAATAAGAGCCACTAGTTGCCCCAATGAAAACATTTATGTCATTTCTAGGAATGGCAAAAATCCCGATAGATGGCGGTAAGAGCATTGATAGCAGTCAATTCGACAAAAGCAATCAGAAACGCGAAAACGAAAAAAAAACGTAAGTTAAAACAAGAACTTACTGATTTCTAAACTAGAAAACCAAATTTAATTTGGAATTCTATAAACAAGAATACCGTACATCAAATTTTTATAAAAAATATCTGTGATCTTCTCAGCATATCTAACAAACACGATAAAACTGGGCTTTTTTTTAAGTGATATTTGAACTCAGAAGGAAGTATTTGAATTCGAGTTGTTGTTTTTATGTGTGTGTATCTACGAAAATAAAACTATCTTCAGTTATTTAAATTCATCACATCTCTTTTGATTTTATATAAAATATTTCGTCAAGAGAAATTTCTTGACTTTTTCAAGTCTCTTCTAAAAAATTAATAATACATAGATTCCAAAAAACTTACAATAATTACATCAACAATTCACATATACTTTGATATGTATATTATGTTTTAAAACAATCCGCATACCCTTTGACATGTTTACTTTGTTGGAACAACAATGAGAAGCTTTCATGTTAAAAAAGCATTTTATGCAAACTTCGCCTTATTTTAAAATCAAAAGAGATGTGATGAATATGAAAATAGAAGGAAATATATATGGAAGCTATTTGTGAGGTCATCTATTAACTTTCAATCTTTTAATAAACTCGAAAATAACTTTGGAGGAAGTTCGATAGAAGATTTAACGAAATTCTCTTGGCAAAGGGTGATATTCAATTACGAGGTAGTTATCTTACAAAATCAATGATTTTTTTTACCATAATTCAACTAAAATTTCAGTGAATTGTCAGCCGAATATTAAAGTAAACCTTACGATTCCTTCGTATCTTAGACAGAATTAGCATATTCAGTTTCATTTAAATGTTATCTTTATTGAATTGTAAGCCCAATCTTTTTCATAAGTGGAAGCATCGTTGAATCATTAAATAAATTTTCATTAAAAAGTCACCTCCTATTTTGTTTCGATAGTTTCATGATTAAAGGATTGTAAAGTCAATCTAAATTATATTTCGTTTTTAAATTTCGTTGCATCATCGGGATTAAGCTCTGTTTTCTATCTTATATTGTTATAAAGTTCCTCTGTAATGTTCTTAGGACCTTTACAGAGACTACATCATCTTGACAAGTAATATATAATTCCGGATATTCCCTCCCACTTACTTGACGATTTTGACCGAAAGTGCAAATACAGGTTTATACCGAAAAATAAGTGGTGAATTCTCAGTGGACAGCCTACAATCTATTTCATAGTAAGTTTCAGCTTCCCAGAGCAAACGATATGTCAATTCTGTCAATAGCAATTGGAAATCGTTTCATGATCCAGCTTTATATAATCTGTAGCTTATCAACTGGAATATGGACATAGCAGAAATGTACATGTATATTTCAGTTTAGTACTGTAAAGTCTTCTTCTTGTAATCCTTTGTGTTCTATAAAAGATGTATCCAACATCAAAGAAGCCTAAAACTTTTTCAAGGAACTATCCATGATAATATACATAAAATAAGACGTGTAACATGGAAGTGTAAAATTTGCGAAAATCGCAGAGCATTGTGGCTTTTGTTCCGTAGGATATGAGAGGAGGGATCTGGCAGCCAGTCTAGTGAGCACATTTAAAGCCCCAATGTATGGTTGGTTTGACGTATATGGACAGACGATGGGGTCAGAAAGACCGCCAGTCTGACAGAAACCTTGAATTTTTCATTCGCGTTATCTTCTTCATGGCATAGGAAGTACATACAATGCTCTGACGATCAGGTTCAGCGACACAGAAGCGCCGCGGACCACTGCATCAGAAGCTCCAAAAGGGGAGGAGCGGTTCTCACCCCAACCTTAATAACGTTAACGGTTTGAACGCGTTGGTTTCTTGTGAAGGACAGCTAAACGGTAATATTCAAAAATTTGAATGAACGTAGATCTTATCCCTTGCGCAGTAACATTAACCTTTCCATATTGAATTTTAGTTTTATTTAAATGCGTTTAAAGTAATATTCATGGGTAATCATTCACCGAGAATAATTAACACTCATCAGATGAAGTTACTAATGACCCAATGTTCCAGAAATTTACAGAAAAGAAAAATTAGAAAAAAAAAATTAGAAATTATTTCTCTTCGGAACACGAAAAATATTTAGAATATTAAACAATATAAAAAAGTTTTAATTTTGTCGTCAAACACTTGCAACATTTAGAAGAAATATTTTTATTATTTTTATAATTATCTTTAATTCTTTATTAGAATTCTAATAGGAATAAACGAAGAAAACTTTTCTGTGTCATACTGAATATTGTTACAATATATGGTAAATAAATTGACAATAAAACTGTTACTATCATTTTTAGGCTTTATACGTAAATTGTTAATAGTAAGGTATCTTAAAATTACGGTATTTAGTATAGTAATAATGTCATATAAACAGCAGTGAAAAACAGGCAAATATTAATAAAATCAATTTTTTTCAAAGTATTATAGTGTAATAAATTCGCAGGAAAATTATTTTACTAAATCTGATGTAGTATAATCATATTAAAAGCAAGTAAAAGTTAATAAAAAAATGTTAATGTGATGCGAATAATATAACTTTTAAGCAATTGTCTATCATGAAGTGAAATGAAATACATGCATATTAATAATTAAATTTATTGATATACAAACAATGTTTCATGCATTTCGATGTATCATTTGAATTTTACGTAGTCTTTTAATATGGAGATAAATAAGTTCAAATAATTGTAAGAATTCTGTAAAAACAAGATTGTAATAGAAAAGAATGTATTCAATAAGATGGAATTTCCTTTTTTTTATAAAAAAGATTACAAAATTTATTTAATCTGAATTGATTATTCCATATACATTCTATACTTTGATATCGTAGAATGAATGAATCGATGTACCATACATAAGAAGGACTTAATAATTTTTTTAAATTCTATCTTTGTCATTGATATTAAGATCTTAGTGGACTAAACTATGAGTGGAACTGATTTTCAAAATTCTGATCACGTATTTATTAGCTACTCTTTTAAAGTAGTCTGAATTGACTATGGAGCAATTTTGTGGTTGATGATAGCTATCTCCAGAATAATCATATGACCAGCTTTGAAAAAGAACATTTTATATCCGCTATGTTTTACATAATCCTTTTCTTACGGAACCAGTATCTTGAAAACGTTGTTTCTATTTTTATACCGCAGAATTTAGATCAGATATATAATGAGTAAGATACTTTTTTTTCAAGTACACTTAACTAAGTAAATAAATAAATAAATTTAAAAGTTTATTCATGAACAAGAAATAAAGTTGAACAAGAAACCAAAAGGAAATATATTTTTAAATATATTCTTAAATTTGAAAAAACTTCCATTGTTACAATTAAAGACAAAAAGAAAAAATTTAAATGAAAATACTAAATTATCGTTTAGAAATTAACAAAGCCAAGCATAAGAAACACTGATGTTACAGTACAAGAAAAAGAAATTATTTCTTGGAATAATTCACATGAACAGTGAGAAATAATACAAAGAGAAATAAAAGTGTGTTCTGTGAATAAATTGTATTCTCATAGAATGTAAATATATTGTTGCAAATCAAAAAGAAAATATAGAAGTAAAAATAAAAACGGAGGAGAATTTTAACCCAGACAAGGAGTTTAATCAATAAAAAGAAACAGTCTGAGTTCCTGGAAAGTATCTTGGTAGGAAACAGTTAAACCTAAGTCAGAATTTCTTCATTTAAAAATATTAACTAGTTCATTAATAGTTAGATGTAAACTTTTTTTCTTTTTAGATTAAAAACAACTGTGATATTGTGAATTATTGCTTGATTAAGTAAAATCTTTTAGCAACCGTTACAAAATCAAAGCATTTTAAAGACTGTGTATGAATATATAAGCTTTTACCTAATTATTATGTAAATTTCTACTGAAATTAATTTTTAAATTAAATGCAGAGTTGATTTCAAAATTAAACAAAGTATATACTAAGAACAATTACGATTGGTAATTCTAATCTGTTTCGCTGTTGCTTGAGTAGATACCGATTCTTTTTCTAAGATTTAATAAGTGAAAGTTAAAAATTCCATCAACACTCTCATAGGCAGGTAAGGTTCCTGCGGTCAGCCGGACTCTCAATTTTTTTCCTGTGGAAGAAACAAATGGATTCTCAACGTACGGATGGATTTTAGTCCTAGTCATGGAACAAATAATAGAAAAATCAACGACCTAGGCCAGGAATCGAACCCTGCCCCTAATCCTGAAATCTTCTTTATCACCTGATTCGAATAATTCAACAACAAAGACTACAAGCAAATCACCTAAAGAACAAAATGTTTTTGAGAATTCATTTCTGTACAACTCATAATTTCTTTCTTTAAATGAAAGAAATTCATTACAATTTCACTAATTACTAGAATCTGAAAATAAGCTTTAAGTTCATTGTATTCGTTTTAGTGCTATTAATATTATAACTTAATAATAATTAAAATTTCAAATGCTTATTCTAGTTGGAATCTGTTTTATAAATTTCTATTTTCACCTTAATAACATTATCCCGGTATCGCATTGTTATCACGTTATTGTTCAGTGATATATTTGATAGATTTTACAATTTCCTAATTAGGTTCTGGTTACAGAAAATAATAATTAAAAAAATGGTTATAGAAACGCCAGTCTAAACATAATTATTAAGTAACAATTTTTATATTATACAATTCTGCTTTTTTTCATCAGCAATATAAAAGGGTGGAACAATGAAGGACTTGATAAACTGTACTGGGAAAATAAATTCAAAACAAGCTTGGGAAAAAAACTAGAATCGTTTCTGTTTAGATTTATGATAATCACTTGAATAATGCATGCAGTGAAACCAATTTCTAGATTATTCGCCTGATAATCGCTTTTTTTTCCCCTCTAGGAAAATTCTTGCCTAAATTTTGCCTCATTATGTATCTGAAGGCAGCATCCATATATGGATTTCTAATTATTTACAAGCAGCCTCATAAAAGCAATTTATTTTTAATTATTAATGCAGTTCGTGCAAATAATAGAATGACTGTAGTACCATACGTACTGACAACGACAATTTCGATGGCTCTTACGACTGAATTACGACATTTTTCGTTAGTTGCTATTTTTATACCAGCCTCTTAAATAGAAAACAGGAAATTGCTGGCATTAGAAAATTTCTGGATTTACTGTAAATTGGTATCTTTATGGGTCATTAAGAATTAACATTATATATATAATTATATATGTAATGTAGCTTTATATATATATATATAATTATATATAGATGTTACAACAACTGCAATAAATAAAGTATATCAAATTTAATATTGGACATCAATATTACTTCAAAACACATGTTAGAATTATTGCTAAGAGCATTTGTTTTTAATCTCTGTCAACATGTCCATGCGTACACCATGTTAGGAAATGCTTAAATGAATATAGAATATCAATATATGACGAATTGAAAAATATCCTTTGAATATTAGTAAAAGAAATATTTTATGATTATTAACTAGGTTTTTTAGTAGTTATTACATCACTCTGTTAGAGTTAATTACAATTTTTAAATCTGCATTTTTATTAAGAGTTTTTTCAGTTTTCCTTCGATATGATGTAATGAACAGAATCAGATAAAGCTTTACCTGGAAGACTGTAAATTCTTTGGACTTTTTATGTTCTTAATCTGAAAGTGCGATACTAAATCAATTAATTAATTCCCTAAAAAGTTGTGATATGTCAGAATGATTGCAATGTTTAATGTTAATAATATATTGACATTCAGTCGACACAACTTCAATTAACAATAAAAAGATTCCTTTGTCTCTTTTGTCCTTCAGGTTTTTTTTTATATATTTACATAAAATTCTTTACATTTTTTCAATTTGTCAGTAAAAGTCGAGATGTAAGGACTATACGATCTCAATGAATAAGGTTACAGCCGTCCATTGCTATGTAGATATCAGGGAGAACCAATAGAGCTGGATGCTTATTTTCGTCTTCTTTTTCCTATTTTCCCATCATCAAATTGTTTTTCCAAACTCCATTATTTCCGGTGAGATGAGCGACAGTTGGTTCGGCAGGTAGCGCCACCATGGTGGATTCCAGAACTAAATCATCCTCATTCTGAATTGAGGCTGAGTAGGTTACATTCAATTATTAACAATATTCAATTAAAAAAAAAGTGAAGAAAAAAGATATAATTGGCATGCTAATTTTCAAACCGTTTGTAAGGTAACATTACAAAATTGTTTGATCAATAAGAAAAAAGAAGAAAACAATATTCATTGACAAATTTTTGAAAGGTCTTAAAGAAATTGAAAACTGAAAAATGACAAAAAGTCGCTTTGGAAGCTACCAAAACTTGATAAAATGGGGAAAAGTAACAGTTCAAAGATCTACTGAAAAAAATAGGGGAAAGTTAACTGTAGTTTATTTATTTATTTAATTATTGTCAATTGAATTGAAATTGAAAGCGAATATCAATATTTTGGTTGTTTTTGGCTTGAGACTCCTTACATATTATCTATCTGCCATTCGTATTAAATAGTTTTACAAACGTTAGACTAAAGTTATTATATCTTACGATATTTAGGACCTTGTAGTACAAATTTATCACAATTTTAATATTCATCTTAACGACTATCCATTTAACAACAGCAAACTATAAAAAAAGGTAAAAATTTATACTTATCAAGTTATTTAATATAATGTTTCTTATAAAATATCTAGAAAACGTTTTAATTTCTGTAGCTTAGAAGACATTAAAAATTCAAAGAGGAACATGTAATTCATTAGATTTGAGTTTAATAAATACCGGTATAAAAAAGTTTTATCTGAATGCTATTTCAGTATTCACGTGAATCAGTGTTTTCTATTTATTGCTATCAAGGGATACAGAAAAAATTCTGTAATGGCGTCTTCATTTGTTATTGTTTTCTTATTGAGCAGTGGGTTACTCTTCACTGTCTTCAATTTTTAGTTGGATAATGTCAGATTTTTTTATATTTTGGTTGGATGGTTTTAGTGGTTTGCGTTGGAGAACCACTAAAAATATGTAGGAGAGCTGTCAAACATGTTTGGGAACCACTGATTTAAATAAAAGTAACAAAGTCAACCGATAATTTTCTTATTATTGTTATTGATAATAACAGAAAGAAACCCTAATAACTAACATTCTAATAAAGCTAAATGTTTTTTATTTTATTATTTTTAAAACATCTGATTTTTATTTTAATGCACGAAGTAATTTTCTTTGGTTTCGAATGGAAATCTATTAAACGAATTACTACGTTTCCCTTAATTTAAATTTTATTACTGCTTCTTTTCAGAAAGGCGGGGTCACAGAGATTACCATCTTTAAGAATAATAAAAGTAGACGACAAAACTATGTATTCCTTAATACTTCAAGACTTGAAAACTCTGGAATTCAGACTTAAGATTTTAATGCTTGTGTAGACGATCCGAGATTTATATTAGAGCCGTTTCTTGGAAGAAAATAAGAAATTACCAAGATTGGCGAATCAAAACAGCTTTCTGAAATACGAGCCGGAATGGATTACGCACGTATTACCAGGCAGCGGCACAACGCAAATCATGACATTCTTGGTGTTAATGTTAGCGTTAAGTACAGCCTTTTGCAATTTGACAACTTCATCGAGAGAAGGTTAGAAACCGTTGTCACTTCCTCCAAACCGGTGACTTGCAGTTAGAATTAAAACCTTCGCCATAAAATTAATTTCGTTTCGCGCCGCATTATACGAGACCCCCGTGCAAGCCGCGACTGGACAGCCAAAGCCGGAAAAACTGCAACTGCACACAGGCGTAATCCGAGAAACCTAATCTCTTTTTCTTAATCCGGCGCAGCTCATTAATAATTCAGACCATATTGCCATGATAAGACGGAAATTAGTTTTGCCATTTGGAGTGAAATATTGCCGCAGCTCACAAGACAATTGACCGACGGGCGCCTTGCCAGGAAAACAGTGGCCATAACACTTGCAAAGAAATGAAAACACTTCCATATTCAATGAACTGAATTATATGATAAGGAAATCATTAATGTAAGGCCTTTCCCGTTCAACCCGATTCCTTGCTCTTTTTTTCTTTTTCTTTTTATTTCTTTCCTCGAAGTCTCTTCCAACCATTCTTTCAAAGAGATAAGGCTAAAGATCCACCTATTACTTTAATCGCCCTGCCAGCATCGTTGAGATGGCGCAGCACTATGATAATGATCAACTAAAAATAAAACAAATAAAGGGTTTTATGGATGCGATTCGAATGAGGAATGTCTGGAGAAAGAAACATTAAAAACACCATACATACACATAAACAAAATTAGAAAATAATTTATAAGAAAAATTAATAGAAAAACTTAAGTTCATGAAAGAACTCGGATCTTGCTTTCTTAAACTGTTCTACGTATTTTGTTTTTTCTTTTCTTTCTTTTTTAAAGTCGTGAAAACAATAAAAAGAAAACGTCTGTTTCAAAATCACAATCTACGTCAAATAGAAACAGTATCTTCAAATTTTCCGTTTGCTAAAAACTAATTAATTGAAAATCGTTATCATTTTAATTACTAAATTGTTGTCTAAATCCAGTTAATTTTAAATAAATTAAAACACGCGCAAATGACAATGACTTACTAAACGTATTAATAAACAGTATTATTAATATCAAATGTAAAAGTTCATTGGTTCATAACGGATTCTATCGACATCTTAACAATGCTTAATAATCAGCTTATTAAACCAAAGCCGATATTATTAAATGATATTATTAAATGTGGTTTGATATTATTAAATCTAATTGGATTAGAAAAATTAAATAAATTATGTGAATTTATTTCTTTTTCACAGAAAGACAAAATAAATAAATCAATTAGGTCTAAAAGTAAGAGAGAATGCAAATTAAAGTACTGTATTTTGGTATTTCATTAATTACTCTCATTATCTAAATACAATATTTGGAAAACAAAAAAAACCAAAAGCACTGTACTCATAATCTCACTGATCTAATGGTCGTTGCATGTCTAAGACACGTTTTACATAATTGTAGCGCTGCTGGAACTACCTTACGCCCCAGCTCATTCCCAACTCAATCCCACACAGGTTTAACTAAATTGGAACTCTACACAGACCTGCCATTTGCAGTAATTGCGACGAATCGGTCGTGCACTGCGGCTGAGGAGACCGGCGCGCAATTCCCCCCTCTTAGCTAATTTGGCTGGAAGGTCAGCAGGCGGCCAGGCATCTGGTTAACCAACCACTTGGCGTCATAAATTGTTCTATTCACTGAGACCCCGTGCGCATTGTTATGCTTAATTAATAATGCTCCCGCGTTCTTATTTTGCTTTTCCCAAAACTCCAAGCACAGAGAAGGGATTTACAAAGATTAAAAGAAAAATATTTGAGGAAATGGATAAGAATTCTTCATTCAAATTCAGAATCGTTCACGACCTAAAGTTCAGTAACGTTCACCTACACAATTCGTCTGGTATTTTTGAGGACTATTGTTAAGTAGCTAATAATGGTTTTGACGTTTGCTTTCTTTCTGTTAGGTCACAATTAATAACGATAATTAAAGTGATTGTGAAGGTGATTTAATGGGATAAAAACAAACATCAACATCATTGTTAGTAACCTATAGAAAAGCCTAATACTAACTATAAAGCCGCTCATTTACAAAGGAAGCGTTTTTAAGAAGTTTCTGAAAGAACTAAAAAATACTTTCCGATAAAAATCTTCCTTTTTGCATCTTTATTTTTATTTTTTTAAAGACGTGAAAGAAAAGTCTTCGAGTTTTACAGATTCATAAAACCTGCTGAAATCCAATAGTGCCTTTATATTCTTCATTAATGAAAATTTTAAATAATACATATTCAATTAATTTCATTAAGCAATACAGGCAAGGTCTTAAAATATTGCGTTTTTGTTTTTCTAAATTGATGACGTGAGGATAGATTGACCGTATCTTCACAGAAACAGTGATTTTTTCAAATATCATTTTTTAAATTTCACATCACTGTCCTGATACATATAAATTTTCAAACCGCAAAAGTTGTATTATCTCTTGTCCGTAAATATGCATGACAAGTTTCAAGATGTGGACACTAGATATGAGCATTTTGTTATGAACAAATGGACGAAATGCAGAAATAATGATTCGATGAACCTCACGTTCATATTCTGCTTCAGTGAAGCCCAGTTATTTGGATATGATACAATAAGATATCAAAATATGAATGATATTGTAAATGACATAAATCATAGAAACGAATAATTGTATTGTTTTTATAAAAATGTAATTATTATTAAGAAATGAAAAATTAAAAAATATAAATTACTGTTCTGCAATAATAATGTCAAACTCAGAGAACTGATGAAAGAATAATCATTTTCAGTATTCTATAAAGATATACTGAATCGTTGAAACAACAGCAGTAGTTAGGTAATTTTCTGACTTTTTCTACCATTTCTTCAAAGCAGTGAATAAACAGCTTGTTTATGCTGTGTCACGAATACCTACGTATATTGTCAGAGAATTCTTTATCTTGGGATATATTACTAAGTTCATAGCTTATCTTATATTTTAACGATTATTTTATGAATATGAAATTAACCGTCATATCATCTTCCTAAATAAAGACAAAATGGCTACCTTATGGCCATTTTCAAGGTACCGCCTTTTTAATGAAATCATTTATAAAATTATCGCTATCTATATATATACATTTTTCGCACTTTTCATCGCAGCCAACATTTTGCATAATTTCTTGAATAAGAGCGAGTTAAAATGTGTCGTCCAATTCGTGTATCGATGCTGCAGTCCCAGCACGTCTCACTTCCCTCTTTGGGCGACACATGGTGTTACCATAAAACAACAACTTTCCCGTAATAATTAATAACTTTAATGCTTAATTTCATCCTTCGGCCGCGCTGCGAAAGGCCGGGAAGGGAAATCTGAACTAATATTTGCTCGAAATAAGGCACAAATGCGACGTGGCACCAGCTCGACCATAGCCATCAGCAGATCTCCAATGAGGTTTATTCATATATCAACGTCATACATTTTGCTGCGGCACATTTGTTAAGTACCATAATCAGAGTAACAATTTCCTACACCTGCTGATTGTAACTACAAATTATTCTCGTTCAGATACAATACTAACTAAGCTGCTTCCTCTACAATAGAGGTAATAATTAGTACAGGTGATTTAATAATTACGATAAGCCCTAAAGTTTTTAGTGCTTAGCATACTGAACGGTTGTCACGAAGTGGAGCAGACAGAGGGAAGTGGGATGGCTTTTAACAGGGGCTGCTGGTGATACTGTCCCCTAAGGGATACAGGGAGAGGGGGCGGTGCGTTTAAAACAAAGCCCAATTTTCAAATGCTGTATGGCTATAGATATCTCTGGTAATAAATTATCAAAGAGCCGGAATCTGATCATGTGCCAGGCCTCAGGAATTCTCGAAGCCAGGCCAGAGGTTGACTCCCGCCGGTTCCAGAGCAACCATTAATTTTGTTGACAAATAGCCGGGAATCCACGAGCCCCTGATAACAGTGGACTGCCGGGAGCAACATTAGAGGGGAAGCCGAGAGAGGAGGGTGGACGGGAAAACATGGCCGAGAGCCTGTCACTGGCCAAACATCAGCGAGACGTAATGCGTAGGTAGAAGACAGAGAGGCACGAAAAAAATGTCAACAATGCATCGAAATGTTGTCTAGTTGAACTGAATGAATAACTTTATTTCGTGATACCCAGGCAAGAGAGCGGAGTTACAAGACTAACATAGGCTTTATTTACGGGGGCAAAGTATTCAGTTGACAGACACTCCGAATTCACAGCTAAAAGTCGATGAGTGTTGTCCATGTAGGCTCTTCTATGAAGACATTCTTTGTTGTAATCCTCCTTAAATCGTTCCGTGCGACAGCTTATCCACATCCTGCAGCTAATTACAACAATTCTTAAGTAGAAAACAATGGGACTTCAGAAGATGAGTCCCTTATTGTTCTCTTAACAGAGCTGATTCCCATAATGGGTCTCGAAAAGGAGTTGAAAAAAAAATCAATTCTTTTTTCTCCTTCTAGTTTTAAAATGGAACTGAAGGAGGAATCATTTATATGAGGAGAACAAAGAGAGCAAAGAAAGTTTCAATTGAAAACACAAAAGAAAATTCTCGAAGAACTCAAAGATGCAATAAAAGAAAAAAAAATCAATTGAAAGGTTCTTCTAATTTAAATTAACAAACAAAACAAAGAATTAAAATATTGACTAGAAAAATAACAACAAAATGTAAGTAACCTGACATTGTTGGAGGATCAATCAAGCACTTAATACAGAAGCTTACAGATGTAATTCATTCCTGTAGGATTTTCGTTAGATTTACCGCATATCCACATCAGTAGGATTTTAATGTTAAAATTTAAAGGTTGGAAATAAAAAGATAAAGACACGATTCAAAACTTACTACTAAATTTCTGTAGTAGTACATATGTAATAGAATTAAAAAATAATAAACCAAACAAAACTGTAGCTACTTATTAAAAATTGGAAATATTTTCTAATGTTTTCTTTTACAAATACACTATACCATTACAATATTATTAATAGTATATTGTTTATTATTAGAAAATTTATTATAATAACCCACATATAAAAAAAATTAAATCAATTTTAAGGTTGTATGTACAGTATATATTCATTATATATTTTTTGTAATGTAAAAATCGTTGTACACGATTTAATAACAAACTTTTATAAGAAAACTTTTCGTAAATTATTTGCTTTGTTATAAAATTGTACTATGTAAGATTATATTTCCACTAACGTAAAAAATTTTATTTTATAAATTTATTGTTATAGTTATACGGTCGCTTTATTGGTATACGGTTTTGTATGTTTTGCACGGATGCTCAGCTCTATCGGGATGTTTTAGTTGCTGTGTGCATTGCATTATATAGTACAAAAGTTCAACGGGTTTTTTCAAGTAATATTAGTTAGATTATTATTTAAAAACGAGGATCTAAAGTTACTCTGATTCAAATACTTTTACAACTAATTTATTTACATAAGTTTTGTAACAGAGGTTTTTTTTTTTTTACATTATCCCATAATAAAAAAAAGCACAAAAATAAAAAAAAATTAGAAATAAAGATTAAGCTAAAGATTAAGATAAATATAGAATTTCAATTCTCTACTTTCCTCCATCCATCACAATGAAAAGCGTCTCTTAACCGGTACACTACATAAATAGGCGTCCACGTTGTTGAAGCAATAGCTTTTCGACGATCGTCGGACTTCCTGCTAATTAAAAGTCCTAATTATTGAAAAAGAACAGCTCGACGATCCTCTGTGTTGATAATCCAAATCTAATTATAAAAGTTTAAGTGTTTTATATTTATTTATGTAATTCCTGTAACTTTTTCACTTCTAAAATACTCTGGAATCAGTCATTCGTTTTTTTTAACTAACTATTTTTTTGAAGTTCAGAAAAAATTGTTGTGAGGAGACCACAACACACGAATGCCCAATTTTTTGTTTATATTTCAACGGCCGATTTCGGTTTCGGAAGTGATTTCAGCTTCAATAAATAAATGTAAATAAATGTATTACTTACTTTATTTTAAAATGTTTTAGTGATTTATTTAATCGCGGTAATTTATCAACTTCTCGGCCTTCCGAAGTCAATTTATTCTGTTTACACGGAAGTGCATTTGGATCTCATTTAACTATTGTTTACACTATTCGAAGACGTCGGCATTCGATATAAAATCCGTCATTGTTGACGTTTTTATGACACTTTCCACGAATAATACTTGAGACATATTTAATGGAAATTTCGTCCCTTTTATGTCTATAATAAATATATATTAGAGTGCATTAGAGGTTTCATCTAATTTTGTAATGATCATTGGCGAGAAAAAGTTTTAGAACAATTAAAGGAGAATTGGCAGATCTGCCCCACCACTGTATAGCGATAAGTTATATACCAATAGAAAGATCTCCTTAAATAAAACATTTTTTATTATTACGACTTGTCTCAATTATTAGTCCGTTCGGAGTAATTTATATATAATTCTAGCTATGACTTTTCTAGTTGACATCTTAATTCCCGGATTTATTATTTAATTAACATTTAATAATTATTTTCAGTAACAGTAATTATTATTTTCATTTATTACATGTAAATAATTATTATTTACATGAAATAAATGATAATATTAATTATTAATTACGTATAATAATTATTAAAAGTTAATTAAATACTAAACTCGAGAATGACGATGTCAACTAGATAGTCACATCTAGAATTATGTAACTCCAATCGGACCAATAGTTGAGACGAGTCGTAATAATAAAATATGTTCTATTTAAGGAGATCTTTCTATAGGTATTTATTTTATCAGTATTCACGGGTGGGACAACTTCCCATACATTTCTGCCCATTGTCCTTTAAAAATACAATCTTAGCTCTGAATAAAATCCATCCATTTAGACTAATCATGTAAGTCTAAAGCTATTTTCCTACAACCTTGGAACTTTAATAGATGTCTCAAAAAATTTAGAATTCTCTGAAATACATTCATCCCTTCTCAGTTGATCTTAGAATTTTTTTTATTTTTCTTTGCAATGTTTGATAGCCCCCAAACGACTTCTTCTCATTTCCTACGTTCTCAGTTTCTTTTTCATTACTGAACAACTAAGTTTTTTTTTTTCCTTTTTTCCTGTTTTTAATCCTTCTAGTTCAATGTTTTGCATTCTTAGCAAGCCGGATATTCAGAAATTTGCAAGCCAACTATTTCTGACTTCTACAATCTCTCCTTATAGCCTCAAATTTCCCAATTCCTGCGCAAAAAACGCCGCATAATCAAAGCGAATTCACCCAAGAAAGCTGTGATCACCCATCGAATTTTTATCTACTGGGCTGGAGGCTCCAGGAAAATGGGAGCGCCATATTTGTGACTGAAGTTAGGACGGCCCATCCCTGGGCGGGCTGTGGACCTGTCCTGTCCTGCACCAGTGATCAATTCCTGAGCTGCTATTCGCAAGGCAACAAACAAGATGAAAATGGCCAACAAACGCCATAAAATGGTCATGCGACTTTGTCACCGCGCCAGAACGAGAGCAAGCGACGTTACATCTTGCCCACTAACGGAAATTAACACCACTGAGAGTAGCTATCACTGGCTCCAGTAGCCCATAAAACTTGAGAGAAGCATAAAAATTCATCTCATCACCCAGAGGTATAATTTAAAATTAAACTTGCGATGGAGCCCTTAATATTAATTACTCATGCATTTCTCCTTCGAAAACAATAGGGTAGAACTACCGATAGAGGGAAAGAAATTCTTTATTTCTTTCGTTCTTTTTTTTTTTCTTTCTTTTTTCTCTTTTGCGAGGAAGCGGTCCAATACTCCCTCCTGCCATTTTCGAGGCTCCGATGCCAAAAAATGATGATCTCCTATCCAAAAAATACCCTGTGGAGCTTTAACAGCGTTCCATCTAAGTACCAGGAACTAATAATAGCGCTTCGAAATGACAGACAATAGGATATACAGTAACATAGAAGTATGGTTTATTGAACAAGTCAGAATTCGAGTTGATCGGATTTTCATATCAAAGTGTCTTTATTTTTTTATAAAGATCTCATCGTTTAAAAGAAACTACAATGATAATAAATAACACACACGCACGCATATAAAAATGCTCAGGATTTCGTGTTTCTACATTTCATCTTCTTTTGGATTATATAAATCATTTACATGAATACAAAAAAAAGGATCAGTAATTATTAAATAACAATAATGAATCAATTATTTAAAAACGCTAACCAACTTTGTCTGAAATTGATGCTTAAGGAAATGTCTCCAGAGGGCAGTCCAAGTAAGAGAAATAGTAACAGCAGAAAACAATTTAGCAAGAAAAATAATATATTATTTTAATTTTATAATGAACATTCATTAAAAAATTGCAATTTTTAAGGAATCTTATAAAATAAATAAGATTATGAAGAAAAGGAAAACAATTACAGCAATAAATACTATTCCGAGTATCATTTAAATTAAATTAAATTTAATGGCCATGGAAATATACAAATAAATAGATTATAAATCATTTTGGAAAGTAATTAAGGAAGAAACGTTTGCTATCAATTACAATTAAGATTTTTTCAATTTTTCTGAATGTTGTAAGATCAATAAAAGTATTTATAAATATACCAAAACGCAAAATCATTTAGTCTTGTCGATACTAAAAGGATAAGTAATTATTAAATTCAACAGATAAAAAGCCAAAAATCGATATGCCAACTATTACAGCTAAAAAGAAAGTATTTAATTACGTGCTTTGGTTCGATTTACAATTATTAAAGTAAATTATTACTGCTGATTAATATAAATGTGAATATTAAAATTCTTAATGTTATAAATTATTATATTATTGATTAAATTTGTGGAAATGTAATTATATAATTAGTTAATTACACAATTACATCATTTGAAATTTCTTTTTTTCATATAAATTACAGATATGAAAGATTTTAAAAAATTAATTACGTAAAATTAAATTATTGTTCTACTGAATAAATTTAATAAATAAATCTTAAATGCAATTTAATTCCGTTTTGTATAACTTTTCGGAAATTGAAAAGCTAAAATCATTTAACTTTTTTTAGTTCAATTTTCAGGAATAAAACAAAGAGCAATTACGTTATTTTTTAGGGTAATTAGTTTATTTAATTACTTTATCAAACTCATTTTAATTATATTGTTATGTTTACAGTTCGATATTGCTTTATTTCACAAAATATTTTTTCACAATAAATATTTTTCTATGAAAATGCCGTGGTCGATCCAGAAAACAATGTCACTTATGTCGAAACATTCAAGTTTTGGAAATTGCTTTCGATCGTCACAAGTTTGAATTTACATTCTTAAGTTGGAAATACGTTACATTAAAATAAATCCAAAAATTATATAATCAATATTTTTATGCTATTTTATAGGTGGCGATGAGAAGATTGATGTAAACAATCACTTTTCCAAAATTGCATTTTTTTATTTGTGCAAATAAGGGATTAAAATAATGGATCTCTAAACTATTCAGGCCTCCAAGCGGTTGTAAATTGTGGTAAACAGTCTTGATTTCAATCATATTCTTCAGAAAAGAAAAAGGTCTACACATTTTTGAAGGATATAAGTTTTTAGCTAAAACCAATATTCGTGTCTAAGTCTCAGCTTATGGTGTACAATCCATCAACTGATGCCTTCTCGTGTGAACCTCGAAAAATAATCAAACCATACCATGAACCTGAGCTTTCAGCTTCAATTATAAACAGGAGAAAGCCACAAGAATTTAATGCTATAAAAACACAGATTTCCTTCCAACAATAAATTAATTTGACGCTCAAATATTAAAGGCATGCTCATAAAAAAGTTTTTTAGACATCAAGAGACATAAAAAAGATAATTAAAAATACCGTTCATTTTCATTAACAGCAACAAAATTTTAATAATTAAAAGAATTCATAAAAGATGAGGAAAAAACCACGAAGATGGTTAAGATAAAGCCTAAAGTTAACTTAAAAAAAGACAAATGGAAGTAACTTTACTTTAGCATAACTAATCTGTTTCACACCTTTACTGAAATATATAAAGAATATATTTTGGACTACTCTTGAATATCATAGAATACTTAATTTTCAAAAGATATTAAAGATTAGTTATAAAATTTAGCAAGAATGAATACAATAATGTACAGCGATGTATTTATAACTTGGTTTAAATTGAATTCAATTTACTTTACACCAAACAGATGAACTGCAAACTAATATAAAGGAATTAAAAATCTGTACGTAAATTACATGAAACATTTAAATTCTTGATAATCTTGAAATTTATATGTAATATTTTACATTATATATATTATATGAAATTATATGAAATAATGACATTCTTCATCATCTTCAAATTTGACAAGCATCTTAAGGACACAAAATTATTAGATCTTTATATTTAAAATACTTGCCTGAGGTAAAATTAAATATTCAAATTTTTATTTAGTTATTATATAATAACTTGTGTAGTTATTCTATGTAAAATAGACTTCACGATCATAACTTTGAGTGTTATTTTATCCGACGTCATTGTTTTTGTGTAATTCTTTCACTAAAACCAGAACAAAGTTCTTTTTTTCTTTTTATGAATGCTATTACATAAGGATGTGAATGTTAGTGTGATGCAGGGAAGTTTCCATTGTGAGGAGCTTTATCCTTTAGCTGCTAAAAAAGTTAAGGCGGTATCTTGTTCGCTCCATTGGTGACACTTTTTGTTTTTTAACATCAAAAACAAGATAAATATAATAACATCAATAGAGAAGAATACATTTTATAATAATTTAGATGAAGTTAAAGCAATACGAATTTAAATGTATTTAAAAAAAATCGAGCTCCTAAAAGGTCTAAAAAAATTAAATTTAAATTTAGACAAAACTGAATAAAATAAATTCATTAAAATTCTAAAAGCCATCAATCAACTTTTAAAATTTACCAAAATTACAATCCTAGATAGCATTTTATGTAATATATTACTTAATGAAAATGAATATATTGAATTTTATAACTTTCTATATCTTTTTTGTTAATCGTAAAAAAACAGCTGTGTGTATAATTAAAGTTTATTAACTCATTTAGTGCTTATTTACCTTATGTGAATAACTTCTCTGATGATGTATGATAATATGATTCTTTTTATAGATATTCACTCTGAATGTCCAAATTCAGATTTTTTTATTTTTGCTTAATAAAGGGGTGTTCATTAGATTTCCCAAAATCGACTTTCCTAGTAAAGGGAGGGTTATCAAAATAAGTCTCCTGCATGTAATAAAGTGTGTCCTCCCCCAATAAATGGATCCTCGATAAATCTTCTTGATACTTGATATGCATTCATAATGACTGCAGATGATTTATCTAAATATAAATTACTGAAAAAGCCGTCAAAATATTCTAACACAAGGCGTTAGAAAACGAACAATATGTGTCACAATGAATATTAATTCGCTTAATTTGTAAATGGATTCGCGAGCGCTTTGAATTAGTTTTTTGCTAGAAAACGGAAATGTCCACTGCTTATAGTCAGAAGATGCAAATTAGAAAAGAAACATAGTTTACTTTAAAGAATCGTTTGTGTTGTTTCGCGACTTTAAAAAAAGCAAAGAAAACTAACAAAATTTTAAAGAATAAAATTTCACGAAAAGTTGGTTTTACGTTGTTTCATGAATTTCTTGTTGTTATAACATATTGCCACAGGAAAACATTATTTTGAAAAACCAAAGATATAAAACTGAACCCAACCGCTCTACCAACATTCTTAATTTTTTTTAATAGTTCCGTAAAGAATATACGAATCATTTCATTATTTTCAATTCCATTCATCTCCTCAAAACCTATTCCAGCTCCTTCCAATTGATATCCTGAATAGCCTAGCAGAATCGATTTATCTCGAATGACCTTTGCATTTCTGGAAGGTTCTTCCTTCAGCTCCCTTTCGAGCCCGATCATTGACAGCATACTAATTACTTGGGTTTAATTAATCACTATTGATGCCAGAACCACGAGATCAAGAGCGCTTCCCTTTTAATCTCAGGCCTTGCAATCCTATCTGAACATACGCCAGTTCTCCTCTCCAACCGAGATCAATATGTAACCCTCCCATTCTCATGCCCTTATTCAAATCCACTCAGACTCTTTACTTCAGAAGCACACCAGAACAAAGCTAAAATGCCTGATTTATTAAATTAGTTTTAAATCTTTCCTGAAGTAGAATCACGTCTGTAATCCTTGTCCTGTGCAGTTTCCACAGAACTAACTTAAAGTAAAATAAATTTTACTCCATTATCTGTTTGTTTAATTGCTAATATATTACTCAAAGTTTATCAGTACGGATTAATTAGTTAGCTAAATTAATTTAATAATGTAATGGTATTGATTAACTGAGTTTGCAGATTGATTAACCATATTTGCAAACTAAATGAAATTATTTGTAGATTAACTGCAAATGATTAAAATCTTCTGACAGGTTCATCAAAAACTCCTAGTAATGAATATGGTGAAATGAAATAAAAATGGATTGAAATTGAATTCCCGACCTGAATCAATTGATCACATCAAACTTTAATCAATTATGAATATCAAAAGAATATGGAAGAATAATTCTGGCACGTAGTGATGTAGTAACGATTAAAATAAAGATAATGTATATCAATATCCTTGGAATACAGAATTGAAGAAAGCAAGTGACATGGAAAATAATTAAGTGATATTATAACAATGAAAAAGTCATAACATCATGGTTTTTTTTCTTTCGTAATCACAATTTCTCTTATTTTTATTTCTCTCCTTCCTTTAAGTAAACACACCAATTTATTTGTCTCTCAATTTATCCATCCTCCCACGTAATTAGACTCTCCCCAAAAAGGTAATTCATTGTTTGTTTCTTCCCTGTTCCTCTCTCACTTCAATCAGACCACTGTCTTTGCAAAATTGGTCGGTATAAAAACATTGAGATGGACACAATAATGGCATCAACGTTTTAATAGCTATTAATATACTTAATATATATTTCAATTTTTCCTGAAAAGGCTGAAGATTTCAATCCTAAATATTGACCAAAATTGCCTGGAAAATTATCATTAATTTTTATATTATTATATGTTTTTTAACCTAAAGTTCTAAGATTTTACAAAAATATAGAAAAACTATAATATTATGTAAAGAGTTTAATATTAAACATACAATTTTAGAAAACCAAATTTTACTTAAGATTGGAAATATAACGAATGAATAGTTTTCCTGTAGTTGTCTTACGAAGATTTGCCTTGACACAGTATTTGGGAGATATGTAAAGAGAAGATGCTCCACATGGATAGTGTGTGCTTATAGACAAGTTAAATTGTTACTAGTTGAAAAGGACTATATTTATAAAGAAATAAGGTTACAATTTCTTAAAGTGAACATACTTCTTAAAGTGTATCTTAACTTTAAAATTGAAATATAGAATTCAAAATGAATGTCTTAGAAGAGAAAATTCTGCTCAGAAACTGAACCTAAAAATGTTTCACTTAAGATTGACTATAAAAATATATATGTCCATTCAATCATGTTATAGTTACAAAAATCTATGCCCAGTGCATAAGTGCATAGTTATATTATTATTGATTAAGTTCTTACAATTTTTAAGACTCGTAAAATAAAACTTGGAAATTTAAGATTACGATCCCTAAGAGTTTGGGTTTACTATCAGATCAAAAGAAGTAAATATCTTTATTTCTAAGACACACAACTTTTTTATTAGCAATCACAAATATAATTGCGAATTTATGTTTAAATTTTATGGTAAGGATTTTTTGGAAACGCTTAAGTTTTATTATTATTGCTCACTGGTGTATTTTTGATAATCTCCAATTGTCTTATTTCCAAGCTTCTCCCTCTTCCCTCCCGTTGTCATGATGCATTCTTGCTTCCCAACCCCTCCTCCGAGTTCCCTTTACAGTTTTATGTCTGTTCTCGGGTGAGGCCGCTTGCAAGGAAAGACCGCTCAATACATCTCTCAACTGCATCATTGATTTTGACACTGCCTTGCTTTTACAGCATGATGATCGTTATCTCGCATTAATAACGTGATACGTAATTAAGCGATCTGATTTACGGGGTCAGTTACAGAACGGTTCAGAGTCTTTAAAACTTGGAACTCATTTTTACATGGCTTCACCTATAGGAAAATCTTATCGGCGAAACATAACCAAGAACTTTTTCTTCTTTTTTTACAACGCTCCGGAGACAGTGTTTTCCGTTTGTGAAGCGGCTGAGAGGGATCGGGGGTGGAGGTTACTTTTGAGGCTGAGAGAGAAGATCTGGTTTATAGAAAAAGGCCACAGACATACAAAACCACATTATGATTTCTGGGGATTTGCTGGAAGCATTCATCACCGTTTGGAAGGGCCATAAATTTGATGGTTACCCGAAGGAGCCATCACCAGGACAACTAACCAATCCTAAGTTAGGTTTCAGCTTGCGTTTATTGCCCTTACCCCCAGCTTCCTTTCCCCCTACCCCCAACTTTCTTCCCCTACCCCCAAATTCATTATGGAATTGCTTTCCAAGAACAAAAAAGAAATTCCAAGATCCATTATCATAAAGAATTCCTCCCGTGAGCTCACACCTCGGCCTGACAAATTGTGGCCAATCAAACGAAGATTTGGGGCCAGCGAAAGCAAACAGAATGCCTGTCGCCATTTGTCATGGAGGAGATCTCATCTCCATTACCGTAAATAAATCTCCATGGCAACGATAAATCAAGGTCAGGTTCAACGATCCATCACAGGTAGCATCCAGAAGAGATTAAAGAAAAAAAGGAAAGCAAACAAAGAAATACTGTCTTAAAACTTAAACCCACTGTAAATAGGCAGATGTAGAGTACCGCATTTATTTCACTGAAGTATTAGAATTCTACTACAAATCTATTTTCGTCGCATGATTAAAGTATAAGCACTTTCTAAACATCATTATCTGAAATCTTCACATTTCTGTCAAGTTTCCAGTTCTCTCAGTTCAATAACACTTCTGATCAAGATCAGAAGACTTATTCCCGTTTTGTCTGGGGACAAGTATCATTAAAATCTCAGTAGCAACAATCAGAACAATCGCAACAACAACCGCAACAACAATCGCAACAATCACATTTATAATAATAAGTAAATTAAGGCAATATCAATTATATTTTCGTAGACATATCTGAAGACGTTGAGAAGCATTGTGATTGGTTTACTAATCGCTATCCCTACCTTGTTTTATGTCTATCTCCTTTATAAATCATCCGATTTTTCTCTAAAATATTATATTCGTTTCCTAGTAAGGGTCTTCTGTTGGATCCTCCATCTAAATCAACTATGGAGCAGGTCTTCTTCTACATATCTAATATCCCACATTTCCATCTATCAACTACTAAAAGAATAATGTTGTTTCTTAGATTTTCTATGTGTCAATATTCTCATTTAATGCATTCACTTTTAACATTTTATTTGTATTGAACTATTACAGTAACTTCTTTGTAGGTCTTTTGATAGTTATTCAGAATTTATAGCATCCCAAACTTCAAGTATTTGAACAAATATATAGAAAAAACCGAAAAGTTGTTCTATTAGGATAAACTTTACTGTTCGATATTAAATCGTTGGTCTGAGTTATAATATTATAGTGAATGTTAGGGATTATTGTGTCATAATAACTTTGACTGATTTGACCACAAAACATGTACAACTAGAGATGCTAGTAATTTAGAATATTATAAGTAGAAAATATCATATGTAGAATATGGATATGATATTATAAATATTGTTAATAGATACTGTATATGTAACTAACTGCCGTAAATACCATTTGCTAAAAATCAATAATTGAATATAAGTTTATCCTTTAAAGAGCTGTGTCGCGCGGTGTCACTCGCGTTAAATTCGGCCCTTCTCGGCAATGTTCGGTTCTCGTCGTGCGGTCAAACCACCCCGTCGCCGCCGCCGCACCCGTTGATTGACGTTTATGTTTACTGCTCCGCTCCTATTGGTCGTAGCGTGATGTTATATAGCCTATAACCTTCCTCAATAAATGGGCTATCTAATGTAAAAAGAATTTTTTAAATCGGACTGGTAGTTCCTGAAATTAGTGCATTCAAACATGCAAACTCTTCAGCTTTATATATTAGTATAAGACTAAAATAAGAGACAAACACATAATAAAATTATTTAAAAATTGTTATCATTAAAAATACATTATACCTTTGGAACTTTCGAAGTCTTTGACAGACTTCATTGTCAACTCCAATGTTGACAATGAAATCTGTCAAAGACTTCGAAAGCTCCGGAGATATAATGTATTTTTAATAATTACAATTTTTAAATAATCTTATTGTATGTTTGTCTCTTATTTTAATTAATTAATTTTTTTACAACGCTAAATAATCCTAATAAGTTTATCCTCTCAGTAAATGAACAGTTTTATATTTATTTCATTATTGAAGGGATGAAACAGATATAGTACAGGTTGTACCTGTAAGTTACAGCCCCGGGAACAAATCAAAAATATAAAGTTTGAGGACTACTAAAAATGGAAATATCGTAAAGTGAGGAGCATCTCTAGTTTAACGCATAAATTATAGAGTAAAGTTAATGTTCGTGATTTTTTTTCCAGGATTTACGGCTGCACAAGTCTTAAAACTTGAGATTAACAATACTATTCAAAGCAAATTCCTCATAACCATAAGTAAACTTTATGATAACTCTACAAATAACATGTCGTTAGGAATCAAAAATATTGCCTTCGTTATGAAGACTTACGAAAAATACTTACTAAGATATACGAATAACTTACTTTGGATAATCATGGTTTTAAAGGATTGGCTAATTTTATTTTGTTGCTAGAATTTAAGAAGCATTAAAAGTAAATCTTTTTTAAATTTCAATGTGTGTAGACTTGCTTATAATTATTTATATACCGAAGGCCTTAATTTCAAATTTAGTTATAATTCTGCTAGAAATGATAAAAATTTGATTTCGTATATTTGTGTTTAGAAATACTAGAGTCGAAGAATAAATGCTTAAGTGTTTAGAAATTGGAATCACTCGATGCTGGTTTATAGTTCATTTCTAAACATGTTATTTTCCAATAACGTTACATAATATTACATGTGTTTGTTTTTTTTCCTTTTTAGATGGTTTGTAAAGTCATTCATTTATTCATGTAATTAAAACGAAATAACTAATAATTTAAATATTTCTTTATAGAAACAGAAGGAAGGAAATAAAAAAAAACAAACATCTTTTCGGTGTAGACTCTTTAAAATCCCTTCATTTTCGACCAGAGATTGAGTGAAAAACTGGCAGGTGCGTGGGTGGGCGTGGCCTATCTCCTCCCAATGCCCAATTTAAGTGGGGATAATTACACCTCCATTAAGTCAACCAACACATTTTTGTCCGAGCGCTTTCAAAGTGACTGCGAAATTATTTATTAATCTTTTCGGGGGGAAACGTCGAGATATACGGAAATGGTGGCGGCAATTTCATCCTTTCTGTGGAAAGCAGAGAGAGATAAGTTTTCTTGGAAGAGTCCATCAAATCCGAGGGATTCTCTGACACAATAAATTGTTGTGTGGCCTGCCTGCCTCCTGCTGATATCCCTCACGACCCCCATGGGTGTATTAACTCATGGCTGTAAACCAAAGTTTGATAATGTTTAAAAGATAAATTACTGCCAAGAGTGCTGGTCTGGGCTTTATCCCGGAAAAGTGCGAGTTATTCTTTCAACAGTTTCTCTTAATAAAAATTGCACTTTACAGTCATTATCCTATTTTAAAAGATCCTCCATCTCCGACGTGAAGTGAGTTTTTCTTTTTTTCTCTCTAATGTTCATTATCTGAAATGTTTAACATTACTGATAGAGATAAAGATAGTAATAGGCAGAAAGAGATCTCCTATCAAAATGAGATTCTTTTTCTTCTCTTCTTTTCCTTCCCTACTTTCTTTTACTGTTAAAAAAAATACTCCGTAAAAACCACAAAGAGACATAGATTAAATTTCCCGTGGAAAAGTGGTAGTTGCTAAAAAAAAATTTTAGAATTCGTGATTACTATAAAGACTGTGGTTACTATTTTACAATCAGATGCTCATTTAGTCCTTCATTATCATTCGTAATATCCGGAAACAAAAAAAAACAAAAAATTCGAATCTAAAAGGTTGAACAAAATCCATTTTAAATGCAATCAGTAATATAAAATTTTATTTTAACTGAATGAGCATGCAAAGTCTTAATATTATACTTAAACATTTTCTTCTCAACAAATAGGTTTGTCTGTGCACCACGATAAAATGGACTTTAATAAAATTTGTAGTAGCTTATTTACGGTCCAACTTACGGACACGGTTATCTCAGTCTCCAATCTTTCCCCTCCCCCTGTGGTGTATTCTCTGTCCTGAAAATGCGATGACTAGGTGAACATATTAAATACAATTTAATATAAGTACAATAAAATAAATTTTCCTCAATAATTTATTTTATTGTACTTATATTAAATTGTATTTCAATTTGTTGTAAATGAATGTAATTTAGAAGGGACAGTACCACCCTCTGCGCACAAATCAAATATTCGAAATCCTCAGCACTATTCCCTCTTAAAATGATGTTAGCTCAAATTTCTTAAGATTCCAAGGTAGATTTCGGTGTAATGAAAATAAAACAAGCAATCAAATAAAAAAAAATCAACTTGATAAAATAGCAATCAAGTGGTAAAATTTTCAATTGTAGTTCATTTTAATTTTAGGTATAAGAAATCCTCTATCTGTATAATAGATCTATAAATTAATATCTATAAATTATCTATCTTACTTACGGACAATAAATAGAAATTTGTAGAACATTACTTAAACTGGCTTACTGAAAATCGCAAACGTAAAAATTGCATCTGTTCTCCCGAAAATACAATTAACAAAATAGGCTTAGATATTAAAGTCCCAAAAGACTGCATAAATACTTACCTATTAAATATTTAATACTTAAGACTAATGATAAGTAAATAACAACTCATAAAATTTGAAACCGAAATCACTTTATTTGATTGTTTTTCTCTTTTGTTTCTAAGTTTTTTATTGTTTTTGTTTATATTTACATGCATTAATTGTAAGCAATAATTCAAACTTGCTCATCAAAATTAGGATTCACAACATAAAGAATTTATCATCGGAAGCGCAATGGTACCTCAAAAATGAACAATAAAAATGAAAAATAAGTGAGAAAATTCATGTGCGATGAATTTTTTAAAGCATTAAAAATTTAATCTGCTCATTGAATATTAATAAACAAAATGGGTGAGATCAAATTCTTTAGCAAGTGACATTCTGGAACAGCTGTTTCACGCTCTTTGGCGATTTATACTGCTCCTGGCTGATGATCGTCAAAGAGCGTGAAACAGCTGTTCCAGGATGTCACTCGGTAAACAATTTATATTATATAAAGAATTTATATTTGAGTCTGAGATAGATGTTGAATAATTTTAGTATTATTTCTGTTTCATTATAAGATCATTATCATATATTGCAAGAATATATATGATGGAGTATAAAATTCTGTTTGTTTATTGTACAATTGTCTATTGTCACTTTTGAAACTATTTAAAAAATAATGTTAATTTTTATCACTATTTGCTTGAATAACTTCTAAATCTGATTAATTACATTAACCAATATTAATTTATATTCATAAGTATATACTACGATTTCAATTGATTTTAGTTCTTGTTATAAAAAAGAATTCGAAATATCAAGCAAATTCAATATTTCATTTAATTTTTAAATTAATATCTTTATCTAAAAATACATGTCATTCAAAATTTAATTATTGAATTGAATTTAAGTATCAATAGAAGTACAAACAAATAAATAATCATAAATAATAAATAAATCATAAATAATCATTCTGTGTGATCAATAACAAAATCAAATTCAAGATGGCGCTTAAAGATGAAAAACGGTGACAGAATAATCTGCATCTATCTTTGGATGTAATTCAAACTGATTATTCAAGTAACGTTTTCTAGGGAACCAACAAATATGCTCTAATGAATTTAAGCCGAATTTCGATTCGAGAAGGTTGTTGGCTGTCTAACTAAATAGTTAATTAAGCCAATGTCACACAGTTACAAATTTTGAGATAAAATACCGTGATCAAATCAAGTTTAGTCTTTCCGAACGAATCGATGAATAGTGTACCAAATCTAAATCTGAACTTTTGGAAAAAATTTAAAATTAAAAAAAGGTGGAATTGTACATAGAAAACTGATAAATGAGGATGTTTTATAGGAGAGGTCTAACAAAGATCTAAACTCTGCTGAAACTAGTTTGTAGAAAAGTTTTCTTATTTTAATCTGTTAAAATTGATATTGCAGTTTTTCGTTCACTGAGTCTGCGCAGTATTACTTGAATATTCTTGTCCTTTGTTTGACTTGTCTGTCTCTGTGTTTTTCGCATCACGCTAAAACGGCTGAGCAGATCTCCATTAAAATTTGTACTAAAGAGTTCAACTTCAGACGTTTGTTATTGCCTCCACTTTTCTCAATCCCTAAAAATGACCCCCGAGCTCCCCCGCTAAAACGGCTGGACTGACTTCAATAAAGTTTCTGTACGATCCAACATAATATGTGATCACTCCAAGGCCTCCCTAGCTCTGTATGCTCAGTTCCCAGTATGGGATGAATAAGTTTTGGGTGTATACTAGTAATAAAGCTATTCTAAAATTTTTGTGCTAACTTTTTTATTTCTCTCTGATACATTTTAGAGATCTAAAACTTTTAAGCCTACCAAATCTACTACCGGTGTAATAAGTAATTATGCTCTTCATTATGTATTTCCCTTGCTAAAAAATGCAGGAAATAATCAATATTACTATATAATTGAAGTTATACGTTAGCCGAAAATTGACAATTAGAAATGAAATAGTAAAAGATTTTAGAGAATAAATGCATCATTACTAACTTACACCTTCTTTATTCCTTCTCACTTCAATGCTTCTTCATAAACCGAATGTTAAAATCAACGTTAAACGTAACAAAAATGAAATCAACAGAAATAAAATGAAAAGCAGCGCATGCTCACATTGATTTTGATTTAATGATAAGGTGACAAACTTGTTGTTGCTTCTTTTTCCCATCATTTATGGATTAATCATAAATTCCGTCATCCATGACAATCTAACTTGCTGTAAAACTTTCGCCTCTTAATCCATTCTTCTTCCGAACAAGTGTAAAGTTTTTTTTTTTTATTCATTTATTACATTAATCATTGAAGCGTCATCTAAGTGACAGTCGGAGAATGTGACATTGGCGTAAATCCAAATTAGGCTCGTCATACATTTATTTTTGAGACATCCTAAAAGTTTCATCAGTGATGGACGAAACAAAGGAGATTACTGGTCAATTGATAGTACTTTTTCCCTGCACTAGTCTTGATGTACATGAATAATAAATGAATACAAAATCCAACTCTCTGATTGTTCTTGTAGATGGCTCACTGTGCATTTATAGGAAACACTGTAAAATAACCTAACTTAATGTGTGTATTTTTTAATATTTCTGATAGCTCAAAATAAACTGGAGTGGAACGAGAAAATAGTCGATTTGAACAATCCACGTTAGTTTATGAGTAAGATAATTAAATATGCATCCTATTTTTTAAAATATAAACTTTTATTTATTTATTCCAGGTAATCAGAGCCCATAATTACACTGCTGTCCTGGATAAAGCACCTACTAATCTCTGGTGAGAAATTGATGTAGAAAACGAATTATTTGTTGATAACCATTCTAAAATTCTTTGTTAGAAGAACAGCTTAAATTTATCCGAGTTGTTTTCCTTATACTTTCAAAAAAAATACTTAAAATATTAAGCTAATTTCAAGTCTTGAGAGCTTCATTAAAATAAGATTCATCATAAAATAAAAATAAAGTACTAAAATCAACAGTGATTATTGAAAAAAAAGTACTTGGAATAGTAAAAAAAAGGGGGAAAACAATGGACATTAATATTTATAACGAACATTTTTTTCTATTGGTGTTTTTTGAAATTACATTATATTATTTCTTTCTTTCTTGTTACCGCTTCTCATTAATTACGTTATTCATTATCATTTTTACATAAATAGATTTATCTCAGATATCCATCGGTTATTGAGGATTGCAGCAACTGGAGATCAATTGTGAGGATTAGGGGGAAGGGTGGTGGTAATAATTGAGCTAATGTTTTAAATAGAACTACAAATAAGCTACATTTAAAATTTTATGAACATCAGTCCAGCCGTTTGAATGTGATGCAGTACTAACAAACAGACAGACCAACAAACAACGCAAAATGTCCAATTAGAATAATAAGACATCGTATTCTCGTTCAGTTTTTATTTCCGTTATTATTTCTGATAGAACCTAAGAAGTGCTCTGGCGAAGTTTTACTATTCAATTTGACTATTTTTTTCTTCTTTATTCGTCTGTTTGTTTAAACGAGCATCAGGCTGATACGGTTGGACAAATCTCCTCACTATGGAATGGTTACAATTGGAACGCATTCCTAGTTATGAATTATTAAACATGACTGCATTTCTTGAGCTTCAAATTCTTGCCTTTTTTATTTTATTTTAAAAAAAGGAATAAACTACATCAAAAATTCAGACATGTGTTTTAAAGGCTTTAACAAAAATATTGTTTCTTCAACAAAATAAAAACCAGAGAGAATTATAGAGAAAGACTTTTAAGCTATAAATATTTGCTCTTTATATTGATGACAATAATGTGGGCTTCAAAAATTCAATCTTAAAATAAAGTTTGTATTTTTGTTATCCTGCTTATTTGTTGTTAGCTAGAAAATAAAACTCCACAAAATCATGTAAAATAGTTTCAATATATTTTAGATGGAATTTAAAATGTCACGTTTGCTTTGAATTACTTCAAGACGAGATACCACTATCGCTGCTATTTGCTTAAGAGATATTTAATCCTTCATATTCATTTTCTAATCCTCTTTTAATTGGCTATTGGACAGTGCCTTAACCAGTGATTGATTAGACAAATGATTATTTAAAACATGAGCAAACTGAAAAATAAATTACCATTTTTTTCATGTTTTTTTCTCCTCTTAATTCTGCTTTTTTTTTGCAAAAGAAAAAAAAAACAACCCAGAAATTTGGGTCCTTTCCCAGCCTCTTGTGCCCAAGCCTTCCCTTAAAAGAAAACCGTAAAGTTGGCAACGAACATGTTTACGGCATCATCATCATCCATCATCAGGAGACAGGTAGTATCTGACAGGAAGCTAAAGCAATAGGTCCCCTGTTGATTCAGCTATTCTCCTTACATTAAAATATAACAGGAGAACTGGGAGGAAATAGGCTTATTTTTCTTGAACTATTTTTTTTCTTCTTTCATTTCTCTTCTGCAATTTCTATCCGACTTAAATCATAAGGGAAAATCCTAGAAAAAGAAACAAATAATGTTAAAAAAAAGATATCTAGCCGATAATTCGAGCAGATTTAGAAAAGCCCATTTTCCAACCTTGATTTATAGATTTTTCTAAATAATGGGCTATTTTTCCGACATTGGCGGTACCGCCTTCACTAATAGCCATTAGTGATAGTCCTCACTACAAAGGGAGTCTTAGTTTTTTTTCCTCTAAACCAATTGATTCATTACATGCATTGTTTATATCGTCACAATCTACTCAATTTAAAATAAAAAGAAAAAAGGAATGTGCAATGAATTTTGATATAATTCATCATTATATTTTCATTTGTTTTTTAAGAGTAGACAAATGAAACATTGCAATAGTCCACATCGGATGTCCCTGACTGATGTCCCACTTTAACTAAATAAAACACAATGTAACTGTAATAGTAGGAGTTAATAGTTGATAATTAATCAAACTATCGTTTAGTATTTTTCAGGAGAAATCAGCTGTTATTATTTTTTTGTCTATTTCTTTCTAGAATTAGGGTATTTTAGTATTTATCTATAATGAAAATAATTGAATAAAAAATTATTCTTTTATATATAATTTTTGTCTGGACAGTTTCAATGAAATCCCAATCTTCAGGATCATCAGCAGTACTTATTTCTATAACTATTATCTGTCTATCTATATGTACATTCCTTTACTATTTCAAAATTGCATTGATTAATTGAATTCTTTGCCACGAGAAACTCATAGGTAAGACTATGAGTTCTATCATTAAGTACAAATATAACATTAAATAACAATAACATGTTATGGGATGTTACACTGTAGTATTACTTAATACATTCCACATGAACAGGTTTTTTAACATTCATTTGCTTTTTGTAATCATACTATGTTAAAGCAGAACGGATTTCCATAAACCTTGTTAAAATTTAGCACGATCCTTATTTAACCTGTTCCACTCTCACGCCAGTCTTCAAAATGGATGCTGCGTACTCAATCCCCATTACAGGAGGGACGTGTGTGAAATACTTGTGGAAATTATCACGAATAAAGTTTTCATAATTCTCATCGATTATTTCAAATTACCACATGGGTATTTAATGTTCCAAAAAACTATTATTTTCAAAATAATTTTATGATTAAGCAAAATAAAACTTCATCGATTTTAATTTAAGAAAAAATACGTTCATGGGGCTCTACTAATAATTCAGGAAGTTATATCAAACTCTTAAGTAATTTCAATAGTTAATATCAACTACATTAGAAGAATAGACATATTAATTTCAAAACATTTAAATATTTCCAAAAAAAAGGTACATTAAAAAAGGGTAATATTTCAACCACAGCATTAAACTGTATTTTTAATAGTAAAGTTAAATAAAATTAAAACGCAGTAAATCTCTTAACATCTTTATAACTGTAAATATTAATATAGAGCGAAACCAAATCTAGATTCCTCTTCTGTAACCATTCATTTCTTTTGATCTTGTACGTTTCGCTTTAATATTGCAATTAAAATAATATTTTTTTGCTGGTGATTATGGCCTTTTGAAAAGTGACAGCGTTGATTGGTTCCATCATGTTCATTTGCAAATAATTCCAGGCCCGACTGATCAATAAGATATGCAAATATTGACAGTTCATTCCACCTCTGACCTTATCATCAGAACGAAAAGACATCATCGAACGGGTTCAAATTTATCCCTAAATCGAGAGGCTTTGGTTGAACATGACAGATCAACTGTAGTAATTAGCCGCAATTAGTTGCCATTTGCAGATTTACTTTCCATTTGCTTGTTAAAGAGCATACAGTTATAAATAACACAACTCATTATCCAACCTTCTCGTCAAGTGAAAGAAAAAAAAGCAGTTTGTGATACTGCATTTTAAAAATAACTTTTATTTGCAGGATCAAATACAAACAGGAAATAAACTTTTTTCTTCTGTTTGCTATGTAATTCGCACGCAAAACTATTCCGCCATTTTTGTTGTTTGACCCTTTTTCGATTTGTATGAACACGCCGAAACAGCTGGACGGATTTTCATAAAACATGGAAACATTCCCCAGTTGAAGTCCAAGTTAAAATGTGAGCATAATTATTTTCATCAGAGCCCCCCCCCCCACTGCTTCATGATCTGTCTCCACTACGCCATTGATAGCATTTACTTAAAGCATCTGCACATAAATTTTGAGTGTAAAATAGCTAAAGACGTGTTAATTCTTATTAAGATTTCTGATGAAAAAAAAAAATTCTTAATAAAAAGGGAATCTGTAATCATTTGATAAAAAGCAAACAAGAAATTCTAGAACTCAATTGATTTCTAGGATATGATTACAATGCAAGAAAATTCTTGTGAAACGTATTCAGTTAAATTGTCAAACTATTATTTTAATTTTTAAAGTTAATTTTTAGTTGTGAAAAGCTTCCTCTGACTTTATGGTTTTAATTTTAGTATTACTTGACCACAGGGAACAGAAAAATAAAGCTCATTTGAAATAAGTTTTAATGTCTTTATATGCTTTCGGATACTCAAAAAGAGAATTCAGAAGAAAGGTATGAACTTCTGTTAACTACTGCTCTATTGCTAATAATTCATTGACAATTGTTATAAAGAGCCAACAAAGGCGTTTGACCACGAATCCAACTTATTTTATTTTCGATGTCGGAAGCAGCAGGTCTTTGGAGCCTCCAAACATAATCTTTCTTACCATAATATATTTTGAGCTATTTTATTAGCAGCCCATTAACTTAACTAAGCTTGTGGCTTTAGCAACGTTCTAAGGAATTTCAGCTACGTTAAGCAAAACCTGAAGGATTATAATTTCCTCTAATATCGGAGATAAATCTAAACTGAGTTTTTTAAAGTAAAAGAATTTGATAGCTAATAATCGAACGCTTAAATAAAGGTCAATTTATTCTTTTTAATTCCATAGCGAATAAATTCCATATGGAGTTCCTGATTGACTAATCAGTTGTGTTTTCATTTGTGAAGAAAGTTGGACTGGTCGTAAAGTACACCGGACACAAAGGCGTTCGGACGATAGCATTTGAACAGAAATTTACAGATAACGAGGCGATCTTAAAAGTCTGGGGAAAAAATAAAAATTCCCTATCGTTCTCACCCACTATTAATTAATCAGTTGGTCCACCAGTATTAAAATAAGCTAAAGTGATTATACAAACTATGTAAAATCTACGAAAGAAGTCTCACGAAGTATGACTGCACATGTTGTAAGATATCAAAGAAATATGGCAGTGCCATATAAAGTAATGCAGACCTCAATACTTAAAGATCTATATTTAGATCTATTGATAGATCTAAGAAAGAAACTCGTTACTGAACTAAACACCTTAAAAATATAAACGATATCCAAACTCATTGAAAAAATATTATACGCAGTTTTTAATGCGAGGGAAGGTGCGTTAAATTCAACTCTTGGATGTTTTGTTAAAATATTTACAATTAGATGTTCATGATTGAATCTGCCGCGATAAATTTTTGATCGCGGAGGAGTTCTTTCACTAAAAAGAGGAGCGATCTTAATCATTTCTGGACGCATATTGACTCTGTATTAATTCTGAAATTCCCCAGCATGAATTATTAAAATGCAATTTCAAAACAAGCCCATCAGAGTAGCATTGATTAATGATAGCCTATTCCCGCCATAAGTAATTTTAGATTAACTTCTTCAAGGATGACGCCTCTGCCTCCTTACAACTGATTTTAATTGCTCTTTTTGATAATAAATGAATAGAACAAATTGAAAGGACAAAAAAAAGTCGATATTCCCTAGAGATAAGGGGCTATCTTCGATAAAAAAGACATTTCTGAAGAACTTTTTTAATGTGATGGCTATTATCCAAGAAAGTTACAGAAAGAAAGAAAATTGGTTTACATCTGAGAATAAAAAGAAAAGAAAGTTATTTTTCACATTGAATTTAAAGCAATATGAAGGAAAATTCAACTTTATTAATTTGAATGACTTTAAAGAGAAATATTAGTTCTCCAATATTACAGTAGGTGGCGACCACAGTTTATTACAGAATGTAGGAGAATAGCCAACAAACCTTGATGTTTAGTTATTGATTGATTGATTGTTAAGTTTTTAAATTTTTAATACAAATTTTGTATACTTAGAAAGACGAATCCAGGGTTGTTTCCCTAATGTTATTTCCTGATTTATTTTTTAGACTACATACTCCCAAACCTTGTGTACATTATAGAATAGTAACAAAAAATATACAAACATTTGAATAACACAGCTGACGATACGTTGAACTCTGCATAGGTAGCACTCCTACATTCATATAACCTACCCCATTAGAAATTATTCCGTAGGTTAGATTTCGCTAAACTTCTTTATTTGAACTAAAGAAGCTTGTAAATTTTAGAATATAGCATTCAAAACTATAAATATAGTTTACAAATAGCATACAAATATAGCATAAAAATTATAGCAAATAAAACTATAGAAGCTTGGAAGTTTTAAAATATCAAAAATATTATAGTCTTTCAATAAATTTTTATTTTCTATATTATATTCCAATAATAAAACTGTTAGTATTCAAGTATTCATCTCAATTTTGTAAGCATGCTACAATTACCATGTCGCTATATGTACAAAACGACATTCAAAATACATTCAATTTTTACAATTTTTGAAAAAAATAAAATTTTTAAAAATTAAAAATTTAATTAAGCATTTAATAAATCATAAATTGCTATCTAAATTTTATCAAAGTTTACTGTATTTTCTCATAATAAGTTAAAAAGTTTTGTTAAACTTGTAATTTTAGTTAAATCATGTTATTTTTATTAATAATAATTATTTTATACATTAGTAATTTACATTAATAGATATTCTGAATATGATATTCAGAAAAATAATGACGAAACTGGTAATTATAATATGCTTAGAATTGAGATATGAAAAAGTATTTGAATAATAATTGTGTTCCTTACACCATTACATTAAAGCATACAAAACAATAGTTACAGAATGGTACCATAGTGAAATAAGCAAAACTTTCAATGCGGTTATTGAAGCGTTAACTAAAGTTTATAAATTGGAAAAGAAGATGGACTTTTAGTACGTTATTTTGAATAATAATTTAACAAACAGGAGAAGCACTCTAATATAACAGTGCAAGACTCATTTAATACTGAATATTCAATAGCATAAACTAAATTTGCTGAAATGTCATTTCAACGGATTCAAAAATCTCCACTTCTCTCAGCCTTCCTGCTCCTTACGTTAGCGCCATCTATTTTAAAGTTTAAGAACTACAACAAGCAGATAAGTTAGCATCCGTTGAAGCCTCGTAAACTTGAATAACAAGAAAAATAATTAGAGATATGTTTCAGTGGAAACGTTTTTTTTTTTACCAACTTCTTATACTTTCATTAAACTTACAGAAACCAATAAAGTTTATTATTCTTTGTTTTTATGTCTTTTTTATTCGTAAATTAGATTTTACCGTGAATTAAAAAAATATATTGAAAATTATAATGAACGATGAAAACATATAAATCCAAAGAGAAAATAACAAGATTTAACATTTGCATTGGGTTGGAAAGGTAGTTCTGTACATTAAATAGATGCAAATCCAGTGGAAACTCGATTAACCGTCACCTTCGGGACCGGGACTGTGACGGTTAACCGAATAGACGGATAAAAAAAAAATCGCAATAAACATGTACAGTAACGAAATTTCAATGCTGGTTTGGGACGAAAGGCAAACAAAAAAATTAATACAAAGAAAAATCTATCGGTAACAAATAGATATCGTCAAACACCAAACAAATAATAATAATAATAATCATAGAAACATAAAAATAGGCCCACTAGATAATAAGGTTTTATATGTTGAAGCTGTAATCAGTCATCTTCTTCTGTTTCTTCGAGGCTCGAGCTTTTTCTCGCGGCAATGTCCCGTATTTCACATAGAAGTGGGTTTTGCGATCGAGTTTCCACTGTATATTACAAACAGAAGGAAAGAAAATACAGCGGATTATATCCAGTATATCAAGAACGTGGAATATCTCAATTTTGAATTATACCTCCCATTAATTTGTAAAATTGTATAATACAGATCACTGAGATAAAGGTGTCCGGTATTCAGTGGTTTATGCGCTGAACTGCCCGGCTCTGGAGGAGCCCGGGTTCAATTGCTCCCATTGGTCGAGGATTTTTCCAGGGTTATTTCTCCTCCAGACGGATCTAGGGTTCACCCAGCCCTCTGATAAATGGATACCGGGTTTCTTATTCTTAAAAGGCGGCGGGCTAACCATCCGACCTCAAATAGTCCCCTTTATTGAAAACATTGGGAGCATCAACCTCTCGAGCAACTAAGGACCTTCATGGCCTGTTGCGGTACTTTTTAGAAACAAGGTAGCGATAGCGATTAGTAAATCAATCACAATGCTTCGCAACGGCTTCTGATACTTGAATGAAGAAAATTATTCAAAAGTTAAAATAAGCTAACAAGCTGTTTTTATTGAAAACTTTACAATTCATATCCAACACAATAGGCTCATGAACACTGAAGAGGTCTTGCCAAGAGTAGTTCAGAGCCGTAAACACAAACTCTACGGCTCCGAACTACTCTTGGTAAGACCTTTTCAATGACACCCTAATCAAGTCTCTAGTCCTTGTGGTTGGTGAGTTGATACTTGTCCACAGACAGACAGACAAACCGGGGATGTAAGGCTTCACGGTATCAGAAGCCTAATATACAACCTTTTTAGAAATATACAACTCTAGATTAAGAAAGTACAATACAAAAAGAACTATTAAAATAAATGGATGGCAAAAAATGTAATTCCATAAAAAGATATTGGAAGAAACAAAATAATAAGATATATATATTTAAATATTTTGAATCTGCGGTTAAAGATAATGAATTTCGTTAATTTGAGAGAAAATCTAAAGAGAAACAAAATGTTAAAAATCAACTGCTTATCATCAGCAAATAACTGTTATTTTTAAACTAAGTTTTTTAGAATCCATGCAACTTATTGCAAAGAGTAGATAGATTCGGAGTAATGCATCAATGGTTATTACAACTTCTGAAAAATAGAGACTACTGAGGGAGAATATCAAAGAAACTTAAGGAAGGGATAAAATAAATTTCCATCTTTTCTCTTTGTTCCGTATCATTGAGAGAAATATTCCCGGTCGGTTAAATTCAGGAAACGTGGACAATAAAAAGAAATAGATTTATTGGAGGCAAAAAACTTATAAAGTTAATGTAGTGGATCCTGAAAGTTTAGCTTCAAAATTTAATATATTTCTACTTCTTCTACATCTGATTATTAATATTAGATTTAATGTGCGGGTGAGTGAGTAATATTTCATTAAAGTTTAATGTCCCCATTTCGGACGCACATTAAATAGAAGGGATCGCATCTTCCCTTTCTTGGTTGCCTTTTTTGGGTGTGGGAGGTAGATGGAAAAGGTTTTCTGATAAAAGAAATATTGGAGAACCGCGAAGAAAGAAGGAATTGAAGAAAATAGCTTCCCCTAAAAGATTGTGTATAGGTATTACAGTTGGAAAAGGTGAAAAAAAAAAGCTAAGTGATATTTAATACATTTTTTTTCTCTTTCCAAAGAGTATCCTAACTTGGGCCACAGAGAATCAATGCAATTTCCACCCAGAGTGGGTATTGATTATTTGCCATAACATTTAAAGACTTGAGTGTGAATTATGGTCTTTCCCCTTTTCCCTTCCTTTTTTGTTTCTCCCACACGAAGAGAACGGAGAGGGGGGAAAAAACGGCAAGTTCCACTATTTTACATCCAAAGTAATTTCAGAGAAAAGAGGACAGGCTGGAAGGAGGAAATGCCTTGCCAAAAGTGTTATTGATCACGATTGCATAAGATAATGGACAAAAAAAACCAGCAATTTGTCTTCTGTCATGCCGAGGATTTGGACCCAAAAGAGAAGAGCTATTTTCCAAAAACTTCCCTTTGAAGTCCTCCGGGTGGTCGAAAGAGAGAGGAGGTGGAATTACAGCAACGTGGAAAATCACGGGTCCCGGAGAAAGATCATCAATTTCAAATCCTTGATAGTAGCTCCAAAATTACTTCATGTAATTATTGGTTTGTCAGGAGAAGGTCCCCACAGGGAGGGGAAGAAAAAATTACCACTTCACTTTAATTACCCAACTCAAATTATTCGAATGAAAATGGAAATAATTAGGGCTTTTTTTTAAAAGGACAATGTCCCATTTGGGCTACCGTAAATAAGACATCAATCAATGCCAGCCTGCAGATGGCATGGCACTCGAGTAGACGGCTCTCACGAGAACCACTAGCTACTGCAATGTCGCCAGCAACAGCCACCCTCATTATCCGCGAAGATTTGTAAGCTAAATAGATGTTGCTTAAAATAATCTCCCTTTCGATAAGTCCCATTTTTATGCTTAATCTAAAAGAAATATTAGCTGTGGAAAAAAGTTCATTATTTACCCCAGACTTTTAATTGGACGCCAGCTCAGTAACCCTACACGACAGTTTCTTAGACGGTTATAAAATGATTTAATTAGTGCCAATATCTTTCTTTTCTAAAAGCTACACCCCAGACATTTCCAAGCTTTTTTTGAAGATAATGGCAGGCATTGTTTTGATTGATCAGTCATTTGATAGGGTGAATCTATAACAGAAAGTAGCTCTACCATTACAGTAATTATATCATCAAGGTTAGGAATTTCATATCTTGTTATTCGTTATTGTAATAAGATAGTAATGGCGTAAATTTTATAAATTCTATTACGTTTGTGAACAATTAAAACATTTCTATTAATCTTTAGGATTTAAATTTATCCATTGCTTTGTCTTTCAAATCCATTGTTGTAAATTGTACCATTGTTATTTCCAATAAATGACATTGTTTTTGAATATTTACTTTTATTTATTTATTGTTTTTTGTATAGTTGTATTTTTGAAATGTATCTTTGCTGGCTTTCGTTTATATTTTATAGTAAGATTATGAAAAAAAAGCTTACACTAATACAAAGCATATATGCATGTATATATTTACATAGTATGCACTAAAATACACAAGTCTTGACATTATTCCATAACTTAAAATATATCAGTATTTACTGTGATTATAACTGCAATTTATCAAGTGATTATGAAGTATAACATAGGTAATTTATGGAAATGATACAAATATAGTACAGATAAAACATATTTCTCTTAAGTTTTTCTTAATTCTGTAAAAAAAATTATATGTAGACTTGCTAAATCTAAAGAAATTCTTTAGAAGCCTTTGATTTAAATATGTTCTATGATAATTGTATAATAACTCACAATATGTGACTCGTATTTACATCAAAAACCAATTACTACAAATTACATCATTCTTTATGCTTTAGGTTAAAATATTTCTTTTTGTACTTTGTTGACGCTTTGTAAGCAAAAAAAAAAAAAAATCATAAAAATATATGTTATTTATTAAAATTGTATTGATATTTATTCACGTTACACTTACTAGCATTAAAAAATGACACGACAACATTAATTCAAGTGCTAAAGATTCACGAAAAGTTTTTCACGAAATACACGCAAAATGTATAGTATTTCAATTCTTATACAAAATGCGATGACTGTTTACAAAATGTACTTTTCTATAACAATGCTGAGACCAATTCTTTGTCTGCGAGTGAAAAGTTTATGAAAAACTAACAGGGTTGAGCATTTTTTATTCTTTTCTGTTTTGTTTTTTGCTTTACAACGGTGTTGAATAAATAAAACTCCTGGGGTCATGACGCATATCTTTCTATTGTGACAATCAACTTCCTCGTCGTAAAGCAGATGGACATTTACAGGGTATTATTTTCTGGGAGCAGTCGGATATTTTCTGAAGCGCCATTCTTTTTGCCAGATAAGTAGTCCTGAATGCGGCTTTATTGTCAACACTGTTAAACATTTAAAAGGGCAAATAATTTTAAACAGAACACAGAAACGGAATTAGTGCTGGAGCAAGTTCAAATGGATAGCATAAAAGAAATTACTTTCTGCATCTTAGCCCTGCTGCCTATCCGACCATTGTCTGCAAAAATGTCTTGAATGCCTACGGAATGCCAACTTGCACAAAACAGTTGGTCGCCTGCCAGTCAGGGTTCTGTTGTTCTGAGTATGCACGAGCAAGTCACATGGGCGCGTGCTCTTCATTGGAAAACTAATTCAATTGGTTTTTGAATCCACTTTTTAGGTCATCTCTTCACATTTTTCTCGTTTTTTTTTTAAAGGAGAAAATCCCTACTCAGAAAAAAAAGCTAACGTTACCATAATAAAATAAGGAAAATAAAATTGGCATTGTAGGCTATTTTGAAGAAATATCTCCATTACAATACTGAGTACTTTTAAATTTAATGTCTGTTTCAATGTTTCAAAAAATAATGTCCATTTCATGAAATTTATATTTACAACATGATCACAGTTTTAGCGAGGACTGCTGCTGTTATTACTTGCCAACTTTTAACATTCTGTAAATTATTTATCAACAGAGCCAGTCGTATGTCATTCGAAACTTTTAATTCTTACGTTTTTCAGAGTTATGGCACTGTAATCCGTCCAGTGTGACAAGGCCATAATCGCCTGCATTAGGACATAAGGCGTTTTAAGTATTTATCACGTACTGAAAACTTCAATAAACACGGCAATAACATCATAATACGACACTCGCCAATCGAAGGACTTCCGCTGTTCCATCTACTAATTATCTACTTCCTCGTTCTTTTATAGCCACGTTTTAGTTTTGAAAGAAAGTCCGTGTCAATAACTCTCTTCATGGCACTTCTACTTCTGCGAAACGACTTTGGTAGATAAATAAATTCACAACTCAAGAAACCATGACCAAAGCAATGAACTTCACGGTGAGAAAAATATTTCCAAGATTACATGTGTATCTGAAAGAATTATTTCATTTTATACACTTTTAAGTAAAAGTTAAATATCTGAACTGCAGAAAAAAATAAATAAATAAAAAATAACTCTTTGTTTGAAAAAGTGCTTTAAAGAAAGGTTCGGCTTTAAAAGCGCTTTTCGTTATTCATTAATATAGCCTTACTAAATTAATTTTCAATAAATAAATAATATTTGGCTGAGTAATAACAGAAAACACCAAAAGAGTCTATATTTCGATAAAAATTGTCATCAGCTTTTTTTATCAATTATAAAGATGACAATCATTATGTATATTTAGTCAAAAATACTAAAAAAATTAGTGATATTTTCTTGTGATATTTGAAAACTAAATATTTAAGTAATCCTTTTGTAATTCGTATTACATATATATGTAATATTGTAAATGTAATATTCATACCTCTATATTGCACACTAATAATTAGAAAATGCACATATTTCATCTATATATGTATAAGTTAAAGATAATAAAAGTAAGTATTTAATTTACGATGAAGATCAATATAAGTTAATATTTAATTTCGTAAATTCATTTAATAATTTTTATGTATCACAGTATTACTGGAATTCGAATAATGGTTTCGTTAATTTGGGGGCTAGTGATTCTGTAACAAAGACATCTTACTGCCCCTTTTCTGGTATTGATGGGGGGGAAGTTCGTTTTAATTCCATCTGGCGAAATCCTCTTCTGACGAAGCCGAAGACATTACTGACCGAAAAACGCATTCATTTCGTCAGTATCTGCATGGGTTGATTAATCACCGGTAGGCATCTATTCAGTTTTCATGTAATTAGCCTCGGTTTTAAAAAGAGAACGAAGGAAGAGGGGGTGGAGAAAAGAGTGGGAAGGCATCCCATCTGATCGCAGACGTCCCTTCGCCTGTGCCACCCCTTATCACAGTTGGAAGATTCCCCATAAATCAAGGCGTAGAAGACAGCGGTACCTTCTTGGCTGCGATATGGGCGCAAACACTGCTGCGTCGATTCATTTTACAATTGATTGAGGGAGGTTCAGAGCCGGAATTTCAAGCAGTGATAAGCAGTCGGTGATGGAACGATGACACAGAAACAACTGGCTGGCACCTGATTCCTCCTTGGTCTTGTAGACAATGACGGGCGGCAAAAGGCAGCACCACTGTATCTTCATGGCTTAGTTCCAGATGCAGTCTTCAGCAATACTTAACCTTTCGCCGATTTGCTTCTCTTGCTCAGAATACGAGAGGAATTCGAGAATTTTCTACGACTCAGGAGATGGAACCTTAGGTCACTCCTAATTGGGAAGCGAAATATCGGCGCCGGAATAATGAACCACCACCCACTGCTCAAAATGACACAGAACGCGGGCCAAGTCCTACCATGAAATCCGATGGTCGAGCTCGACTCAAAAATATTTTAATTACCTCGAAAGTAACCATTAAAGATAATGGCATAAACAAAATTTACTTTCATTGCCCCAACACATTTACATTTCAGAAACTATTAAATTTATAGGTATAAATCTTTTTATGTATTACGCCTGACTGCCAAGTCTGAATTAAAAGACATTTTCATTGCTATTTTTATAACTAGACTTAACTTTTCGGTATGAATGAAGAAAATAACTTATTACGATTCGGCTTAAGCAAAATCTTTCAAAAATAGAAGAATGGAAAAGGTGGAATAAATAAATGAAATGACAATAATGTGCGGTAGGATTTTTAAAAATAATTTAAGAAAATTAGTTTTATGAATTTTTTTTACTTATTAGCCTATTTTGTAATAAAAAGACAGACTTATGAAACTATTTGTCTTTATCCAAGTTGTATGTTTGTATGTGCTTCTGTGGGGTATATGTAACCATTAAAATCATTTGATTTACTGAGTGTCTCTTTTAATTCTTTTTTAAGCTTCTTTTGTATTCTTATCATGACTTTTCTAAAACAAAAACAGACAACACTCTTAATAAGTTAAAGAAATAGCCTTCAAGTTCTATTAGCAACACCTTTAATTTATTGAAAAAAATAACTTGATGTTTCTAGTAATCGCAGTTTATCCGAAATTAAACAAAAATACTTATTTCTGCTTAAAATTGCGGTCCAAAGATACATTTTATTGCATAATATATTTTCAGGTTACTTTTATAACCTAAACTGAAAACTGAAATTATTAGTTTCATGAATTTAAAAATCGAAATTTAAAAATAGGAATCTGAAAATCCGACTTGGAATTAATTGCTAACATAATAACATAACATAACACAATAACATAAAATTCATTGCTA
>JAFIDM010010028.1:13701965-13715353 GCA_023159025.1 Thereuonema tuberculata | reverse complement strand
CTAACATAATAACATAACATAACACAATAACATAAAATTCATTGCTAGGGAAAGCAAGCATTCAGTATTCTTACTGAAAAAGCAAAGTTCAGGCTTTGGAGATGGATATAAAGAATATGAGATGCATAATTATAGTATTATTATTAACCAAACACATTATAAAGAAGATCCTGTTTTTTGGCTTGATGGGTTTTATTTTTAAAACTGGTATTAACTAAATGGTAATTGTAATGTTTGTAGTAAAATTCCTGAAATTCACTATACAAATGTTTACATTCATTTATTCCATAATTCTCGGAGATTAAATTTATGGAGAAGTAATACCGATATGTTTTTAGGAAAGTTAATAAGAAATAGTAGAAGAGTATTATTTCAGTATATATTACTATCAATATTTTTGTTACTAAATCTTTTCGACTTTTTATCTAAGGTTTTGCTAGATATTAAATGATTTTAGAAAAACTAATATTTTAATTATTAGAATGTGCTTTTTATGTTTAAGGCTGTTTTTAATGACAAATCGACAGAAATTACTAAAACTTTCTTCCAAAAACTGACTAATCAACCTAATATTTAGATTAAATGGGCAAATAGGTTTTAGTTTGACAAGAGTGTAGGCATTGTTAGATTCTAAAACTTAATTAGGCATAATCTTTGGAGATTTTTTTTTTCTTTCCTAAAAGAAACTTTACTTAAATCCTAAAACTCACTTCCGAATTTAATATCATTAAAATTATTAAAAATAAAACAGTGCAGTAATGTATTATTTAGCTACTGATAATATTTTTTAAGACTACTGCATAAATTTCACATAAAAAAAATTAATGCATTACTCTATTTTGCTTAGCAATTAACCTCTTTTCCAATTTCACCTTCACTGATCATATTTCCGGAGGAAAAACCGCTATTTTTGTGCCCATTGTTCAGTTATGCTGGATTTTCTCAAGAGATTTAATCTTAAAAATTTTGCAAGAATCATTCCATTTTAAAATAGTTTACGTAACATCAGGGAAAGAGATTCTACGCAAACTACTGGCAAACGACATCTCCCTGAAGGGTTCCATGGCTGCCATGTACAATTTTCAGGATGATTTCTCAGATAACAAGCCATATTTAATAAAATTAGGATCTTCTAATGAAAGGCGGTAAAGCTCACAGCCAGTCATATTCTAGTCTTTGTGTAGAAACATAGTGTAGAAGTCCGGAACTTATTTCTTTGAAGGACAGTGAGGACATGCATTTATTCACTCATCTGTAGTGCAGTATTCAGTTTCTTTATCAATCGACTACGAATTCTTATCATACCTTCAAAAACTCGACTTTGAATATTTACAGTCTGTCTCAGATGTTTTTAGACCATTTTTTACAGGGCTAGCAATAACAGTTGCCTTCTTTCTATTAAGGCAGATTAAAAAGTTGTTATCACTATTCTCTACCACAAAGAAATCATACATTAATGTTATTGTCAGCAATCGTGCCCACGAAATTTCTCAGCGAAGACAACAGTCCACAAATCGAAGGAGAGGATCAATCACTTTATAAATATCGGGTCTGGATACAGAGATCAATAATTCAATTGTAGAATAATAAATAAATGAATCTTTTCTAATAATTAATAAAGAACAATCTTTAGCAACTAAATAAGGAAGAAAAATAATCAAGCCCACATTTGCATAAAATATCTTCATAATAGATATATTTTAATGAAGAATCTGCCGCTTTCATGAACCCTTTATCAATAAAGTTTAAGAAATATCTACCATAACTAATTCAAGAGCAAGGTCTGATATCTTTTTTAGAAGACTAGGAAACGTAAAAAATACCTTAATAATTGTTATTAAATTGTTAAAAAGTAGTTATTTCAGAGCCAACAATTAGAATAAAACTGAAACATGACGACCTACGTTTACGGAAAGCAGTACAATTACGAGAAATCACATTAATAATGAACGGGAAAAGCTGCTCACCATTCTCCGGATATGTTCTCGCCGCAGAAGTTTCTGGCACAGAATTTAAACTGACACCAAACGGACGGTCGACCAGAACACACTGATGGCTGCACACCTCGATTCGGATATTTGGAAATTAGGACTGGTCGTAAATCAGGGCAAGTCACTCATTTATGGCCGAATAATTAGCGTTGGGCCAACCAACACACAAGAATGCAAGGGTCAGAGGTCGAGTGCCCACGCAGCCAATGGCCCCCGAGCAAAGGCTTCTTTGCAGCCACAGTGATATTCAAACTCCCAATGACTAATTGCCTTTCGGGAAATGTCATAAACAGGTGAATAGTTTGAAACATTCCTATCCGCGGTGAGAAAACCGAGACGGTAGTGATTTTCGGAGCAGTGTTGTGTCCTTTACCCCCTTCTCATCCCCTCTCCCCTCCCATAGTAGATAACGCGCACTTCAGTATACCCAACTTAGCTATCAGATGGCATCCAAATAGCTATTGCAACTTGGCGATAATAACGATTGGTGCTATACCGTTTTATTTCTCAGTTTAACACCCACCCACTCTCATCTGAACGATACCCGGGGCAAAGGGGAATTGAAGTTTAAAAAAAAATAGAGGAAGATAAGAGGTGCGCAGTTCATCCGGAAAATTTTTTTATAATTTATTTTTATTCGTAGGCGTTTTAATTCAGTGATTTCACACATTTTGCTTTAAAAAATAAACTGTCGTAAGATTTTTACATTCGAGATTTGAGATTTTACATTTGAAATTTACAATCTGAAAAATTATTCTATTTTAATAATGCATACTTCCTTGATTGAAGTAAATATTTTAATATAACGTTTCATATAACTTGTATATAAAAACATTACATTTATAACAAGGTGTAAAACTAATTTCATAATATACACGAAATCACACCGCCCCTGTAAATATTTGATTTCTTACAAACAGTTAATAAAAAAATGCAAAATACAATTAAGGAAAAAAATAGAAGAATAAAAAAAAAAACATAAAAAAAGACAAAAAACTATTTTCGTAATCAGGATTCGAACCTGAATTAATAGCAACGTATTAATCCCTTTGCGGTCCAAAATTACAAATATAAGAAAAAAAAACCACTCGCCATGTCTGTAAGATGTTCACAATACTCTTTCTTAAGTACAGTATTATCACGAGAACAGAACAAGAAGCGATACGCATATTTTTCTCAGTCACGTGCATTCCAAAACTTTTTATCTCACTTCTGTCCGACTAATAGTTTGGGATACAGAGATGGTGACACAAAAAACGATCTTCAGAGCCGCTGTAGGCGGTCGCTAAAAATTAAACTAAATTAACTGGAATATAGAATCTAAATTTAAAAGTGTGAATCAGGATATTCTTACAAAAAAGTTTTACCGAAAATCATTGTTATAATAAAATTGTTAAGTTTTCTTAAAATTCGCTAATTAAGTAATACAATGTAATTTTAAAAATTATGGCGGCCTACGTTTACAAGTTTAGAAATGAATATCCGATTACATAAGTCAATCAAAAATACAGACACTTAGTCAAATCAGAGTATGGTTGTGATGAAATCATTAAAAATCCTTAATATCTTTTTTTTTCGTTTTTTTAATAACTGTATCCCTACGAAGTCTACACATAACATTACATATTAGCACAAATGTAGGAAAATACATCTTTAGATATAATCTTACATGTAACAGAACCAAACAAATTCAAGAAATATGAGAATTATTTTTTTCCAAAACCAAGTATAAAATTTATTTTCCGTAGAAAATTTTATATTAAAAGTTTGAATAATACTCAATTTCTAGAAAAATATTCACGTATTTTGAAATTTCTAAATTCTTAGGTGTTAATGAAAAGTAACAAAAAAAGAGACATTTAGTAATATTTTAATATAATTATTTAAAACATGAAGATTGTATGTCTGAATTTCGACTAAAGATATTTAGTATTCAAAAGGTATTTTTTTCAATCTACTTTTACAAGGAAATTGAGGATCATGAAAATCAGACGGATGTGCTTGCTTGTATGTTCTTTTATGTACTTTCTTGTTACAACAAAACAAGAAATACATCTTTCCAAAATCTGGACTATTTATATACAGAAGACAATAAGTACATTGAAAATTTCCCCGTGTAAGAAATTTGGAAGCTAAAAAAATCCATTGAAAAAAAAAACATTTTAAACAAAACAGTTAATACTGACACCAAATAACGCATTTCTAACAAAGGATTAAACGCATTGTTATCTAGATTGTAACGCAATACTTGTTTTAAATTTTAACGAAACATAATTAGTATACATATTACATATAATTTTTGTCAAAAACTCCGTATATATGAAACTCCGACTTTTAATTAGAAGAAAACTATAATTCTGGATGTAATGCATTTTATACGAAAGTTTTTTTTTTTATCTTTTATTGTAACTATTGACCGAAATCACAAAGGCTCTTTCAAATGCAAATATTGAAATAAAATTTTTGGAGGAGAATGTGAAAGCGTTGATAGAAAAGCATTCTGTGATTTTTTTTATTTTCTTTTTGATTTTACAAGTGGAGAATGCCAGCTGTCTTTAAAACGAGAGACTGGATTTGAACTTTCTATTCTTTACGTTGTTAAGGTTCCATGTATTGGTTTTGATAGAATTGCCTGAAAAAAGGCTGTTAGTTCCGGCATTTGACATGTATTCAAGTTGGAGAAGAGCATCGAGCATTTTTAAAGGGTAGCGTGCGTTGAGCGAGTCAGAGCCAATGGCCAATCGTGGATGTGCTGGCGCTCTATGTGTTGGAGTGTATTTTGTAAAAGAGGGCGCTCTCGGAGCAACCAACCCCGTGACCCTCACCAACCCCTCTCGTGTAGGGCCTCAGCTGTGTTATCAAACAGCTTTTCTGTTATTCGCTTTAGAAGGCTGGACTAAGGAGTCTCCTACAACAAGAAATCTAGTTTTGTAGGTTTATCTTTTCAGTTATTCCAAAGTCTATTTTAAGATTACATCTTCTGGAGCTGCGCACTCGAAGAGAGAGATATGGACCAACGACAAATCCCCGAAATAAAAGCCCTCTGATCCTTTGTACTACCTCCCATTCAAGCTCGGCATAAGGGACGCATTTAAGTATTTTCACTGGGTCAACAGACTCAAACACCCCCTCCCTCCGACTCAAGAAACTTCTTCAGCCACTCCAAGACGGCGATAGTTCTATTACGACAGGAAATTAAGTTTTTCCAATTTCAATCCTTCCTGCTAAAAAAGAGATTTCAGGAAAATTCAAGTCTAACATAATTAAATTTCTGTGAGATTACTTTTGGATATTTACAATTTCGGATATTTGCAACTTATTACTTAACGAGAAAAGTAAAAGAATTTGACATTTTTTTATTAAACAAGAATTTCTTGAAAGAACAGAAAGCATACATTCCTTAAATTGTATACTACAAGAAAAGTATTGCAACAACTTAAAATCAATTAAAGTTTCTAATCGTTTTAGCAATCAGCTTCATCAATTTTTAAGAATTTACAAAGATTTTCTGTTCTTCTTAATTTGGAAAAGATGTGTATAAAAGTGATACGTTATAAATTAATAATGCAGTTTCCCCCCAAAAAAATTATGGTAAAAAAATTACTTCTAAAATACATTATATAATCCTCATGTATATTACACTGTTTGGCAATTTAGGATTTTAACCAAAAGTCCCTGAACGAAATTAAAGCCTAATTTCCTGCAAATTTCTTCTTCATTTTTCTGTTTTCTTTTTTAAAGCTTGAAAATGAAACAGATGAAAAATTAACATTTAAATTACTGCCAAAGAAAAACAGCAGAAATTTTCAATTTATCAAAGGAAAAAAAAAATCAATTAAAACTGAAGTATTTACTTAAGGTGTCTGAAATGGTTTAATTGTAATCATATCTCGAAAATCCGATATACTCATTTTTTTGTATATCAATGTTTTTGTTTCTCCTGAAGTTTATGGGAATTTTTATTTTCTTCTCATGCTAGTTTCTCAAGGACCCACTTAGAAATGATTTTAAATACACAAGTTACAACATGTCTAGTCGTACAATATGGAGGATTCAGGAAGATATATACAACAGTTCAAAAATTACTAGGGATCGGACATTTACAGACTGACTTACTGATTTGATAAGAATCGCTTTCCTAAGAAAGTAAACTAGAAATAGATATAAAAAGAAAAAAATTATATGTATTGTTAGTCTATATTAAAGTGCTCGGAAATAAATAGCGAAAAACAAAGAACATTGAAAAAAGAATGAGAAAAGATACCGTAAAGAACTATTAACAATCCTTATAAACTATTGAGCTTTGAACATTGAAGGTAACAAAACGATAACTGCTTTTAGTCTTATAAATTATTCCTATTTAATTTGAATAGAAACATTTGAATAGATATATTTCATTCATAAATTAAAGAAATAATAATGATGTCAAATATATCAATAGAGGAAAAAGACGTATCTGAAGAATGGTTGTCATGATTTATTTTATTCGAATGGCACTTAAAATATGCGATCAATTAATAATTCTCAGAATTCTTTGGTATGGATTCTAGATGCAGCTTTATTTGTTTACGATTTAAAGCAGAAATGATTACGTCATTAACATTCGAAGTTGAAAACAGATAAAAATTAATGTCTTTATTTTTTCCTTTTTTTTTATGTTCGACAAAAAAAAAAGTCAAAGTATGGCTTAACAACGGAGATGTCTATAGGATGTTTATTTATAGGATCATAGATTTAGAAATGGCTAAATTTCGTAGTCTGTTTTAATTTAGACTTTCAAATGTTTTTTGATTTGATGAATCAAACTTTTTTAATGATGTTAAAATTTTTTTTTGACGTATATGAGATAAAATGTTTAAGTTAATAAAATATCGCGTCATATGAGTCTACGTCACATGGTTTTTAGGAGAAATGTTTAAATATGAACCTAAGTAGTTTTAAATCATGTTGATGAGGGGCGACTGCATTGGAGCCCGAAAGCTCCATACTAAGTATTTTAATTTTTTTAACTTGAATTTTATCTCGACATATTATTAATTTAAATCAATTTTTTTTACATAATAGCAATAACTAACAGATCCTTTAAAACAAGTTTTTTTCCAAAAAATGTATATTACTTTTCTTTAAAGCAAAGATACTCTTGAAAACCTAGGTTAGCTTAATTAAATAAAAAATGACAAAACAAACTTGATCTTCTTTACGATCCAGGACCTCCACTTAGAGTGGTTGCCATCTGTAATAAGTCTAGGTAAGGAGTCAAGGTTTTATTACTTGCAGTTACTGAAGCGCAAAGATGAAAAATTATTGTTAGTACTAAGTTATTTATTATATACTGCAATAGCAATAGTAAAGACTATTTCAAAAGTCACGTTGCGTTTCGTTGAAATGTAGATGTGGCAAAGCTCTTAGACCCTTTCGAAGGTCATGTTCGTCAGTCTGTAAATGGGGGCAGGGAATTTTATATTGTTTCAATGGAGGAAACTTAAAGGATAAAATCAAGAAAATCCTATTTAGTAATATAACATCTTCGTAACTACAAAATTCAAAGTTTTTCCAAAAAAAAATTGCTTTCCATCTAAAGATATAGGTTAGAAAAGAATCTTCTACATTTCAACAACATTGGATTAAATCAATAACATAAATTTCATAAAAATCTTAAAAAAAAATCATTTCTTTTACATAATTCTTGTTGTGCTAAGATTTCTTCAAAATTTAATCAAAGAAATTATTGGCAAAAGATAAACTGAGATAGAATTACAGTCTTTTGTTGGTAATTATTATTATTATTATGATTATTATTTTTATTTGTAAGTATTTCTACCGTTTTTATTTGCCTACTTCTCTTTCAAACTTATTGTTTTTTTTGTTAACAAAGTTCGTAGATTAAAGGAAGTGAGGTTCTTCAGCGAGCAAAAGTTACTTGAGATCGGAGGCTGAGCCGACGCTCTCATGATCTAATCCTGGAAAAGAAACTCGATACTAAAGGTAGAGTATAGAGTGAGTCTTAAGGCCCATATGGAGGAAAAACATTATAAAATGTTGAACAAAGAAATCAAAAGCAAATAAATGATCTTAATAGGCTGTAAAAGGAATATATAGAAATTTATTCTATGTTATTAATTTAGTTCTAATTTCCTTCGAGTTAAAACAATGTTCTATCTTCAATTCTAATAAATTTACTATCCATGAATGAAGCCATTACTGTAGTACTGTTGAATATCGGCGTCATGATTTACTTGAACCGAACTTTTTTTAGTTTTATTAAATGATATACTTTAACGTTCTTATTAAAATAAGTGGATTTGGTAGTACTTTCCATTTATTAATGCAATTTACATTGCCAGTTCAGCTTTAGTGGTTTACAAACGATTCGTACACTTAAGTACTTTTAAATTTTAAATGACACGAACCGAATCGCAACGATTGTCAAGCAGGTAGCTGACAGTTGTTATCGTCTCATCACCACAATTCATTAATTCCGCCCATCCGATAGATCAATTACACTAATACATACTTATCCATTAGCAAATAAATTTCAAAGAGAAAGTTTTGTTGTCGTATCAGGGAAAACCGCATCATTGCAAGTTCTCGCAATTCGAATATACAGGGTGACCCAAATCTGCTTTCTGGGAATGCAGTTTTTAATATTAAAAAGCGGTTCTCTACATTACCATAGTCAGCCTCTTGAGACGTGATTGGAATGTGTGTGTGTCTTTTTCTAAATTATTATTTTTAAGATTATTTTGTTTCAGATTAAAAGTTATATTAACTGAAATAGTCCCTATTATCAAATAAATCCTCTTAATGAAAAAAAAAATTTCTGCTTTTTACTATTGAAATATAAAAGACACATTCATCCGAATAGTCCCTATTGAAGTTTGAAAGGGAATTGTTTATTGTTATTTTTTATTTGCAGGAAAGTTTCTTTTTCTGGAAGAACTTTTCCTTCTAGCTACAATGTACGAAAGGAAAGCCAACAATTTTGATAATTTTACTATATACAAACAAACCATACTTCTTCCTTAAATCTTCTCTTTTATAATAAATATTATTAAACATCATAACACCAGAAAATAAATGTAAAAAAGGCTTGAAAAAGAGGAGACGGTTAATTTTTTTATCTCCTTGAAAATTCGTTTTTTCAGTTAATAAATGTAGTTTGACATTTATTTTCTGGTGTTATGATGTTTAATAATATTTATTATAAAAGAGAAAATTTTGATAATTCTGACAATGCCGTTTTGCATCAAAAGTGACTTTCGTATGGTCTGTACAATATTTCTTTTGAACATTTCACAGTTACATTGCAATCAATATATTTTGAATTTACTTACTAAAAATTCTCGAATGTCTTCTTCTCCAATCACAGAATTAAAAATTGCAGACAAATTAGAGCACAGACAGACATACCATATCGTTTAAAAAATGAAATTGAGTAATAATAATGCTGCAAGGATTATAAAAATTCAAAATGCTACTTTTTAAGCTTCAGTTTTAGTTTTTCTCCTTCTTTATTAGGAACGACTGGTTGGGTCTTCTTGAATCATGGAATACACGGATCGTCAAACTTTAATTGAAATATTTTGCAAGTAAAATCTTGTGCGAGAAGGCGACAAAAATTCTATCGTTATCTTAATCACTGGTTATTAATCCATGAATTCTTATGCGGTTTATGATTAAAATTAATCGACTCTAGACTTCATACTGCGGAGGCGATTTTTTTTTTAGAATATGAAAATTTTATTTTGTATTTATCAGATGTTTAATATAAAAAAATTAATACTTTTCATATTCTGAAAAAAAAATTATCTCTGCATTATTTCAAATGTAGGCTTTCAGCTTCTGTCCCTTTCAGACTTCAAAAAGATAAAGAAAAGTAAGGAAGTTTAAGAAATAACATTGCAAGGAACGTAAGATTCTTTCCGAAACTGATACTAATTTTGATGTCGTCTCAGAGACAATAACGACCTTTTTTTTATTTGCAAAACTTCACCAGAGAATTCTCCACTATAAACTCGGCAGAAGACAGCATTAGCGCATTAACAGCATGGCACTGAGGAGTTCTCTCTCTTCCTTTTTGAACAGTGGCGAGTGTCTCTGGAGACTTAACGGGTGAAACTGTCATTGATTGGTTCTTTCTCGACCCCGCTGTCTGGAACAGAGCAGAATCGGTGCCGATAGATGGCACCACCTCTTTCCTGGCATCAGGGGATACAGCGGACAGCTGACCTTCCCACACCGATGATTTCTATGTGAGACACTTCATTTTTACTGTGGGTGTCTTAGTGCACACATGAGGGTGATACCAGGCAACAATAAGAGAGGCTCGACTCTTCTTGAACCCTAGAAACAATAAAACATATATTGCTGGCGAGGGTTATTTATTTAATGATCTTCACTGGTATTGCTGTCTAGAGATAAATAAACATTGTGAAAGTGGTCAAAGAAACTTCTAACCCTAATCTTTCTGAAAATTTTCTTTCAATACAACCCACAATTAGTTTTTCGAGTTTCAGAACTTCCTCATTATAGGACTTGTGCTAAAAAAATTTAGCAGTCTATCCTCAAAGATTGAGGAATCATTTCAACTTTGTTACCATCTATAACTCTTGTATTTAAGAACCATTCAGCACCAAAATTTCTGGACATTGAAATGTTTCTTTACACGTATTTGAACAAAATGAGTTTTAATGTTATTTTATTACTTTTTTTTGTACTTTTAGTTTCATGATGAAACTATTTGATGGATATCAAGTAGATATCTTACAATAGAAACTAAATAGATGAACTTTGTTCTGTGTTAACATCTAAAATTTTGAAGTTTTCATAGTTTTAAGCTTCAAAAATTACATCGCAAACGTTGATTAATAATTTTAACTAAATTACGTTCCATTATCTCTAACGTTCCATTATTTGTAAGGACATGTTGAGGAACTTATCGTAATATTATATGAATTAATTTGCAACGATTCGAAGAGCACATTTATTGGAATGCATCATCATTATTGAAAGAACTAAATGGACACCATGTAAATAAAGAAAGAGAAATCGTGTCTAAGCCGACATTGGATAACATTTATAGCTGCAATTTGCAACAAGCTGTTTGAAATTATAAAAAATGAGAATAATTAATTTAAATTTAAAGCATTATTAATTTTAAAAAATTAAAAAAAAAGGTAAATAGATGAATTAAAATGCCATAATGTTTAGTGAACATAATTCGACAAAATTATTCTATAAAAAAAGTTTCTCTATATTTTCAAAATACTACGTCATTTATATTGCAGAATACAAATGAAGTTAGAGAGATTAGCTATCAATATTTATCAAAATTATGTATTGTTGTTATAACATAAGTATTGTCAATATAGTAACGGTCTGTCAACATGTGCTAAACGAAACTTTAACTTTTAACTTTAAAGTTATTTCATTTACAATATTTATGGTTGAATAAAATGTTTGTTGGCAATAAACATTGCCAGAAAGTTATCAAACAGTCCGTTGTTAGAAATAATTAATATTTCGGAAGCTTCCCTATTCAAATAAAGCTCCCCAGCAGTAGAATTTAATTAAATGGTAAAACAAATCTCCAGTCTAAACAAATATTTTGCTGCATAAATTTTATTTATAAAGTACTTAATCAAGAAATTTAGAAAAATCCTTGGAAATTGGAAGGTTCTTTTTGGGGAGATTTCGAATTACCAGAAAGGATAGAAAGACTTTTACTTTAAAACATCGAAAATGGAAAAGTTTTGGAAATTAATTTAGATATGTCAAGATTTATATGTTGTCATTTCCAGAAAATGTAACTGAATATCATTATCCAATTTAATGTAATTGTTTTTAATGTAATTTGAATGTTTATTTTGATTTGCTGGCATTATATAGCTTGAGTTGTTACTAGAAAAACATATAAGAATTTTAAGCTTAAGTTATACAAGTTCTTCCATCGGCCAAGCTTTTTATCTTGAGAATCGAATTTCAAAAGTAAATAACGTTATGTTCCTGAAGGAAAGAGACTTACATCATTTGTTTTAAAATTTAGAAAAAAACTAATACAATTGATATTTTTCTAAACCTGCACATTTACATAAATAAATAACTCAAGCTGTTTTATAAGAATATAATCGACTTTTGATGACTTCATCTTTGTTAAGAATGATTAAACATGATATACTTAGCAGTACTTTCCGATTGTATAAATCTAGCTTTGCATTGCGAAAAAATAAATCAGGAAACACTTCAACCTTACTGAAAAAATCTATGAATCTTCAAACACGATATCAAAGAAAAATAGAAATAAACACCAACAGACACTTTTTTTCAGAGATTAGCTTAGTGTAAACTATATTTTAAAATAATATTTATTGAAATATTAAACAAGTTATAGTCTGATTTCAAACAATACAAGTTATATAGTTTGAAACTAATTACTGCAGAGCTCTCAAAGCTATATTTCTGTCAAAATGTTCAACTTAAAATATTCAAAAGTGCCATACTTGTTGAGATTTCAGATAGTGTTGTTTTGTCAATACCAAAGCAAGTGAAAAGTAAAGAAGGAACATCGTAGATATATCTGACATAACCTTTTCAATCCTTCCACTCATAAAAACCTATTTTTTTTTTGGAAGTTCTAGCTGGGAAGTGTAAATTCCTCTTTTATTTTAAAGGGAATAATAATACGAATATTCTATGTGTAATCTTTAAAATCCAAAAACAAATTTAAGGTTTCTATCAAGTTTCCTATCTCTTTTGCAATTCATTCTCTTGTACTAAAATAGCAACACGTACGATTTATATAAACAAGGTAATTCATAATTCCTTGACACATTTCAAAGGTTCGCAGCTCGGCAGCGAAAAAAGGAATGTTTACCCCTAGATATTAAATGAAAGACAAGCTCACGAAGTTTTTTTTTTTCCAATATAGAGTTATAATATAGTTCCATCGGTTGCCGCTAGGGAGCAGAAGCAATCTAAACGACAGTTTCGCAACGTGAGAAGGCGTTTCGTATCTTGAATATGCGATAACGAGTTCAGTGGTAAATGCACAGTGAACAACATATCTGTGGATATCTGAACGAGAAGTTGCCACAACGCTGCATACGGCACACAACCGGTGGGATCAGGCCTTAGTCCCTTGGCCCCCAAGGTCACCAGATCTGAATCCTTCAGATTTTTTTCTTTTGGGATACGTGAAGGACAAAGTGTTGTTCCCCACTTCTTGCTGATATCACCGAACTGCGACATCGTATTACCAACGCAATTGCAAACATAGACAGTGATGTGCTGCACCGCATATGGTTCGTCTGATATGCCTGCTGCGTCACGCAAGGTACACATATGGAACATTAACAAAAACAGAAAAATTAGAATCACTCGAAAGGTAGAACACATTCT
>JAFIDM010010028.1:13649218-13696965 GCA_023159025.1 Thereuonema tuberculata | reverse complement strand
AACAAAAACAGAAAAATTAGAATCACTCGAAAGGTAGAACACATTCTACAATTCGTCATTAAAAAAAACATATTATTTAAAAATCATTCTTTTCAAATAATTTTATTTAATAATAATAATAATTTAATAATTTAATTTATTAAGTCTGTTTTTTTATTAAAAAAACTAGTTGTGTATTATTTAAAATTCAGACTTTGCTCTGTATAGTTTAACTATTAATGTATTAACAATGCACTGCGTAGTATTTCTTTTATAATTTCTTAGCAAAGACTGTAGTCGAAATATATATATATATATATATAGATATACTATATGTAAAATATTCTGTAGGTCTCAGATATCACAATTGATATCAACATACTTATGTTTCAACGTTACTTATGTTCTTTTGGAATTACACTGTTCAATTGTTAGAAATTTTCAAGTAGGCTGGGCATGTCCAAGCCTGTGTAAATATGTCTATTAAGTTAGGTGATGACACGACAAATATTTCATACTGTCTATAGGCCTACTAAAACTAGTTTCAAATTCTCAAAAACTTTGCCTACAAACTATGGAATTTATTACATTTTTAAAAACATTAAATTTTTATGTCTGTGTCTGAATAAATGCTGCTCCTACAATGTTTCTTACTTTTCGACTCTTAACTTTCTTTTAACAATATTTTTCTTAACAATTTTTCCTCTTCATGTTTCAAAGCTGTAACTTATTAAAATATTCCGAATTTTTGCCAAACGATTGTGCGGGATTATTATAAATTTGAATGAAAAGAACTTATTTGCTGATATTTTTAATAGCAGTAATTTTTAAATAGACCTAATATAATTTCAAGAAAATTTGCGATAAGAAAAATTACTTTAAAGCCGTTGTTTGTCTGTAGATCTTGGATGTTTGTTGTCAATCGATAGATATAGATCCCACCAACATATTCAGACGCTTTAGGAAATGAATTTTTAAAAGGAAACATTTCATTTGTTTCGCGCTGATGGAATAATGCAAGATGACAAATTCGAAAATGAGCAGACACTTCAGGCAACGGCAATCCGACTGGGAGTGGGTGGTGAGAATAAAAAAAAATGCCCGTTTTGAAGCAATTCCAACTTCCTGAAGTTTTCAAAGATAATTCAAACACGGCTTTGTTGACGCATATAGATGAAATAAATTCCCCGTCCGGAGAGTGTAAATACGGGAGAGCCTTGACTCGGTTGCCGGAGGAGTTCTCGAGGGAGTCGCACGTGTTGGATTCCATAGCCCGAGGGCCACGCCAAGACTTTCTGTGGTGTTCCCAGAGGCTGGGTTGAAGGTTGGAATGGGAGTTAGGAATGCCCACCCCCTCTTGTCGTTCGCCTTTCCTCGCGGAATCCAGTTCATGAAAGATGCACAACATCCTGAAGCACAGAATAGTGCTGTATCATACTTTTACATTTTATTTGTGCTCTGTTGTCAATAGATTCAAATCACAACATAGAATCCATCATTTTCAATTTCGTTAAAATCCCTAAAGATGAAAAAAAAATTAGTTACCCATTAACTTTCTTAGAAGCAGTGAAGAATTATACTATAGTATTGTTTCAAAATCTTTAAATTTTTTTCATGATATATGTTCTCGTAGAAATTAAAATTTTCACAACTGACTTCATTTTATTTTCCCCTCTACTAATCCATCTGCAAGTGAAATTATAACAATCTTGAGAATTATGAATTCCTAAGCTCTAAGTAAACATTTTCATCTTTATCTAATTTAATTATCTATTGTAGCGTCAATGTGTATATATGACAGAATGATTGATGACCTATGGAATAGCCAGTTAGCGATAAGAGTATTTTGAGGGAACGATAACTCAAGCAATAATTCTATGAATGGCAAGGAATTTGTAAGTATAACTTCGTAACTTTTTGTTATTTTATTAAAATATCCTACACTTAATATCAGAGTTTTCCATTGATAACGTTAGTCCTTTACTTGCAACTGTTATTTTAAAATTAAAAAAATTGGAAAATTAAAAAAAAATTATTACTAGCTAATAATACAGAATTTTTACACAATCTTTTCTCCTAATCCGTTTAAAATATTAAATATTAAAATATCAATAGATATTGGTTATCGATGCGTATGACGGACAAATATCTTGCTTGACTCTAAAAAGTGTCAAACAATTTATTAGAAGAAGATTTTGGAGATGATAAATTCCTTAATGCCTTAAAGAAATTACATTTTTGCCCTGTTTATCGCTGATTCGTTGTAACTCTTGTAAAGCAACTAACTCAAAGGCTAGCAACCATTTGCAGTTTTTTTTCTTTACTCTTGAAAGATCTAAGTTCATTCTAAAATCTTCTTTTCTAGAAGTTAAAACTTCTTCTTATATCAGATAACTTCCAATCAAGCCAATATATAGTACACATAGTTTTACTTTTCTTATATATGCATTTGTTTTGATACACGAAAATATATGCTTATTTAATAAAGTCAGTTTGGGATGGAGGGAGAATGGAAATCATAAAAGAAAGGCAGAATTAAATGAACTTTATTTTTTCCTCCTTGTTTAGAATTGCGGCGTGGTAGGATGTTTAAGAATGACCACCAACATTAGAAATTACAATTTCAATTATCAGCTTGTAACATAATATTATTGCAACTTCAAGATAATTTCAGTATTTCTGTACTAATTAAGGATTTGATTAACTATTTAAAATTAATTAAGAAATTATCTATATATTCAATTCTACACAGACCAGCATAATTCGATTTCGTGCAGCTCTACATTTATAAGGAGAGCGTATTCCCCGCACTAATCCAGTATACTTAACTGACATTACTATAAAATAATATTCGTAATAAATGACAGAAAGAATTAAATCCTAATGGTCGGAAAAAAGATTATTTGCTGTAAATTATCTATGAATTATAATAAAAGATTTATAATGTAAATATAAGTAGAGCACTTGTTTTCACTTAATATTGCCTTTAAATTTTCTATTTATAAATTGTTAATAAGACTTATTTAACTTATGTTCAACCACCTCAAAGAGGAAAACAATATGAGAAGAATACTTTCAAATTCAACAACAGTATTTAGAAAAATGAAAAAAGTATTTAACGTGGACCACATTATCTTTAAAATAAAAAGGAACCACCAGTACAGGTAAGTAAGCTTTCGCACACTAAGCCATTATCGATGGGAATGTGAAATAGCATTTTCGTTCTTATTAGGACTCTTCAGCCTGATTCCCTAAGATGATGGCTTAATGTGCGAAAGTATACTTTTATGCACGAGTGGTGCACCAATTATTATTCGATTTGACAGTAATTAGAATTAAGCATTAACATCTTAAAAATTAAATATATTTTTTCATTGATAAAAATTTTCAAACTGCTAACTGAATCTAAAATAATTTTCGCTGTAGGAAGAAATTTTTTCAGTTTGTTCGTCTCTAAAACATTCAGAAAACCAGAAAAAGATAGGACATTCTGAAAACTAAGAAAACTTTATAAAATAAGGAATCAGATAATTTATTTTTCCATTTCTTACATTCTCTAACAGTTAACAATTTCTTTACTGCGAAGTAAATTCTTTGTACATCAGGGAAATGTACTTTAAGCAGACTTTCCACTATGTCCCGGACAGTATTTTCTGCGACACCAAGTTCCTAATTAACCTTACGGATTAACCGGCCGTGATAATATGGGGTCGTGGCCAAGACGCTCCAAATTAAAATTCAACTACAGCAGACGGAAAGGTGGTATACAATATGATACCCTCTTCACTAAGTTCGTCTGAGCGAGAGAGATAAAAGCAAGAAAGAACTATTAAGACACTAAGTCAGTTCACAGAGCACAATGGCCGTTAGATCTCTCTTTTTTCTCTCAGAACGAGTTTTAAAAACTAATAACTGTATTTTTTAAGATAACACACTCGAGAACACCTCTGTGAAAATCTGGAGAGAATGTGTCCGCCAAGAAAAGCAAAACCTACAACACGAACGAATTAATATACTAACAAGTCAGATGCATTGTAAAATGATAGGCTACCTACTCAGGTTTTTCCCATTTCTCTCTTCATACCAGTGAGAATTGTTTATTAAAGAAAAGATATATTCAATAAATTTCTAAAATTATTCCCCTGGGAAAGGGAAGAAAGAGATATATCTTCATCTATGTTATTGGAACGTTCGGTATAATTCGCTTGAAGCGACTGATGTATTCCGAAGATATACATTTATCAGAAATCAAATACATGAATTTTGCATTAGCTGAAGTCAAACGAAGACATGGACTTGAAAGGAACAAAAAATTTAATCTCTAGTGAGATAATTCTTTTCTTTTCGAATGTTGTAAAATATTCTTTGAATTGAGAAATGTGAACAAAAATACTTTTTGCTATTCATATCTAATTAAAGATAGATACAGTCGCTATTAAGCGTTATTAGTTGATCAAAAATACTAAGAAAGGGCAAAAGATTGCGGATTTTCACTCAGCCTTGCCAGTGGAATCCCAAAAAAATAGTAGCAATAATAAGTAAAAATAAACTACACTGTCGAAGTCTTCTTTAGCTATCGCAAGGGTGAATGTAGACATCAACTATGATTTTTAATTAAAATGTAAGAAAGCATCATTTAGACATAAGGCTTTCTTCATGGTGATGGTTTATTTTTTTAATATCTTCTTCATTAATAAAAAAAACTTATAATGAAAAAAATGTAAAACTTATTAAAAGAAACTTAAAAAACTTTCTCTTCATTACATATTTCCTTCATTTCGAATCTTTTCATTTCAGTTCACTAGTTTTATTTTCGAAATCTTCTCATTTGAGTTCACTTTCACTTAGCATACCGATATGTTAAATAAACTATGAGAAATACGTAGTCTTATTAGTTTAATAATTTTAGAGTAAATAAATAAATTTGGGATTACTAGGTAAAAAAAGTTATCAGAGGACACCATCTAACAAAATCGTAAAAACGTCACTAAATGATACGTTTGACATTATCTCGTTTTCTGTAAACCTACTTTATTCGTTTGCAACTCTCAATATAGAGGGGAAAGAGGATTAAGAGATGGTAAGGATAATCGTGGTTGGATAAGTGAACTGGAAAGAGATGGCAAAGGACATATCCATCGTAAGATTAAAACACTGTCAAATTTGAAGACTTGCTAATCCTTGTTTTAGGTTCCACAGAAAATGGCGTCACTGCATCTCCTGCCCACTGCTGGGTTTTTTTTTCCCTACTCCCTTTCCACACTTTCCTTTAGATCGATCTGCTGTGATGGAGAGAAGGGGAAGGGTCACTGATGCAGGGAGGAGGGAGTGGACGAGAGAGAGAAGGGTGAGGGACGGAAACAAACGAATCCCCGCTCGTGCCCGATTGGACGTCGATGCTGTCACTCGGCCTTTCATTTTCCGGCCCAGTGAAAGTGCAACGTGGAGCGCTGATCCGCTGTCAGTCCCACCACTCGAGGATTACGTTCCAGATCCGGACTCTGCTACCTTGAGGCCGGGAGGGGTGGAAGAAGATGGACTTGGGATGATACATCACGAGATTGGGGGAGAGGGGGTGGCGAAGAATCTCTCCAGGGACAGGGCTTTATCCTTTTCTTATGAAAGGTGGCGCTCGCATCTTAAGAGCCACGACGGATCGTGATATTAGAACATTTCTTGAAAGAAAGATATTGTAAGTCGCTTAATATTAAAGACGTAACCAGAAATCGCTTACCGTCTGTGATTAGTGAAGGCTCTGAACTGCCAAACATGGTTTACAAGAGATTAAGAAAACTCGAACTTACCTAGAAAAAAATACAGAAATAAAAAAAATATATTAATCAATGAAGATTTCAAAATGCGAGAATATCATTAGTGTAATAACTTATTAAAGACTTTTTATTTTAATTAACGTACAACCTAAATGTTATTTTTTTATGTTAATATTGTTAAGTGCAAACCCTAAGAGGTTTCAACGTACTATATTTACAAATTGAAAATGTGAGAAGAACCTACAGAGAATAAAATGACTTAAGTTACAACAGAGGATTTTAATAAAATAACCGAAAACTCTAAAAGATGATTTAACCATGTTTCTTCCAAAATATATAACACTTCTCTCAAAACCTATTTTCAAGATTTTTGTTTTATTAAACATAATACAGTTTTATCCTGTACAGCTCTAAATGTTCTAGTTTTCAGTTGTAGAAGGGATTATTCTGAAAACTTTGATGACGTTACTTATTTCTGAACAACTCACCCTTTGAAGAACTGATGTTAAAACAATTCAGATGAGAATAAATATGAAGCACTAAATGACCTGAGACGTTTTAAAGTTTGAAGGGAAAATGAAACAACAACTTAATACCCTGAGAACAATTCTGTGAAGTTAACATACCCAAGAATTATATGGAAAAAAAATTTACGCAAAATTCCAGCTAAAAAATATATCTCAGCAGGGCTTACTACATTTCAGGTAAATATATTTAAAATATGTTCAATTATATTTTATGTACATAAACAAGGTAATCGCTTAAATTTTAAATGATTTTATAGTTTAAGAATAAAGTTCTGTGTTAACAGCGTACATAAATTTTCATGAAAATCGAATGATGAATTGTGTTATCCACCTGAAGAGGAGTCACAAGTATTTTTTTTTCCAGAAATACATTAAAAAAAGTAAATACTTTTAAAACAAGTCTGAATTTTTCAAATGAATTTTAAACAAAAAAGCAGAAAAACTATTTTTTTTTAACTTTTTAATTTTTTTGGCAGGATTGAACTTTTTAAATTACTTTAGTAAAACTTGGTGTTGTAAATCACACAGATTTTCAGCCCCCATTTATAATGTTCATTTTAATTAATCAATTGTTTGTTAATTTTCTTTTACATTTCTTTAATTCTCCATCAAATTTTAATTTTTTAAACTATTAAACTTTTAGAAATTTACAGTTTTCTTCCAGTAGTAAAGAATCAATATGGAAGTATACGCCATCTTTTTCCTGATAGGTCAATTTAGGACCTTCCTTTTTTTTGGGGAAGAGGTAGTTTGTAAAAAAAAAAAGCCATTAAAACTACTTAATGGTCATTAGTGTTTGATCGGTCATTGCTTCTGTCTTATGTCTAGAGGTCTTGGCTTGCTCCCATATCTCTGGAGCTACGGAACTGTTAACCAGATTTAGTACCATGTGGTTCTTATCTTACGGCAAATCTGTGACCACATCTTTGAATCAGATAACAGCGCTTCCCATGATGAACTTTATTCAGATCTTTTGATCTTTTGGAAACAGAGAGAACTAGCCCGAGATGAAGTGAAGAGAAACAAGATACAACTGACGATGAAAGACAACGAAGAATCGTCTGGAGGTTAATTCTAACACTGAAAAAGTTTAAGAAGTTTATCTTTTCGCACTTTATGAGTGCAAATAAGCTTGAAAACAAAAATGTAAAAATTAAAAGACTTGAATCAAATTTCTTTTGGTTTTTCCTTATTATCATCGAAACTATAAAATAAGTAAATTTCGGAATCTTATTGTTTCTTTAAATAAGTTATTAAAATGACGTTGTGGAGGAAACTTAGTGCTAATGAACAAAACGACTTTGATTTAAATTCTGATGCTTTAACTTAATAATCTAGGTTTTCGGCCTCTCGCACCTCTGCCCCATACCATCTTTTGACATTACAATAAACCGTATTGATATGTAACAAAATTATGTCCCTTACCATTGTATTAAAAATGTTAAGCATCGGGGTAGTTTATGTTCCTAGTTTTTTCCATGTTTCAAACTGAATTCTATGGAATTTACTTATGACATTTCTCATTATATCCAGGCTTCACCAGAGATCTCTTTACACTACAAGTTGATAAAGATATTTGTTCTATATATTTAAAGTAATCGGCTCTTAAAATTTAAATTTCGGGAAGCACTTTTTTTTCCTGTTAGTAATGGAAGATCCTCACTATTCTCCAAGAGAGCTGCGCTGTTCAATTTGTTAACCACTGCTTTAGCATTACATGAAATTTCTTGATAGTAGACAAAATTCCACAAGTCATTATTTTAAAAGCAAACAAAAAAAAATCCTTTATAGCCAATCTAAATAACTGGATAATCTTAAATAAAAATTGATTTTGACAAAATTATCATTAATAAAAATAAACACTTAAACACAAAATTTCATCAAAATCAAAGTCGATTTACACCTTCTGAATAGACACTGTCCGTAGTCACCTTCCAAGTTAGTAAATATTTTTTTACGTCAAAACGCCTAAAAAGCTGTAAATTGTTAAAAAATATTCTCTAAGTAAATAAATAATATTAGAAAATATCGTGAGTTGCTTCTTTTATCTTTTTTTTTTCAATAACTGGTCAAATTTTATTCATTTCAATCTAAACTGAAATCAATATTTTTACAAGTTTTCTATGACAACTTGACTGAAGCTTCAGATATTAATGACATCGTGAATATCTTTGACAAAGCCACAACCAATGACAATAAATCAAAGTGCAGAGATAGGAGATGTATTTAAAATACAATCATGTGTGTGGGCAAGACATTAAAGGAAATTGTTGGGCGCCATTTATTGCCAACCAGATCCCAAGTCCCAATCGTTATTTCAATCGTAATTATAACTGCAGAGTACAGGATAATTGCATTCGCCACGAAAGATTTACATCTATGTGAGAATTTCATTGTCGCGTTCCACTCTACTTTATTTACGAGATATTGTAAAAATTTTTCGGACGATTGCACGCTCCCGAATATCCATCATCTGCAGTGAAAGACTGCGGCAAAGTCTGTTCACGTAAATTATGAATTTAATTCTCAGTGGACGGCCTTTAGCCATCCGCGACCACCTAGCTGTCGCCGTAAATATTCTACTAAACTATTGGACGTGCCATCATTATGTCTTGTTTACAGATTACTACAGCCAAGCAGATCGGACTCCTCCTGACACACACACACACATGCAGCCTCTCAATTCCCCGTAATCCTAAATTGCTAAAACTATAAACATCATATATGAGACCAAAGTATGTTAACGTCATTTCAAGTTTTATAGAAATGCCATTAAAATAGTATTCTACAATTGGTTGGCGTGGAAACTTGGCGCCAAACTAGCAAATTATATTAACGAGACAGATTCGTTATTATACGAATGAAGCTAATTAATATTAGCACCATTTCCCATTGACAGATGGCAACTGTGATTCTGGAATTTTTGACTAAGAAAAATTACATCAATTTCAATTCATCTTATGTAATTTATTTTCCAGCGTCAAAAATTACTGAAATAGTTTCACAAAGACTGCAGAAATATTACTGCTTTGAAACTATAACATTTAAACGATAGAAAGCCTTTGACAATAGTTTTCATAGTTTTCAATCTTTTCTGAGTAGCGCAGTTCTTTTAAACAAAGTATTTGTATTATTCTTTACATGCTTCCGAAAGAAAAATATATTTCGTGCCTATGCAAATTAATTTATGTATATGTAAATTAATTTATGTATACATATATGTGCACCTATCTAAGAAAGGCTAAGTAGTGGTTGGATTGAGAACCGGGCTGCATCTGATTAATTCAAGATGCATCTGAGCTAATTCAAAGGACGAAAAACTCACCATTTATATTCTTTCAATTGTATGGTTTAAGAATATAAATGGTAGGTTTTCATTCTTTGAATTAACTGATAATGAGCTTATTAATCAGATTGATTAAGGATTTGAATAAACCATACAATTGATTAAGGATATCAATACAATAATAATTATTGCTTCATGTAATATATAGTATTAGATAAGATTATTTTATATTGTAAATTGGCTTTTATTTCCCACTTCAGAAAATAAAAAAATACAAGATTATTTTTTTTTAATGAAATCATTTCTGAAAATTATAATATCTAGCAATTATCCCATTTAGGAGTTGTCAGATTGACTTAAAATCTCTAATATTTTTTCCTTTCTTTCTTTCTTTTAATTTTTACATAAGATTACTTACATGTAAGATGCCCTATTACGTAATATGGTTAACATAAAAATTAACATTTAAGAGGTAGATTTTCCTTATTGAATTACAACGAAAGGTTTCGAAGCTAAATCTATGAACAATAGAGTGCCGATATTTAACTGAATCTTTAACTTAATATTATTTTAATCACAGTAAAACAGGAAACTTTTCAAATTATTTTATGTAATACAAATTCGTAATTCTGATTTCAAGCCACGGATGAAATGAGTTACAAACGAAGCATTTATTTTAAAAATTTTGTGCGTTGTCTCTTGATATTTTATGTAAAGTTCTTTCACCATATACATTCAAAGTCTATTTAATTACTATTAATATAATAGGAACTCTTATTGCAGAATGCCGGCGCAGCCTAGTGCGACAATCGACAATTATTAAGCTCTAAATTTTCTTTTTAGTTCTGTCTTTAAAGTAAGCAATGAAAATAATCAACTTTTTTCGTGTACTTTTTTGAAGATTTCTAGCAATCTGAGATTTTTGACAATTTGAAATTTATTCCTGTGGAGATTCCTGCAATCTACTGAAGTAAAATTCAGTAACATTATCCTAGCTTTATCCTGCAATGTTACGTATGCTCATCATTATTCTTGACATTGCCTCTACATTGGTATAAATACAATTATACTAATTTATAACATCAAAAGTGTAGATAAGAAAAGGTGTAACTTTTCTTTACAACCATTTATTTCTATAAAGCTTGAAGCGCTTTATCATAAAAGTGGAAGGAATGATGAACTTCTAATAAAGGTAGAAAACATTGATTTTACATTCTTTTCTGTAAACCACGGCTTAAATTGCATTTCATTTTCTGAATTGAATATTATCTTTGCTGTTGTTTTCCTATCACGAAAGTAATTACACACATATCTAAAATAACAAATATTTTTTTGTGTATATAATACAATTCGTTTCTCCCAGGATTGGTTCATTTCATCTCTAAACTTCAATTTCCTGGATAGTCATAGACCCTTAAGAAAAACTGTCCTACATCCTCTTACCAACCACCCTCTTCTAACACTCCGAAAATGCGTGCCTTGGAACATCATAAGCGCAATGACCTATTTCAGTGTTGTTAATTCCTCAGTATGATCCAGTAATTTAAATTTGAGAATGGTTTACAGCCTTTCGTTTTATGGTTGATTAAACTGCTTAAATGGTCACAAAACCGTAAACTGAGGCGAGGGAGAGAAGGGCGAGTGAAAAAATAGAATTACTGCAAATTCTGAAAAGCGCGGGATGAGGGAGAGGGTGGGATGGAAGGGTGCGATTGGTGCAGAAAGGGAACGGAAAAATTTGGATATAAAGCATGTTGGTGTGGGCAAATGGCCCGGAAGACTTCAGGATAGCTCGGCGCTTTCTGAAGACACAAGCTCCCCTGCAGAAAAGCTTTGTTTCCCAAAGGCCGATTGAGCTTTCAGGAGATAATAAAGCAAATAGGATCTTCTTCAAGCTCGTGCTCCATTTCAACCTTTTGAAAGCCTTTTAGAATGCCCAATAATCAAGTGAAATAGGTGCAGTCGAACTGGGTTTTTTATTTTCCTAAGATCAATGATAATGATGCCTGTGTTTTACTCGTCTGAGAGATCTTTTTAGATAAACAATTATCTTTAGATTTTTAACGATTTAAGTTTAATTAAAAATAATGTTGCCAACTTAAATATAATATATATAATTATATATAATTAAAAATATACAGGGTGTTTCAAAAATACACGGCATAATTTCAGGTATGTATTTCCCACATGTAGACAATCAAAATAGTTCATTACAACATATGTCCGGAAATGCTTCATTTCCGAGTTATGGCCTTCACAACATTGAAAATCACCGGAACGTTTTTCGTTCCGCCGGTCGTTGCCATTACAGAAGATGTTCAAAATGACCACCTCCTGCTTGAATACAGACCTCACATCGATGTCTCAATGACCTGCGAACACGATCCCACACTCCAGGAATGTTGCGTATGTCCTCAGAACGTGCCACAATTCGATTCCGAAGGGATTCCAAATCAGGCACCGGAGACGAATAAACCAATGATTTTAAATGGCCCCACAAGTAGAAATCGAGAGGGTTCAGATCAGGTGAGCGTGGAGGCCAAGCAATTGGGCCACCTCTACCTATCCATCGATCAGGAAACGTTCGATCCAAGTACCGGCGAGCCGTACGACTGAAGTGTGCAGGAGCGCCGTCATGCAAGAAGTGAGCGTGCTGACGATCGATCAGTGGAGTGTCGTCATAAACATGAGGTATGGTGTTTTCCAGGAAGTTTGTGTACGCCTGCCCCGTAAGTCTGTTTACAAGTACATGGGGTCCAACTAATCGATCACCAATGATACCGGCCCACATGTTGAGGGAGAACCGCACCTGGTGATGAGATACAACAGTTGCATTTGGGTTTTCATACGCCCATACATGCTGATTGTGGAAATTTGTTATGCCATCTCGTGTGAACTGTGCTTCATCTGTAAATAATACTAAGGCAGGAAAGTTCGGATTTGCAGCACACTGCTGCAAGAACCACTGACAGAACCTAACTCGTGCAGGGTAATCTGCTGGTGACAGCGCCTGTACACGTTGCAAATGATAAGGATACAATTGATGCTCTTTCAGCAGTCTCCAGACAGTCGTATGGGGAACATTCACTTGCAACGCTAACCTTCGTGTGCTGACAGAAGGAGTTCTGTTCACAGTCTCCAGAATCTCCTCCTGTTCTTCTGGAGTTGTAGACCTTGGTCGTCCCCTTCCCAATCCAGGAAAGTGAAATTTTCCATACTCGCACAGACGGTGATGGAGACTTACAAATGTCTTCCGATCTGGACATTGTCGCTGTGGGTACCTCTCCTGGTACAAACGACGAGCCAGCGCAGCATTGCCGTCTGCCTTACCGTACATGAAGTGCATCTCTGCCAGCTCCTGATTTGTGTACATGACACACAGTCGAACGCCAAACACACCACTGAATTTAACCTTCGCCTCGGAATGATCTGTCAGAGTGCCCTCTTAATGTGTCCTTTGACGGCAACGACCTGCGGAAAGAAAAACGTTCAATGAGACATCGATGTGAGGTCTGTATTCAAGCAGGAGGTGGTCATTTTGAACATCTTCTGTAATGGCAACGACCGGCGGAACGAAAAACGTTCCGGTGATTTTCAATGTTGTGAAGGCCATAACTCGGAAATGAAGCATTTCCGGACATATGTTGTAATGAACTATTTTGATTGTCTACATGTGGGAAATACATACCTGAAATTATGCCGTGTATTTTTGAAACACCCTGTATAATATAATAAAATATAATACATATATATATATATATATATATATATATAAACATAGGTCCGGAAATGCTTCGGTATCGAGTTACGGCTACCGAAAGATTTCGCCCATAATTTAGTACAACAATACGCACATGGACTACACCTCTGTTGTTAGCTCTCACAATAAATCAAAACAATGCAATTCATATTATTGTTGAGCAGCTGTTATTGTTGCCAACTTTTTTGTGGTTCCACGTGGGATAAGCTTCAAACCACTGGGAGATACAGTTCTGCGACATGTTTCATTCGATTTTTCAGGTCAACAACCATAAGAAACCACTGATTTCGCCCCTTAATTTACCTTCCCAGACTTCCAGCAAGTCTTCATTTCACCCAGGGTAGTAAATTATGGGCGAAATCTTTCGCTAGCCGTAACTCGATACTGAAGCATTTCCGGACCTATGTTTCTATAACTTCGTTTCTTTACTTTTACATGTAGAATGAGAAAGTAAATGACAACGTTAGGACGTAGACACTCCTGCGATCATTAACTAAACGAGATGATTATTTATGTATTCTAGTGATAAAAGGACTTAACAGATGATTAATCGTTGACGATGTGAAGAATTAAATATTCAATTTTTTATATTTTTTTAATTTTTCTTTACAATTTTATGGAGGTGTTCAGGATACTTTTCCAAGTCTTCTCGGTCTCCGATCCTGTCTTCGCCTTTTCCCTGTTATGAACATGATCTAATTCTATATCATGGAAACTTTCCATTTGACGATAAGTAAGTTTTAAAATAAAATCTGCAAATAGTTAAATTGTCTAACTTGAATTATTTTAATCATTTATTAATTAATTGTTGTAAACGATATTATGGTTCGCCAGGGGGAGGGGGGAGCTCTTCTAGCAGAAGAGGAATCACTCTCTTCAGGTAATCACTCTGCTGCCGGCTGGGGAGACCCTGATTCATTCCCGGCGTAAGTCGGGAATTTTTCATAGGTGTTTCTTCTTCAGACGAGTTTTAGGGCTCATGCAGCTCTCTGTAAAATGGATTTTACCGGATTTATGCACGTGGATTAAAGTAGGCTGCCAATGATTGACCACCCAAACTCAGCATAGTCCGTTGGTATTGGAATGCCGATAGCATTAATTTAAATTCAACTTTTTAATTAAATTTTAATTTTTTAATTGAGAAAGTAGGGGATAAGCAGGTGACAAAAAAATATCAACTCGAGAAAAGCATTACAACAGAAAAAATGGAATTTTACAAGGAATATTCGCTTACTAATGCTCTTAATGTAAGCGCAAGCTTTAATTTGATTACCTGAAATTGAATTCCAGCATTCAGAAAATAAAATACAATATCTTTGTTTGTAAATGGACACGGTCAAGTTTCACCACTTTGATGCCTATTTTCATTAAAATATTGGTCCGTAATTTGGTTCAGAAACTACTTGTATTTACTTTCCACTTTTCACGATGAACTCTTATTCAAAGAATCAGGAATGGCAAAGATAATTACATCGTTATTGCTTGTAACCACTGAAAATACTGACTTCGTAAAACGTGTTACCAATGAAAGTTAAGGTTTAACAGTGTGTGGATTAAATAACTCAGCTGCGATGGAGATGTGGTTCCACCAGATTCTAATCCAGATAAAGTTCAGGAGACGTGATATAACAAGAGAATTGCATTTTCCAAGTAGCAAATGGCGATAAGCAGAGTGGCTTCTCCTGACTTCTGAAGTGCTAATTTCCTCGTTAGTGATAAATCACGTTCAACGTTTCATCTACGATTAACGATATTTTAAAGGTGTCATTCACCAAAGGACCTCAATGACGAAATGAATTACATCTTAAGAATAGATATTTCCAAATCTTAAGATCACTCTAAACAATCACACGATTGTTTTGAAGATGGTCATTGTAAGAAAATATTCACTCTAACAAAAAGTAGTGCCCATTAATTTATATGAAGCGAAGCGTCCTATGATACGACACTATGGAAAATCAGATGTCCTAGATACACTCCAGATAATTGTTTTGTTTTAGCAATATTTTTGACTCATTTCTCAGATTTTTGTATTAAAAATAAATCAAAGCAGAATAACTCTGCCATTGAAACATAGTAGGCAATTAAGATAAGTTTCTGTCAAATGGCTGAAAGGCCGTGAAGTTGGGTTCGAATCCCAGAGCTGCATTATTGTTTGCCTTTCTCTTCCTGAGTGCGTTTCTCTTACTAATCACGACTTGTTCAGAGTAAGAATGACTATCATCCAAGTGGCATGAAGATCGCACAGTGTAAGTATCTGAACCATGTAAATAATAACAAAATAATAGCTCTGTCTTTAATTTAAAAGGAAATCATTTAGGCGCGGCAAAACGAACTAAAATTAGAAATAAATTATAATATAGAGAAGCTAACATTTTCCTTTGTATTCATTTGATGTGTTTTGAAGAATCCAAAAAATAAATAAAATCAAGTAAGATTTATGCTGACCTATCCGTCGCTTGGTGCAAGTAACACTAGGAATCAGTTTGACTGATTTGGGTCGGGGGTGAAGGAGACCAGCGTTATCACAATCTTATTTTAATTCAGTGTAGTGGTTTTAGCCAAGCAATTTGGTAGTCTTTTTCGTTGAGGGATCGAGTAAAGAGGAGACCAAAGGAACAGAGCGTTTGTTAATAAACAACTCATGGCAATAAGCAACTCATGTTAATATACAACTCATGTTGATGAGCAACTCATGTTGATGAGCAACTCATGTTAATAAGCAGCCCATATTAATAAGCAACTCATGGTAATGAGCAACTCATGTTAATAAGCAACTCATGTTAATAAGCAACTCATGGTAATCAGCAACTCATGTTAATAAGCAGCCCATATTAATAAGCAACTCATGTTAATGAGCAACTCATGTTCATAAGCAACTCATGGTAATAACCAACTCAGGTTAACAAGCAACGAGCCAAACATATATATATAAACAATATAACAAATCTTAAGAAATCCGTTAGCCGTTTTAGCGTGATGAGGTTCAAACAAACAGACCAAAAGACAAAGCAGAAAAATATTCAGGTAGAATCGTAACATTTCACACATTCAGTCAATTAAAATAAAAATCCACAATTAAAATAAACTGTCACATGTTATTACACGCAAACTAATGATACCAAAAAGTATTTTCAATTACTGACAATTGAAAACTGAGTATTCCTTTTGATAAATTTTAATAAGTGCATAAAAATCATAATGCAGGGAACGGAAACATGTGCGGGAGAGGTGGAAGGTATCAGTTTGTATAAAATTAATCCTTTTTCAAGCAAAACGCAGAAAACAAAGAAAGCAAGAAGACAAATTTTAATACTTTCATGTGATTCAGAGCTTCAACGTAATTGGGGATTTTTGGAAGATCAATTATTTAAGATGCAGTTGATGCAGCAAAAATGTTTTATGCATAAGCACTTATCAATGAATTCACGCTGTTTTAATATTAATTTAAGCAGTTGTGTGTTTTTTCCGTGGGAATAATCAATAAACAAGAATCTATTAAGCAGGTTTTACGAAGTTTCCCCTCATATTTTGACGATTAAAATCACAAAGCGAAACATTGCGAAACATTACGACACAAACGAAACGTCAGAAACTAAAAATAAACATGTTAAAGCATTGCAAATAAACAACATTAAAAACTGAATTAAAACCTTTATTACACAAAAATTTAAACTGTTAACATTTTGAAATAGAAGATAATACTTTAAAATACAAAATAATAAGTTTCTCAAATTTCTTGTTGGGGATAAATTAAAAAAAAATTACAAAAAAATCACATCAAAGAAATTAGTGCAAAAGTAAACTATAACAGTTGAATATTTTACTTAAATATGGCTTAATTATATACTGAAGCGCTTTACTATAAGCTTTAAGCACTATAAAAAATAATAAACAAGAAAAAAAATTTTTAATGCCGAATAGCTTTTCAAAGGCTTTTCCTTACTTTACAAGTGATATAAATAGAAAGTTATATTTATATAACGAAATAAATAGTAACAATAAAACATGCATTTATTACGTATATGTATTTATAAATATATATACATATTTTGTTACACATTCTATTAGTCAAATCAAGTTATTTCAATTTATGTAGCTTGTACGTAATTTTTGGCAAAATCAATTTTTTGAAGCGTCTTAAATGCTGTGACCTTTCAATGATCAAAGGCCTTAACTGAGAAAAAATGAAATGCCAAGAAAGAAGACGGAAGATTTATTCTAATAATCCTATATATTACGTCTGAATTTCGTAATGCATGTCAAAATAACTGAAGATAAACACTGTACTTAAATTATTTGTCAAGATACTATATGAAAAACTATGTGGTATTAGAATAGATTATCGTACATGGCAAATATTGTTGTCAGAATTATATTGTATTTTAATTAGATAAAATGCATGATATTTATGGCTCTGTTTAGTTTTAATACTTTAAAAAAACTAATGATGTGAATTAATGATTTTTCAAAATAAACTAATTGACTAATTATGATTTATTTCTTATATTTGTGTGTATATAAGAATGATTATACAATCATAGAAGTAATTTTAGTTCTAACAATTTTTCTGCCTATTGATTTTGTTCAAAGTAGACCCATAAGGAAATAAAAAAGTTATTTGTAAATGCTTGCTATGTAGCGTGATTGGCAATTATTTTTTAGCAATCTATTATGTTTTACTTCATATTCAGTATATTAAATAATCGTGATATATTATGTTTTTTTCTTTACCATTCTATTTATAAACATATACTGAAAACAAACTTGCTACATCTTAAAACAAACATAAATTACAAATGAATTTCAATGTAATCTTTGTCCTAATCGATCAATCGAAGTACTTCATACTGAAAAAAAAGTGTTTTTTACATAACACAAAGTGTTACGTCACTTTGATGAAATGTATTTCTTATTGTCATCTATCATCTATACTTGTAATAGCCGTGCCGGAGTGGCCGAACAGCCTTGACGGCGGTTTGCCATGCGGGATTGTGTCGGCACCCGGGTTCGATTCCCGGCCGTGGCTTGCTGTTTCAATTTTTTTCCTGTGTTTGTCAGCCTCTTCTTCACTTTTTCTTCGGTCTAACGGTCTTCATGGCATCCTGGGGCAGTATCTGGAAACCATCCCAGTATCTTTCCCGAGATATTACTTCCACGTGAATTCCATAGAATTGCACCAGTCTCTGGACAGAATACTATGGATGGAACTTATCATAGTTCAATTATCATCAATTTTGTCATGTTTACATTGTCCGCGCGCTCAATTTTGAGGTATTTTTTTTTTTGTAAGAATTTTACATAAATGCCGCGAATTAAACAAGAAGCTTCTTAAAGAATTTACAGCTTACTTTCCATCAAATATTGCGGATTTTTATTTTTTACATTCTTTTGTTTAAGTCATGAAAACAGCACAAACGAGATGCCTTAGTTTATTTCATATCCAAATATCTTCTAATTTAAACAAAACAACTTATCCGCGTTCTCTATTTACAAAATAAGTTATCTAATTCGCATTAAATTTTAATTACATGAAAACGTAAGATGAGGATTATTATTAATCTTTCTTCAAAAAATAATAAATTTATATTCAACAGATATTCATTGGTTTTTTTTTCTTTTTTATGGATATTTTCAACAATTGATGTGCAAATTTCTCGATATGGCATTAAATGGAAAATATAAAAGTTCACCGCATCTTATTTATAAAATATGTTGTGCTGAAATTTCAAAAAGTCCTGTTCAGAGGTTCAGAAGTTATTAGGGATCTAATAAAACTGATGTTTACGTTCAATATGAAAACTTTTCTGAGTGATTTTAATAAATGATATGGAAAATAAATAAATGCTTATGAAAAATTTTAAAGTAGTTACAACAAAACAAAATCCTAAGAATTTAAAATTATAGTTCACATATTTTTAAAAAATTATGAGATGGAATTGTATAAATTTTTATGTAAAATAATGAATTATATAAAGTTTATTTTCAATAACTAACAACTTCAAATTATAATTTTTTTTAATCTTGGTAAAGAAAACCAACCTCAGGAGACGTCTTTGGTATAAAAAGAAATAAACTAAATCTTGAAAACTTAAGAGTTTTTCCAATGACCAGTCCTAGCCAAGAGAAGCAGAATTCTTTGAATATTTTCCCTTTAATTTCACTAGTCTGCAATGGTTAGATCGCAGGGAGCTTTAATTTTATACATCTGCATTGTTTTGCTAAGGTCTGTGGTAGCCGCTCGTGACAGCTGTCACAAACGTTTTCTTCTTGAATGACGTTCTAAGTGTCTGTCTATCGCTGTACCTGGAGAAACGGAGCCAACTTTTCTAGAAACTTTGTTATTTCCATTTTTCTATTTTTGATTATGTTTCTGGCGAGGACTGCCAAATCCATAATGGATGGCAGTTGGAAATGCTAAAGAAATATATGTGGCTTACAGTAATTTTTGAGTCGCATCTTTTATGGGCTCGTAAAGTGTTGCTTTATTAGTAAGGCCTAGGTATGTTCGACTCTTATCTTTCGTTGCCAGAGGATTCTGTGCATGCCTAACAAGGCAACCATTAGCTACCAGAATGAAGAATTTCATTGGGGGACAGAGGTTTAATACTTTGGCAGCGTTGATTGGAATTCCGCATGCCGAGTAGACAGGTTTATGATTGATTGATATAATTTGACTAATCTTTACAGCACCTCACGCCATCTAGTGTAGATATGACGAATCACGAAAAAAAAAGCCAGCGAAATGAATGTTCCTCGGTAGAAAAAATACAAGAGAGAAACTTGGAAGATTTAACATACCTACAAGATTTGTCCGCCTTTCCTGATTCAACGCTATGCACCGTGGCTAGCAGAACTATAAACATGCAATATATAGCCAATAAATGGCCAGACTCCGGACTCATAACTGTACGTGCAGCTGCGGAAAGAACGACATTTGTTCGAGGCACGGAAACCTCACGCCAGAAGTATAATTCATGTAGATAAAAACTTCATAGGACCACCTATAACTTACTTCGTTGTCCTCCTTTATCTAAATAAGTTGTTTGTAAAAGATAAATGGACAATCCCTGAGCTCTTTATGAAAACATCATAATGTTGTTTGAAAACAACAAACTTCACATGCTCACCATCCCGGTGTATATTTGTACATCAGCAGTACTTTATCCAATTACAGCTGAAACTTCATGGATCACTACACACATAATTTGGACTGTATATATAGTGGACTATATATAGTCATACAAACTCTTCATTGCTGTTAAGGAATTATATGATTTTTAAATAATTCTTTCTAGGAATGTGACCTTTATCAAATGAGTCAGTACGTGAAGTTTGAAAGTTTGTGTGTTTGTCTTTCTCTAATAATTGTTAAACCGCTGGATAGATCTTCTTGAAATTTGACGTACTTATTTGAGGCAAAGAGACAATCTAACTATCTATATTTTGAAATTATTCTTTGTGAGTTCTTGTCGATAAATTACTCATTAAGGCAACCAAAATCCCCATAGAAAAATATTTAAAAAATCGAAACAAAATATTCTAACAAAAGATGTTATTACATAATTATGTCGAATTAAGCTCAATTGCATGCTTTTGATATTTAATTTGATCTAAGGAGAATTCTTTGATCGGATTTAAGCAACTTAAAGTATTTTGTTTGAGAATATGAACAATTTTTAATATTTATATTGAAGAAGAAATGTTATAAATTAAAAATAAATGAGTTTTCAATTAAGTTTGTTTTTCACGATTTCTAAAAACAATAAAGAAAAAGAAAAAGAAAGAATTTTAAGGAACAAGATTTCAGGAAAATAACTTTAACTTCTAGAATTTGTAGTTATAATTTTCATACTAAAACTTTCAATTATTTCTTTAAAAACTTTATTGTCTCAGAGAAATTAAATATTAGAATATGTTTTATAATTGCATTTATATATAAAAAATATAGATATATTATAAATATAGATATTTTAAATATCTATAATTTTTCTTCTTTTTACAGTATTGTAGAAGAGTCCTTTGAACTTACTGTTTCTTACTTCTTGTACTTATTTTTCTTCAATTTTATTTAATGTTTTACTTAACCTATGAAGTTTAAATTAAGAAAATAAAGCTTTCCGAAGGTCCCAGACCTTGATAACATCGGAAAAAACAGCTTACTTGTCGTTTACCTGTCTGAAAACAAAATATCAAGAAAGCTGGGGGGATTTCAGTCAAGATTGGTGGAACTCTGGTCTCAGGAGACAATTCTAACTGTATCTCTATCGGGGGTAGACGGGTGTTGATGGAGCAGAAGCGCGAAAAGGGTTGGGAAGCGTGTCACTCTCATTTCGTATGAGTCAGATGCCTCGTTGGCTACGTTTCAAGATTATTGGACCCGAGTGCAAAACCTAATCCAGCAACCCTGGTCAATTCCCTTGAGGAAGGCTGTGCCAACCCGGCGGACTGACGACAGAATCACCAGGATTTACGAAGCGCTACACATAAACCCCCCTGTTCGGCAAGACAGTTGATACAGTGGTCGCCATGAGTCCATTAACCCACCCATAGGATCGTATGCACCCCTACGCAATCGTAAAGGGTCGGAATGGCGGCAGACGACCAACTTCTGCTGACGCTTATGTCTACATCTCCCAAGCGAAGCATCTAGAAAAAGATTCCCAAACATTCGGGGAAGTAAACATGCCACTTTAACAGTAGGCATTATTACATAACAATTCTATAATTTTTTTGTGATTTAGTGATTTTGAGTTTCCACAGCTATCATAAGTCTGTAACTTACCTCAATTTTGGAAACGAAACATAAGCCTTTTATTTAATTTATTATTTAAAAATTTTAATTTCCAAATTTCCTGAGATAAAACTGTTTCTAAAAAAAATTCATATCAGTCGAAAATTTTTTATTTGTAAGAATTTCATATTTTGAAAACAGGAGGATCTTCAGCCAAACGTTTCAAATCCTATAGTAGCATTTCAATATATAAATAAAAATTCAACATAAAATATTATATTTGTGACTTTGTCTATCTGTCCCAAACTCTTCAATGGGTTTTTGGTCATTTTGTTGGAAAGTAATTTATTGTTAAAACTATATTTTAAAACTATTTACTAAAAGTTTCTAATCAAGAAATTGGTAAATATTGATGTATAAGTTTCTTGTAGCTTAATTACGGAATCTTTTATTGAAAACAGAGTTTGAATAAATTCCATAAAAAAATGACAATCAGTGCCAAGAAAATAAAAGAAATTTCATTTTGAAAAAAAATATATACATATATAACACTATGTATAACAATATATATTTTCATTACAATAAATATTAATCTTTTAGCAAAATATGAAGAAAATAATTGTAAAAGACTTTTAATTGAAGTTAAATGTACAATTTTGAGTTGATCAAATTATCAACTTTGAAGATTTTTCGAAATCTCTCTTGTTTGTAAGCCTTTCAAAATTGTCAGACACTGGATGGTTATCGTAAAAATTCAATAAACAAAATACTACGATAATCTTTATCATCTGCCTGTGTATCTCCGAAACGGTGCATCTTAGTAAAATTTTAGAAGAACTTAGCGTCCATCATAACTAACTTATAATGTATTTTACTTGTTTTAAACTTATTCACAACTTATCTATTTTGAACTTACCGTGCTTGTTGTTTACGGTGAGACACCTCTAAAGTTAAGTTAACTTACATTATTTTAGAATATTACAGTGATCTCGTTTTCAATTCAATAAATGATATTGAAAAAAAGGGCCCATCTACAAATTTGCTTTTAATTTGCTTGTTTTTGAAGAAAATGTTTCTTTTTAATCTTCTCTCCTTAGTTGCCCTGCGAATGCTGCCCTCTGCCGGAAAATAAAGAACGAACCGGCTTCAAACAAAACTCACTGAATTTAGACGAAATGTTTGGACACAATTATCTATATCAATTCTTGTTATAATAATTATAACTGTAGGATCAGCATCAGAATAAAGTTCATTAGAGCACTAATTTTTGCCCTTCGGGCTAAACTACACAAGTGCCATTACGTGACATGTTACGTTTTAAATGTTTACTTTTTAACGTGACATTAAAGCTAAAACTAAATGATACTAATAATTAAAAAAAAAACATTCCTGGTGAAGTTTTAAAATAACTGATTTATGTACCAATGAATCATACTATTAATAGGCGCACACCGTACGAATGTTTGTTTGTGTGTCATCCCAACAGCGCTACAGAAACAGTATTTACGCAGAAACAAAATACAAGGTGGCGCCACCAACATTTCTCAGTACTACTAGAGCAAGATTTTGTCTCCATAGTTAGGTTTTTCGTGAAGTTTCCAAGCGAAACTTCGAGATAACTGTAAAAAACATCTAATATAATAACAAAATAATTACTTTGAGTATTAGTAATACTAATAATAAGAAAAATAGTTTTAAATAATATTTTCGTATAAAATCTATTCACTATTATTTTCACCATTTTAGAGTCTTATTCCTTGTAAAACATAAGCTTAGAACATCGTTTGCAATCTTGTGTTTTTGAAAAATTTTAAATTTAAAAATTTAAAAATAACTAAAAGACTTCCTGGGAACAAAATATTGACACAAAATTAACCAAATAAAACTATAAAAAAAATTCATGAAATTTGAAGCATGTCAAATTCGATAGTTTGTTCAATTGAAATCCAAATATGAAATTTATAATTGCTTTCAATTCCCCAATCCCCAACAGCATATAGATTCCAACTTTTATTTCCAACTTAATCAAAATAATTGCTTAAATGAATTGCTATTGAAGCAATATCATACCTTTTGATTACACTGAAAGCCGCAAATGCAAATTATTAATTAAGTCAATAAATATACATGTAAACACTGATTAATTAGCTAGCATCAGCCAAATGCATTGCAATGTATAAACCGGCATTAGCACCCTTTTTTTTTAGGCTTCCAAAATGAAATAAAACCCGCCTAAATCAATAAGGAAAAATTATTAATCCTTTATAGTTAAACGGCTGAGTGAAACTGCCCTAGTCATGCATATTTTAACCTCTAGATTTCACTTTTGTTGGAAGCCCTTAGCGAAGAACATGAATCTTTAATCATACTTGGCACCTTAGTTGGCAATTTTACCTCTGCAATGATCATTCACGCGGCCGCGAATTAGTGAGGGCGCTACAAACGAAGGCGTACGTTCCACACTCCTACAAAAGGCCGTTTTGTTTTCTGTACCATTGTTGCTCTCGAAAGTAAACAATCGATAAAATAAGAAGTTACTGAGAGAACTTGAGCCTTACTTTCCTCAAAATCTTGCGTTTTATTTTATTTATTTATTTTATTTATTAAAGTGGTAAAAAATAATACCAAAAAATGAAAAGTTTCAATTTTTTTTTATTTTTTAAAAATGTAATTTCTGCTGCATATCAGCAGTAGAGATGTTTTTCTTACGTTCTGAAAAAAACTAATAAAATTCGCAATACGTAAGTTGTTTAAATTCAGTTTATTTGAATCATGTTAAAGTTCGCACAGACATTAAGAGGATTACTAAGTGGATTAACACCGTTTGTTCAGATATCGATAAAAATACATTGCTTCCATTCTAATGACTCTTACGGGAATTTTTGTGACTTTATTTCATTAATTGACATATTTGCAAGTTTGAAGCCTGTCAATTTAATTAATCGAAATCGAAAAATAAAATTTATAATTGTTTTCAATCCCCAGTTTCCCAACATTCATGTAGATTTAAACTTATTGAACTATTGGAGCACTTCAAAGATAATAGTTTACTTCTGTATGAACTTTCATACTAAATTATTAAAATTTCAGCTTTCTAGATGAAATAGATTTTAAAATTATTTTTGTTTTTCACAGTTGAACTTAAAATCGTGATCTAAAACTTTTCTGTTCTATTTTATTTTACAAAGTTATTAAGGACTTCAGAGCTGCTTGCATCTAACCAATAATTCTTTTTAAGGACCTTCTTAAAGTATCAGTAGTCAGAGATAACGGATATTCCATTATTTAAAATCATTATTTTAGAGTTTAAATTATCTGAACTATTTTTCTTTAAATTTTGAAATTAGTATACTCCTCAAAAAACCCACATCTCAGAAATATCAATTTCTTAGTAGTTGAGTTATATTTTAGAAGATGAATCCGAATTTTTTAATACTCCAACATTACAACAACTGACGATATTTCGTAGGCCTCATCGGCCCACTTTATAAAGCCTTTTTGAAACATCGAGGGAAGAGAAAATATCTCCCTCCTTCCCAACACCAACATATTAAAATAATAAATTACAATCAAGAATTCAAAAACGTGAAATAATAAACAAAAACGTGAAAAACAATAACGTTCACATCTCATTAAAAAAGGCTTGATAAAGTGGGCCGGTGAGGCCTACGAAATATCGTCAGTTATGGTAATGTTGGAGTTTTAAAAGAAGTTATTACAGAAATTATTTATGATGTTTTAAGAAAAATCCTAATTTTGTTTGATCTCGCTGAAATCTGGAGGATGAATGTCAATGACTGTAAAACAACTTTCATTCCAATTGCTGAAGTAAGACATGGATTATAATTATAGTTATAAGCACATAAGGAAATCATAATATGCAAATTCGTACATGTGTAAAGATTGTCCTAATGTCAAGGTACAATCAAAAACCTTTATGTATTCTGAAACATTTTGAAAATTAAAGAAATTTCTCGGCCTGAGTTTCCGTCTGAGTTTATTCTTCTGAGATTAATTCCCAGCATGGGAACGTCAGTCGATAGAAGGATCCACGAACGTCTGGAAAAACTTCTTCATTAAGCGAAAACTCTAATGCTGAGTGAAATTCCCTCAATGCTTGTATACATTTCTTTTGTCCAAACGCACCGCTCTTTAATCACAAAGAAATATACACAGGAAGAGATCAGAGAGCTGGGGGAGGGCCTCCATTATCCGCCTTCACCGGTTCATCCCAGCATAGAAGGCGGGAGACTTATTAACTAATGACACCGGAGACAACAAAGAGCAACACATCTGCTCCTTTATATAATTCGTTCAGTGGTGTAAAGCGGGGGCGTCATCCTACAAAAGAAGTGATCCGTGGGAACAACGCTTTGAGGTTACGTAAATACAGAAAAAACATAAGGAAAAGGGATGATAATAACGGCAATGGCCATTTAAGTACTTACTGTACAGTAAATCTATAAAGGAAAAAGCAGTATCGTTAAGGGCTCATAAATTTTTAAAAATTTTCTGTCGTCCCAATTTATGTCTTCAAAACAATATTCTATGATTTAATATCATAAAAGATCTAAAAGTATTGGACACCCACTGTCTGTACACAGTTTAAAATTTTCAGAAAAGTACAGCACATCTTTTTAAAACAATCACAATCAAAATGCATTTTTGTCATTTTTATTGCAAATTTTTTTAAAGACACCGTCAGTTCATTTAATAAAGTAGAACAGATGTCTGTCAATAAAAAGAAAAATGTCAAGTTCAAGAAGTTCCGTTTATTGGTTTATAAGAAATGATAAAGACATGTGATCTCCTTATTCGGAAGATAAGAAAGAAAGAAATTTATAATCTGAAGTTTCACGGATTATCTTATCCTTTTGCAAGTTTAATAGAATTGTCTTGTATGCATTAGCACATAAGAATAAACCCCAGTTCCTTATTTAAACATAATAAGAAACACACATCTTATAAAATTATAATGGATAAAACTAGCATTATAGCCTAATTAGACTGATTGACTTAGAATGCGATTCATCAAAAGAGGTTTCGTAATGTTAACTTTATAAAAATATTATATTAAAGACATCATTTTTAATGTATTCATAAAAAAAAAAATAAACAATCACGCTTCTCTATTTTTAAGTGTTAATGTGACATTTGGAAATTTTAAAATTCTCACTTAATTTTATGTGACAATTACCTATTAAAAAATGCATTTTGTCTAATTATCTTTACCTAACTTCCTATTCTAAAAGATCTATTGAGGTAAAGATGGATTATATGTTAGAAAAATTTGATACCTCAAAATCTCCTCATCCATTTTGTGGATTAAAGTTGGGGCCAGCGCGTAAGTAAACTTCCAATCAATCTTCCACTATCAAAAGATCTTGGACTATTGATCGAGTCCTGGTAAGTATCGGCTAAAAAAGTTTTACGACCTGAAATTTCTTGAACTACTGGTGCAATGACTACGGAATTGATTTTAAGTTAAACCCAAAAAACTATAGTATATTACGAAAGTTCTCACATTATATACACCGTTCTCTTCTGAAATCTTCTAGAAAGTTCTACTGAGATTTTCACTCACCAGACATTAATATCGATTATTTGAATTTCAATATTGGAGTACATATTTATATTATTGATTTATTGATTTCATTTTAAAATAATGAAATGAAAATGATTGAAGGATTGAATGATTTTAAGTAATTTCTGATTATTTTTTTCTTATACAAGTAAACTAAATTAATAATTTAAATGCAAGTGTCTTCGGCTTAGTACGTACATCGAAAAAAGCAGGAAGGAAAATTTCATTTAAAATTGGAATCAACATATTACAATCACAGCGATTAGTTAGTCCCGGATTTAAAATTGCTTTATTTTCACTGACGCCATACATTAAATTTATAAAGTTTTTTTTACACATTGAAAAGTATTAAAATGTAAATTTTCGACTGACTTTCCCAAATTACAACGCGCATGCTCGATCACGCCGTGAATGAATAATCGATCAAAAATCTAATCTAATTGATCTTTTTCTGAGTGGTTATTGATAGTTTTAAAAGGACCACATTTTCATGATATGTCATATTTTGTTCGAGCTATTTTATTTGAGCAATACGGTTCTTATTGTGCATATAATTTATATATATATATATACTGTATTTTTATTTGCCTCTTTTGATCCTTTCTTTGAGATTTGGAGGATATTTTGATATTTTTTATTTGACTTCCACATTAGTTTTCCCGTGTTTTTTAAAATTATTATCCAAAGATTAATAATATTTTCGCCAGAATTTTTAAAACATATAAAAAGAATAAAACATCTTAAAAAATCTTGTGAAAAGTACCGTGAAAGTTAACTGCTTAAGAATATATTCTTTTATCATTTTTTATTTGAGTTTTAAGAATATTTTATATATACATAAGAACGAAAATTTTGTCGTATTATTTTGAATGACATTATTGGATGAATAAGTCAGTTTTTAAATTATATTTAACTAGCCGTCGTTTGGCTCCGAACGCCTTGCATTAGTTATTTGAATCATCTCAAATCAAGTAAAAGAAAAACCGAAATGTAGAACTGAAATTAAATTAAGCTTAAAATTTTAAACAATACATGCAGTACAATATTGAGAAGCAACGTAAGAATTAACCGTATCGTATATTTATTCAGATCTGTGGCGCGATTTAAAAACAGAGCCATCGATCGCCAGTTTTGGGAATGTTTTAAATGCAGTCATTGACAATTTAGATACAATTTAGAAGTAAAAATTTTCAAAAGTATGAATATATTCTTTAAGGAATGCATTAACTAAGTAATAATTGGTGAATATTGTAATATTATTGTGACAATCAATATATATATATATATTTACAAAAGAAAGTAGTGAATTTACATTAATTTATTTGTGCATAACTGGTTTAAGTTATTATTCAAAATTATTCTAATTGTATTCGAAGCATGTTTGTCAGTTGCTCACAATCAGAACTGCAAAATTTATAATTATGAAAATAATATTAAGGTGTCCGAATGTTATAATAAATTTTCAGCTCGATCCGTTGAATTTTTTTCTGTACAACATCTTGCACACTTCAATGAATAAATGCCGGACAGTTATTATTCCATTGAGCTTTAAGATACTATAAGTTCCGGATTATATTTTACGACGTTTATGCAAATATATACAAATATATAAATAAAATACAAATATGTATAAATAATAAATATAATACAATATAAATAATAAATATAATCGAAATATATATATATAAATAATAAATTTAATACAAATATATATACACTAAAAAAAAACTGCGAAAAAGAACTACCATACCTATGTCTGTAAGTAGGAATGCAGAAAAAAAAAGCTAAAGTCTTATAAATAATTAAACAGGGCGAACAAAACGATAATCAATACTTTACGGGATTTTTAAAATAAAGAAGAAATGAATGATTTTCTGTTCCCCCTTTCTTGTTTTTTTTTTTTTTTTTTACCACCACAAGAAACTTTGTGAGGAGATCAGGTGAGATAGGCTTTTAGAATGATTAATGAGAAAGCCAACATTTAATCAGTCAAACTTTTTTCGTTGTGTTCTTGACACCGTTGCGAATGCTGATGTGGTTAATGGAAAACAAGCAGAGGAGAAGCAATTTGAATTTAAAATTATTCAAGGATCGCCCACTGGTTTTATCTGGTGCTAAAGAAAAAAAAAACACCTTTCAGTTAATGGTTTTTATTGGACAAAACTTTTCTAAACACTAGTACTGTTTCTATGGAATTTTTTAAAGAAAGTTGTAAAGATTTTTATAAGCGAAAGAGTGTTATAATTTAGCAAGGAGTTGTATGTTTAAATTTGATATTATATTTTATATAAAGAATCAATTATATTTCCATAGACGTATCAGAAGACGTTGCAAAGCATTGTGATTAGTTTACTAATCGCTATCCTACCTTGTTATATAGATAAGAAACTTTAAAACCTTTGTAAAAAATTATCGATTTTATTACTTTTTTTATTGATTTAAAAAATTAAATTCTATTTCCATTTATTTTAGTTAAATTAATGTTTCTTAATTTAACACGAGAAACTTAATAGTTCAAAGATCTAATTATTGAGAAATTAATTAACTAAAATGTTAAATACTTCAAAAATTTTATGAATCTTCTAATTATACCTTTAGATAAATTTAATGAAATTAAACTCAAGATTTTGCTTAAGTTAACAAATAAACAAAAATTAATTAATTTTCTTTTTTCTTCCCAGCATTATAACTGAAAAACATAGTGAACCACCCATATTTATTGCAAAACCTTAAGTAATAAATTATGAAGGACCGAAAGTTCAATTAGATTAGGGATGCTAATTACTTAACGTCCAACCATTTTATGTTTGTGATTACGTGAAAAAAAAAAGGATACGTGAATACCACGTTGAATTCGAATAAATGCAGTTTTTTAACCCTAAAACTACTGTAATGATTTTTATGACACATACAGAGCACCGTACTTTTTATTATGATGCATGAAAAAAAAAAAAACCTCAAGGTATTTTAAAGGTATTGTAAGGTAGAGGCTTTATAAATTAAATATTATCATAATTGAAATTGTGATTATTAACAATATTAACAATTATTGACAGTATGCGAATATTTCAGTGAAAAAAATTCTCTTTCAAAAAAATTTTTGTACTTAATGTACACAAAGGGAAAAAATGCAATAAGGCTACTTAGAGGAAATCTTTATATTGATAAAATATTTCCGTTATTCGGATTTTTAATAGTAAAACCTTAAAATTTTAAAGTTTTACGGCTTTTTTTTTATATTATTTTTTTACACTTTTTGCTTCAATCTTTTCGTGGCAGTCTGAACTGTGTTTTTCAAAATGGACGATTTTTTTTCTTTCTTTGGCTCTAGTTTTTCTTTTTAATGTGCTAATTTATTCAAAGGCAGATCCAACTGAAAAGTTACTGAGTGACAAGACGGAATATTTTGCAATCTCCCTCGCACTCAAGAGCGGGAATTCGGAGGCGAGAGCGTCACATAAGACTGGAAGCCAAGTAAGAAACTCCCAGGGCATGTTAGGCGCAATTCTTTCAGACAGTTCATATTAACATTTGCATTGGTAATGCCTGTCTCGGAAAGGCTGGAATCAGCTATTTCATGTTTATCACTGCATAATAATATCACATCCAGAGGGGAACAGAAAGTTGCAGCGCTTATTTGGCCCAGAAGCAACACAGTTCGACAAAGCCGGAGGATTATAATAGATGCACATAATGACCAATAAACAGTACTCATGATGCAACTTCACTGTATAGCTGTGGGAAGAAAGGACGTACCGCTAACCTTTCGTTTTCCATTTAAACCTTTTTTTTCGGATGCTTCTTTAAAAATAGAACAACGAAAAAACATAGGCATCTCTATAAAGGTAGATAAGAAATAGAAGGTGGGAACGTTGATATAGTTTTACTTATGTATACATATATTCAAAACAGTCTCTTCACTTTAAAGTGTAAGTCAGAGGATGCAACACTAACGGAGTTCCAAAACTTTAGTAAAGCACAACACTAACCAAGAAAAAAAAATAGCTCGGTAACCCCCTGGGCAGAAGAGAAAAAGAAGACAAATAATGTACTAAGAGATACCATTAAAAACAGTTAAAAAAATTTCTAAACTCTTTAATTTCACCTATTTAATTTCATTTTCGTGGGCACAGTAGCCGAGTGGGGAAGGTCGCATGGCTGCGGATTGCAGGTGGTGGGTTCGATTTTTCCATGCTCCGTTCTCCTCCAAACCGGTCCTAGGGTCTACCCAGCCCTCAAATGAATGGGTACCGGGTTTCTTTCCCGGGAGGTTAAAGGCGGGCGGGCATCTGGGTGATCACCAAACCTCAACTTAGTTCCGATGGTCACGGAACGCCGGGAACTTTCCTTCCCGCGACTCCAAAGCAACATAGGCCTGTAGTGGTACACTAACTTTTTAATTTTATTTTTAATTTACTTGTAAATAACTCAGTGAATTATGACGTATGTGATTAGTTAAGGAATGTCTAAAGCAGAAATAATAAAAAGTGTACTTATTCATAAATATGTTTATTCATCTAGTACTCTGCTCAAGGGCATATATAAGGGGGGGGCCGAGGGGGCCCGGGCCCCCCCCCGAAATAATGAAGGTATGTCCTCCCAACGTTTTTTTTTTTTTTTTTTTGGTTGAACAGATAGGTTTCAGCGTTTTTTTTTTGTTTTTTTTTTGGTTGAACAGATCTTGGGCCCCCCCCCGAAAATATATTCTATATACGCCACTGACTCTGCTGTTTGGGATTCATTAGCAGCAGTTGCCCAGTTAATGATTGCGTGAAGAGTTTAGAGTTTCCTCTAAACTCTTCACGTTTGTTTTCTATCTTTGATATTCTTCTGCCAAAAAAACAGGTAACAATAAAAACAGCTCGGTTACGATACTGATTTTTGAAAATGAGCTATACTCCAGTACAGTATCCAAAAATCTTGTTCATTTTTGTTTGGCACAAAATTAAATTCTATTTATTTACATACAACATTAAAAATAAGATATGACTGCAATTTTAACTTTCGAATATCTGTATGGCGAGATCGCAAAAAGACTATCGATAAACAAAACACTTGTTAAGCGACAAATAGAAAGTGAGAACGTAAGAAATAGGAAGCAGCAGTTTGGAGCTTTCGAAACTGAGAAAAAAGAAAATGGAAACAATTCAAAGATCAACTGCAAAGAGAAGAATAGAGTATAGCTCTCACCTATTGAACTACTTAGTAAGAAAATAACTAGTGATTTTTTTCCCAAGTGGACTTACTTCTACTAAGTTTTAGCTTCAGAGGTCAAATAGTTTTCAAATAACCGAACGGACAATTTCGAACGGCGATTGAAGCATTTCTGCAATAACCTGTAGTATTCAGAGTATAAGAAAAAGGTATAAAAGCAGTGTTACATCCAGAAATCATTGTCTTGGAGATTTGTATCGAAGATTTTTCAAAATATGTTAGATGCTTATCTTACTTTAAATTCACTTCTAGAAGACAAGTATTGCCGACACTTGTGCTTAATTAATGTTGTCGTCATGGGATAGGTGCAGGGGATTCAAGTAACTGGGTGCGTTGATAAGAGATGAAACTCCCGCGCTCAAATTTCTGAAACCCCTCCTTTTCGACTAATTTGTGTTTTATTAATACCGACTCATCCCATTTCTTTAATTATCCCAAGTGTTGTGTTATTATTCATGAATGAGGTATACAAAATTCACGCCATTTTTGAAGCGTTCGTTGACGGCAATGCTAATCCAATTACTGCCATTTAACAACCCGGTAAATATGGTCTCGCTGCACATCTTTCAACTGTCGCATCTCGCCGTTTCGAAACCTAACTTGATTTAGTTTCCTGCGCTTGCGTCCACGTGGACCGGTTCCCACACCAGAAACTAATGAGGCCCCGTGTCTCTGCCGGCGTCGTGTTCAATTACTTTCCCCCTTCCAAGTAGAAGACGAACCATCTTCCCTTTTCCTCCTCTTGCTTATTCGATTGGCCTCCTTCGTCATCGGTGCCAACTTTAATTTCCGGGTCATCTGCTTCTTTTCTCCCGCTGAAACGCGGCAAAGCTCCCCCTTTCGTCTTGCATGACCGTCTAAGGCCAGTGGACAGTGGCTTTATGCTGATGAATCTGCGTGAAGGCCAGTCCACTTGATAAAGTATTGACGGGATCAGTAGTGGGCGGAGGTTTGCCATCCCTTCTGGCTTCTGCGCGCGATTTATCTACCGCAGGGTCTAAAAATCTGGAGCTAAGGGAAAACAGAAGGTAAGATTGCAGCTGATTAGGGTCTGAGCAGTGGTCATGTCTTGACCGTGAGATGTCCAGAGGCCCCGGAGGGCTGATGGCCCCTCTCCTACCCGACATGAATCTTTTCTATCTGAGATGGTAATGGCGCTGCTTCGCGGCTCCCCCTGGCGGATCATTGGGGAAGTTCGTCAAGGCGCACGTGCTGTACATTAAGCCGCGTGATCCGTGTCTCAAAGGGGTAGAGTGAGAAGTAATTGAAAGAGGGGTAGAGAGGAGGGCGGGAAAGATGCACACGTTTTTGTACCTGCCCTCCCTGCAGAAAGCAGGTTTAATGAGGCCTTTCTCTTGACTCCTATAAATCGGGTCCAAACTGAGAGAATAATGTCTAGAAAAAAATATGGGTGGCGCTTAGGGTTGAGGGTGAAGGCGGAGGAAACTCTTTCCTGACCCCCGAATGATTTCAAAAGCAGAAATAGCCTGCTCCGTTTAATGTAGGCATTCATGCACAGCACTCCGACCTTTTATTCCGTTTCCACCAGACAAAACGGAAGGAACAGAAAGATAGTAGAAGAGAGAGAAAAAAAAAATCTTAATGTCGTCTGACGACAATGATCTCATACTGCGGTGGTACATTAGGAAACCACTCAGGGGTTGAAATTCCAAGTTGCACAATAATAGAAGAAGAAGCAAAAATACCTGAAATGCTTTTTGGAGGAGTACGGTTTACACACGGGAACGCTGACACAGACAGCAAAGAAAATCTGCACTTTTATTAGTCAAAACTTGAAAATTCAGATATTTTTTCAATTTCCGAGCTTGAAATGTTTAGTCTCGCAATAAAGTAATAATACTATTGCCTTCTTCCTCGCTTTGGAAATAAAAAAAAAATGAAAGTAGGTTAAAAAAATATCCGAACAGCTTCGTGTTCCGGATAGCTTAAGAGGACTGTTCAAACTTAAAATTAAACTAAAGAACAGGTAATTCAATGATTTAATAAATTTGTAGTAATAATAAGCCCCGCAAAAAAGCAAGAAGTGAATATCTGAAAACGGACAGAATATTTATTATTTTGCTATCTTTGTGGCATTGCATAAAATTCATTACAATATCAGTCAATTTACTCACTGGAAGTTTGGAGGAATGGGAAATCAATTGATTCTTGAGAACAACTATAATAATTTAAATCTAGATTAAAGATTGTTTAACTGACTAAATAAGAACAATTGCCATCATGAATAAAGTCAGCTTCATTAAGAAATGGAAGAAAAAATCGCTGACATGGAGTGAATTAGGTGGCAGAAACTAATAATACATTCTTACGCAACATCATCTCAACAACAAAAAATAAATGCTATATTAAAATACATTTATTCATAATGCAAATTTTCGAAGAGACATTTTACACTTCTCTTCTTTTTCAAGCTACAATAATACTAATTACGACATGATATTATAACAAATATGGGAAAAAAGAAGCCGTGATAGTTACATCATTCTATTGTAGTAACAAATCACTTTAACAATCTATCTCATCAAATCTTACTTTATTGTTACATTGAGATGACTTAATTAAATCTTTAGCTATATTTACAACAACATTATTAACCTCAATACCATTGTTTCTATTCATATTTCTATCCTTAGTATTTCTGATGTATAAGCTTTCTATTATCTTTCGTATTTTACAATCCTTCTCAATACATAAAATTTTAATTTCTTTATTAATGCAATGTGCTTTCTTAAAACAATGTTCTGCAATTTCTGATTTATCAATTAACTTGTTTCTAATGTAGTATCCATGTTCCAGGACCCTTTCTTAAATAGTCCTTTTGCTCTCCCCTAGATAAAATTCGTATTTCGTGTATTTTAATTTTACATTTATTTTTTGTTGTTCAGATGATGATGCTTAATAATTATATATCGAAAAGGAGTGAGATGAAGAAGAATTATGGTATATAATAATACATTCTTTCCGGCAATGAAATATTGATAGATGTTGGATGTTAGTGTTTTTTAATCCTGTCTGATCATTTTAGAACTAATCTTTCATTCTGCAACAATGTTAAAATTGTTGTCTTATCGAAATATAGAAGATTAAGAATTAAATACATTTATTATATAAATTACTAATATTCAATAATTGATAATTGATATTATGAACTCTACACTATACTCCAACACTACAAAGCAAAAAGCTATTTAATGAACTTAAAGCCTATTTCTTAAAATATTTAGTATGCTATATTTCTTTATTTTTTAAGGTCTTGACATTTTTTATAAATATTTAAAGTCAAAGCCTTTGTATTAGTAAATTACCTGCTGAAAAGAAACATTATTACTGGAAGTAGGATTAAACTCCGTCTCACCCCTTTTTAATGTGCTGTAACAGTATTACTGTAAGATTTTTCATTTATTGCAATTAATTAAAACCCGTAATTACTGAAAATGTGAAAAGTTTAGTATTGAAATAAACAAGCGAGAAACTTTTTGATTTGACATCACTTAAGTTTTAATCTACTCTACTTACTATATAGATTTATTTCATTATTAAATGTAATATTCAGCAAGTTATATATATATGCAAATTACACGGCATCAACAAGTACAACACTAAAGTATGATTTAGAACTTATTTATACTTAACGTTAGTTGAATTCGATTTATTTAAAGCCATTTCTTTATAATGGTGGATATCTTTGGATTTCTTTGTGCTATATCTTTCCCAATGAAAACAATTCCTGTAGACTTTTGGGAAATGGAGGAATAGCGTCATCTTTTTATAGTTTAGTCTATTCTGAAATCCTGGGAATTGAAGCGTCTTCTCCCTTTTCCAGCAAACTCCGGACGTTTTAGATCGACCATTGCTTACCTCCACCATAGTCATCATCTCCCGTTCTCTCTTCCCAGCACTATGATTTGGCAGATCGAATACCCTCCTCCAACTGCTTCGTTGCCCAAATTTGGACCAATCTCCTCGCGAACGCCACCCTTACAAAGACCATGAAAATTATCTGATGTGCAAAGGCTCTCGGCACCCTGATGGTCCCCTCCAAACGCAGCAGCAGCAGACTGGAGACACGCCAATGCCTCGGTGATACTCGACTCCCCGTTCGCAAGTGGCCACAACTGTTAGGGCAGCCCTCGCACACACCCTCAGTATCACCGCAAAAACATTCAAGAGCTGAGAAAAATACGATCACCAGCCGACAACAGACGACTTGGATTTTTAAAACTATCAATATAAAGTTAAAACGTTGGCGAAGCTTTCGAAATAAGATTTTTCCCTTCCTTAATTTATTTTCCTCTTTCTACATCGTATGGAAGTGTAACTCTACAGAATAAGAACGCACGATCAGAGTTATAGTTGTTATTACAATAATTCATATTATAATAATTTATTACCATATGGAGCTAAAAATTTAATGACAATGATAATAATTTTAGTAAGATAATAAATATGTTCTCTATACAAGATAGATATGTAGAAATCAAACGTAGAGTTTAATGAAACATAAAGTTGGAACCAAATTCTAGTGACTTAGGGAAGACGGTCAATGCCCCTCAGCTTCTATTTGATCATTAATCATTGAATAAATACCCTAAAAAAGTAAATTGTAGATTTTTTAATCAACATTCATCTGCAGGACATTAAAACTATACATTAAAGTCAATAACATAACATTTTTAATTTATGTAACATTATGTATACAATATAGTGCTGTACTGTTATAGTATAGAATGACACCTAAATAATATATAATAGAAAATAAAACATTTAATCTACGAATTAATATTATTTAATGCTACAACCAATGGATTTATATGTAATTTAGATCCTAAGGCAGAGAAACTTAAGTTTCATTTTGAATTTGATGTAAATGTAAGTACCTTTTGATTCCTCTGACGTGTAGTTAGGCTGAGTATGGGACTGGAGGCGCTCCAGGTTGGAAACGAAGATGGGATGAAACCAAAATAATCGTGATAATATTTCAAGTTGGCCTATCAAGAAATATTTTAAGAAGTCAGCCCAGTCATTTTAGTGAAGAATGCCAGAGATCGTTTTTAAGAAATAGGAATGATGAAGACCTAAAGGTGTGCGCTTTAAGTTGAACTATAACTAAGCTACGTCAAAAGTTCATAGAAATCTGTCCATCCCTTTTAACAAGTACAAAATGACATATATACAAACAGAGACGAAAAAGTTTGAATGGAATATCGCAGTCAAAAATACATCAGATCAAAAATTACATCTGAATCACTTAATTCGATCTGAATTGCCTATTTCTCTTTTTATTAAGCATTTTTTCGAAGGAGAACTTTTTCAATTGCATTATTCTGATTGTGTGTTCTAATACTTTTGATCCAGTTCTGACTTAAACTCAAAACATCCAGTAAACTTTCTAAATCATTGAAATTCTATCTGAAACATTGTGTATCTGAAATTAAATATCACGAGAGGAAACTTCGTTTTTGATTGGTTTTGTTGTCAGAAAGTTTTATAGAAAAGCAACTTATAACCATGAATCATCGCATTCTTCTTCTCTCATAACATTTCAACCACTGATCTGAACTTTCTGAAACTTGGCAAAAGTCATAAAAACAACAGGCAATCTCTTCTTTTTTATATTCTAATCTCCAAAATTATTAAGATAAGGAAACTTAGGATAATAATAAGAAAAGTCACAATTAAAAATGAGACATTCTTAGTCTTACTAAGTATTTTCTTGTAAGGACAAGAACTGCAATGTTAGGACAAAGTTAGAAGTAAAAGAACAAAAAATAAGAAAAAGCTTTTCAAAAAACGTTTAGAATTCCTTTTTCTTCCGTGACGGAGGAAATTGTCTCTCAAGAAGACATTTTCCTTGGCAATCTAACTGATTCACTACATGTTTCCAGAATTTTCCGTCCACCACAGCCAGGAAAGGGAATGCCTTAAAGTTTTGGGAAGCAGACACACACATAAGGGAAAATCTGTCTCAGACATTAAATTTACATTTAGTATATAAGTTGATCGTTTCTCTCATTGCAGAAAGGTTAAATGCTACGACTTGGGTATATAATATTTATGAAGCACAGTCGTGACCAGGAGCTTCATTGCTGCTGAAACGTGTGAATTAATCATAAGGAGTCTAAGAACTTGGCGAAGACTCTGTCAATCTCAGAAACAGCACCTTTATAATTATCTCATGAGCCGCCATTGTCATTAAGACTACTCCTCCAATCACTATTTTTCTTAAGGAGTCTCTGACAGCGTCGTAGGCATTTCAAACGGAAGGAAGTTTAAATTTTAAATTCACATGACCTAGGTCCAGACGAAAGTTGAGTGACTTCTAATAAGAATCAACTTGAAAGCTTAATTGAGGTAATGCTTAAAATTAATAATAAAGACATATAATGAGAACTGTGCTTTTATAACAATTCAGCTATTACTTTGATGAGTGTCATCTGTTCTAAGTTTAGTTTGGTAATGGTAAGGCAGAACATAGGATCATCTTCATTGCTCTAAATAGCTTATAAAAGTCAGCACTGCAACGCTATTATAAAAGATATTGTAATACTAGTTGCAACCCGTGAAATATTTACGGAAGTAAAACAAATACCATATTTTTGAAATACCGTGAAATTTTTCAAAAACACTGGAATTCTTCCTACATTTCTTTGCTGAACTTGTGGTATGGCAATTATATAGCGCCACAGCGCTGACCGAAAGACCATCGTTATACAATTCTTGATTTTTAATATCAACATGCTTTCCTGGCACTTTCGGTGAAATAAGTTAACCTCCTGCCTAAAATAATAGCCTTCTCGAGAGACTATGAGTGAGTGCCCCAGAACGTCTTACAGGGACGTAGGAATTATTTCTAGTTCATTTTTTTTATTATTCACTAAATGAATAGATGCAAAAGTTTATACTAATTTGTTTAAACATTTATTAGTGTATTTTTAAAATTATTTTTAAAATTAAATTGAAAATACACTTTAAAATATTCTCTCTCCGACTCTTCCGCTCTCTCCACATTGATGACACACAACCAATTATCCATACATCCAGTTTTTGTCTATTAATAGTACGATGACTGAAGAAGTAACACATTTAAGATAAAAGTTGCAAAAAATTAAATTGGCTTCATTGGAATTTATATATACCAGCGTCAAATGTCATTAACTCAGAATTGCCTTTCTTATTCAAATTTACTGTTTTGAGGAATAACTGCTTTTTAGACATTGGAAGTGTACAAAGAAGATTCTGGAAAGAGGAGGAGATAATTAAAATTCTTCGATATAATCTGTTACTTGTCAACCCACAAAATATCAGTTATTATCTATTATATTAAAAGGCTTATTAGTAAGGTATTCTTTTTTTCAATATTCGTGAGATTTTTTCTTCGTAAGAAACGTTTTTATCATAGAAAGTTCCATTAGAAACTGTTTAATTACATACAACGATAACTAAATTTATTTAAAAGATTTCATTTTTTTCTTGTTTTCCTTTTCAGGTAATAATAAGAAAAAGAAAGCAAGCTATGGAAGTAATATCGTGTTTTAAGTTTATAAAAGTGGAGTTACTACACTTTTTCTTATGAATCTGAATTACTTTATTTAGATCAGTAACATTATGAATTAATTCCACTTTTTGATTTAATGAATGCTGCTTTAGTATGAACAAATTCAGGTACCGTTAAAAAAAAATAATTATTTACAATATACTCAGGATTTTACTTTTCTTCCCCTTAAGAGTTTTATAATTATGGGATTTAAAGATCCCAAAGGAGCAAAAACCTACCCAAACTTCGTATTATAGGTGGATTTCAAAATTCGCTCTTTGTGGTCAGAGGACTTAAGGATAATCTACGTTTCAAAAGCAGAATTTGTGAACTCTTGGCCTTGTAAGCCGGTAAGGTTAGCTTTTCGCTGGAATGGCTCTATGGAAATTATAAAAATATACATTGAACTTTCCACACATGCAAATGGGTCATGAAAAGTTAAAGATGGATCCAAGCATATTTCTTAATATTTGAATAAAGAAGCAAATTTAGATAATTAATTAGTTTTAATTATGTGATGAAAAGAGTCTTCGATTTATTTCTCTGTTCATGAAATAAATCCTCTTTCGAAAACCCCATTTTTAATGATATTAAATTCAAAAGATTCATAACCATTTTTTCTATGTTTTTACTACAGTTTCAGCATTCTCGCAGAATTAAAATACTGAAAAAGTTAAAACAAACGAACTGAACAGGTACAATATAAAATACAATAGTAAAATAAAATAATTCAAAATCAAATTAATAATAGATGGACTTGTTTATTTAATTCATGTTAGTAGACTTAGGTTGTTTCGAGAGTTGGCAACCAATTAGCGTTGTTTATTTGAGAATCCTATCTGATATCCACAACAACCTCTTCTATCAATAATAATTTATCCTACGTAAATATAATAAAGTTTACAAAGAGACAAAGGTTACAAAAATTGTTTAACTGATGAGGGCTCACCCTGTAAATATATTATTTATATTAACATCCGAAAACATTCAAAAATTACAGAAATGGCAAAAAGATAAATCATACCGTCAATCTCTTCATTACTGTACTGCAACGTATTTTTATTTTTCCAGTGACAATTTCATATTATTATTATGCTGCTAACAATATTTAATTTCCCATTATAAATGTTTGAAGTATTGACCGAAGCTTATATATTTACGAGATATATTTCTCATCAGAAATACACCCTCCTTTGACTGAAATTTTTTTACGGAAAATAGGATATCAGTTCTTTCAGATGCTTCTTGCTTTCTCCTGAATCAGAACCAAGTAGCAGGCTATAGCTAACTAGATTTATTGCAATCTATTACGTTTCGAATAATAATTTTATTTTGAGTTGAAACTTGAAAATTAAAATCTATTTAAACATACTGACATTCTATCATCTTACAAAAAAAAATAATTTCTCAGCTATTATGTCGAAACTTTGATTATAAGTAAGTCACCCTCGAAATTAGCATAAGACATCATAATATTAAATGGTGTTCCGTGGGCAACCCTTAGACATTCTTAGGGCATTCTTTAAGCAAAGCGGAAAGTTATATTCCGAAATGACGGGTGAGAAAGAATGCACACAGACCAAAAAAAAAAGTAGGAGTCTCACTATCACTAACATTTCTGCTTTTTGGTGGGAAATGTAAGGATTTCGCGGTCCAAAATCATGACAGTAACACTTGGGTTTACTGCTTCTAACATAAACTTACATGGCAACCATTGCAATGTGAACTTTATAGAGCTCGTAAAGTCACATCAGGGTTCACAGAATTCTATTTACTCAAGTAAACTATGCGAGTTTACATTCTGTGAAAACTGTAGTAAAAATAATCGTAAAGGGGCCAAAAAGATAGTGGACAGAAAAAAGAAGTAGAAGGGAGAGAAAAAAAACAACAACTTTCAATTGTTGTCTCTCAGATTTAACAAACCCTACTGGAAAAAACGAATCTTTCTTATGTAAACTGGAGGTAACTACCTTTTGCTATATTTGAAACATTTCCATTTTATTTCATTGCTCGCTGTCTCATCAAACACTATAAACTTTCTTCGTTGGATTTTTTTTACTTCTATCCTTCATAAATTTGAAAATCAATTCTTCGAGATGAAATGGAATTTTAAGGTTTATTGATTTGTTTCTATACGAGTCGTAAATTGAAAGTCATAAATTGTATAGTTATGATATAGTGTTTTGATTTTAATAGTCAATAATGCTGTATTGTTTTAATCTATTTCCATGTAGATGCCCATTTTATTATCTTTGAAAATTAACTGCTTCAAACTTTTTGAAGTACGAATTGCAGAATTATAATGTAAGTGTAAAGTATTTTTTAACATAAATTTACAATTTTTATTTGCTCAAAAAAGTTTAGGAAAATTTATGTAAACATTATGTCAAATATTTCTTTACTTTTGCATTTTATTTCATATAAGTTTCTATTATTTTTTTTTAAGGATATTGATTTCAGTTTATAAAATTTTACGAAGTTAAATTAAATTCTTGATTGCATTCAATAAATTTATATTTATATTTTTGGTTGAGTTAAAACATGTAATATTGTCAATGCTGATAATTATGACATTATATTTACAATTGACTTTGAATTTATATACAGTTTGTTATGATTTCAGCTATCAGGAATAAATAATTTTAAAATCATAGTAATAATTTATTTCGTTGAAAAATTGCTTTAACAATGTTTTATTGTAAGCTAATATCTTCTATCTAAAGATAACTTCATTTTTTAGCATGAAATGATCTCATCAGTTTTTGAATATCCATTCTAAATAAATAAGATTTTAACATAATCCAAATATTTGAAAGCCAGTCACTCCCATATCAACATCAAGACAATCGTCAAACTATTAAAAAACACGAAGCACGTGAAATAAACATGTAAGATATAAATAATATTATTCGACTTCAAGAAAACATGAAGATTTGATGAATAAACTACAATTCTTTCTTCTTCTAGAATAACATACTAACATGAATCTTGTTATTCTAGATTTTGTGAACACACTAACATGAATTTTTAAATTCTACAATTTGTTTTAATAAGAACAGGTCAGTAAAAGATATTTAAATTTTAAATTTTAAATTTTATTTGATATTTATTTAAATTTATTTAAAAAACATATGGAAATTAAGAACATTTAAAAAAAATTGTTTGTTTATAATGTTCATATTAATGTCATTCTACAATAATTGTTATTTGTTATTTGTTTTAAAATTTTGACATTAATATGTTATTATCAGGCTATTCAATGTTATTATGTGATATGTTCAAATTGTTATCATTTTCAATGTAATTCCATGTTTTTTTCATTTAAGGAGAGGAAACTTTTTTAGTTTCACTCCATAATATACCTGAGGAAGGAAACAGTTCATGTTTTCAAAATATAGTGTGTTGTTTTAGAAGAAGAAAAAGTTGTAGTTTATTCATTTAATTTTTACATATTTTGACGTAAGTATATGAAGATTTGATATTAATAAGCAATGTTTATTATAGAATAGATTATAAAGTTGGAACTCAAAAAGTATTTTACCTTCCATGTAACAGTAGAATTAAAAATTAATTAATTTCTTGCTTTTATTAACGTTTACATGTATTAAACACTAAATAGAGAGCGATTATTTATTATAAAAGAAGATTTATGCAGAACTTTTCTGCAATTGTAATCTTTTATAGTACGATAACCTTTAACAGGTAGGCTTTTTGTTTCCCCACATACAGAAGTTTCTGATTTGTTAGAAAGGGAAAACGTAGTGGTCAGCGTCCGATGAAATATTCGCTGCATTTCCTGTCGTTCTTCGAGATAACTCCTGTACTAGGTCCTCATTTGTCTTGTACTTTTATATGGAGTGCCTAGTTTCCTCTTTGGCCAAGACATTGTTAAATATAGAACAGCTACGAACCCGTCCAGTGTATCTATCAATGCTTTCTTTTCTTTTGCTTTCATAAAGCGCATGCTGTGAGGCAAGTCATTTATATTTCCACTGCAAGCCAGGGATTCTTATTGGAAAGTAATTTCCCTTAACTATTAATCACTTTCTATCCAGCTCTCCCACTGTCGTCAATCCATTCATCATCTTCTATTCATGACATTCAACATCGTTTACGTAGATGAAGTTATTCGTTCCTTTGTTGTGGTGAATTCGTTTCGTTCTCCAGGAAACACCTTTGAAACAAATTACAAACACTCCGATGGGAGAATTAAATGAAATATCAAACTTAGAATTGTTAGAAGTTAAAGGCTTTATTTTTTTAATTTGTTTACGACAACCCATAACAACGGCAACTTGATCGCATCTATGAAGTCATAAATCAAGTGTGGATGCAATAATACAAAAAAAGCCCAGCTCTGTGACTGAGTGTCTCTGTTTGTCCCACGTTGGTAATTAAACATATGGAATAAACAATAAAATTACTATCTACCAACTCACTTAAATTCAAGTAAGTTTTATACAATAATCTAAGGTAAAATTAAGATGTCCTATTATGTGTATTAGCTAATTTATGGAATTCAAATCTTTTTAGGATCCCTGAACCGATCAAAATTGTGTTAGCTAGATATTTAGTTTGTTTTTACTTTGAAACCTTTTTCCCCGATTTCATGGTGTTGTGAAATTTCTCCGAGCAAGAACAATTAATGACAATAAATAATAACAATTAAATTATTAGCAATAACTTCTTCATATATAAATAAATAATCTTCATATTGAACTCATTTCATCATAACAACCTTAATATCCCATAATATTTCCTTCTTTTTTAATCAAAAGAACTTCATCAGGAATAGGAATAGGATTTAGTCCTATGACCTTTTACAAGAATTCATTACAAAATGATTGAGTGGTATATGATAAGGTGATACATATTTCATTGTTATCAATTCATAGTATAATAATATATAATAAAGAAAATCTTAACATAATATATGAATAGTGATACATTCTTAACAAAACAATGTAATACTATACAACATTTAGGGAATTATTACTGAATCAATTGTAGGAATTTCTTTACATTTTTAATGCTTTTTTTTTAATTTATTAAATGTATAGCTGCTAACTTTTGAAAATTTATCTTTATCTTGTACTGGTATGTTTATGTACACAGACACAACATCAAGAGAAAATAATCTGTATTTCTTATTTTCTTGATTGATTGCTTTTATATGATTTATGACTTTTTTAGTATTATTGACAATTATTTCATTATTGAATATTGGAAGTTCCGACTGACACTTTTAAAAGTTGTAAAATAATTGCTAGAAAAATAGTATTCTAGGAATCTAAAAATGTTAATTTATGTCAAAATTAGAATACGTTGTTTTACACTATACTTCGCGGCAGATTAAAAATGAAAGTAGAAATAAAAAATAACATTGAATTTGTTCATCTTCTTTAAGAATATTATATTTTTCTACTAAAATCTGTTGGAAAAGTAATAAAAAAAATAACTTAATTGTAGGTAGCAAATACAGAATACTTCACATTCTAGATTTTGGACTGAATTTGATCTCTTTACATTGCTGAAGGGTTATTGCCAACAAAATAATTGAAAAGTCTTAACAGAACTTAATCTTCACAAGCTGATGGGCATTCTGATATTCTGAGCCCTTACGGTAAATCCTGATTATAAATGATAGATCAAGGAAGGGATTGAATTTTTCACATTTTGCCTAGCGGAGTGCGTCATGGTTAATGTTGCATATGTGGCACTGCTACACTAACTTCAAGTTGACCACCTTTCCTTCCACCACAAATGTGAGCTTCTGAAAGCACAGTGCGGGCGGCCATTTTACACACCATCCTCTTTTGTAATAACTCATCGTAAAATATTGAGTCTACGAACCGCCACAGCGACCGCTCACTGGCCAAAGAGAGCCCGATTCAATCATTCATGCGCTTAAGAAGACGCTCTGAGCTTCATTAAAAGCCGATGAATTCAGGGAGAAATGTCATAGAAGGAGGAAAAAGGGGCTTTCCTTACACCTACACTGCTTTACCTCCTCTGCTGTCCCGACATCTGAGAGTAAATCTTGAAATTTACGAGTGTACTTCAGAATCCTCTCAACAAAAACTTCTATTTATACAAGAGAGATAAGGTTGCGTTTAGTGCGAATAGAATGTAAGGGAAATTCATGCCAACACTAGAAGACCTTTTTAAAATTCAGCTGATTCGTAAAATTTAAGAAAAAAATTTACAATTGCTAAAAGTAAATTCTCATTATAATCGGAAATCTTCAATTTACTAGATTTAACAGGTCAGGAAATTTACTTTTTAAGTACGAATGGAACTGCACTTGGCCTCTGGTTTCTATGCATCATTGCTAGTTTGCTAGCATTGTTAGTGATGAGAGAACACTCACTAAATTTTGTCTTATGTCAACATAACAAGCACGGGTTAAAACTGGTTGTAATAGAAAAAAATAGCATAAGGTGATGTCAATGTTAGCAACACAATTTATCAACAGAAAATCAGAAATAAAAAACAAATTACTACTACTGATTTTATCTTTTTTATTACAACATTATTTTTGTTTTTAATTATTTAGAAATAATGAATAAAACGACGAATAATTAACAATGAAGTGAACTGATATGGAATCCTGATTTAGAATAACATTTTAATTATTTAGAAAAGTGTTTTAAACATTTGAAATTTTAAACATGACACAAATTGTTTGCATCTGATGATTCTATAAATTATTAATTTCACTATTGTAAACATGTCAAATGTAAAACTGACCTCTCAACCTGCTCTTTTGTGTTAGTTTTAAAAGAATCTTTTAATTAACAAAGCTTCCTTTTACATGCAGATGAATTTATTTCAGTGATGATTTAATTTTTTTACTGATTCCCTTCAGAAAGATGGTCTGAATTTTACAGAAAAAGACATTCAAATTGCTATATTATAATCAGCAGATGCTGTTGTCTTGAGTAATTTTGACAATTGTATTGCTATTGCAATTTACTAATCATATTTAATACGCACATCTTTTGAGTCAATGATGATTGTAAACAATTATTAAGGTTATGTAATTTAGATAAACTGTAAATTCTATATTTTGCAAGAATCATGCAAGATGAATTGAGTGTTTAAATTGACAGAAGCGACGTTCTTATTATATTCTCTATATTACATAAACATAAGTTTCTGCATGCATATCCTGAATAGAGTACAGGAAAGTTGAAAAAAAAGGTCAAAGTAAAATTTATAATATTTTTAAGAAAACATAAAGATTATCTTTTTTTAGTGAAAAATTATAGATATAGAAAGCAAGTTTAACGTCCGTAATCATTTATAAATGGAGAGAAATCGCCAACCGGACAATA
>JAFIDM010010028.1:13564122-13648818 GCA_023159025.1 Thereuonema tuberculata | reverse complement strand
AAAAATTGTACAGAATTCTCGTTGATGTTGGCTCTATGGGCGAAGGCATATTTATTGTCCGGTTGGCGATTTCTCTCCAATTATAGATATAGTTAGTGAAATTCCTCCCTCTTCAGAGAATTTGCTCTTTTATAGAATTTGTCCATTGAGGTTTCTATATAAGGAATATTATTAACTTCGATTGAAAAATTGAAATGGCAAAAGAAAGAGTTGGGTGTAATAGAAAGAGTTTACTTTTTTATTAAATTTTCATGATTAAAATCTGGAGCATTATTTGTAAAAATCACTCCTCTGAAACTTTAAAACTGAAGACTTGGGGATAATCCTTTCGCCTTTCTTCAACCAGATTCACCCATTTTAACGAGACAAATGATTAACGTCTCTTACTTAATGTTTGGATCAGCTGAAATAAATATTGTCTACTTCAATACCTATCATAAATTATCATCTTTGTTTCAAAGTCTTTAAATATTGGATACTTTTGATTGGCTTCTTAAAACAAGTTTTCTGTAAAAGAACTTTATTTTCAGAAGTTTGAAACAAAGTTAATTTACTGCTACTATTAAAGCACGAAGACCACTACCAATTTTATAATACAAATTTATAAATTTTGTTTAATGAAATTTAAAGAATGAAATGAAGCTTTCTCAAACTGCACGTTTGTGAATATGGTTTTCCAAAAATTCCTGATGTCTCTAAGTGTTCCAATACTTAAAAAGAAGAAACACAAGAGCTATTGCATTGATATCTTTTTCTGAACTTTCGAGTTTAATCTGCAAAATGTAAAAAAAGGAAGGTTTTAGTCTCAGATAGTTCAATATATTTTATGATTTATTTATTTTTTATCTGAAATCACTGCGAAAGACATTACAACGATGTTTTTTTAAAAAGAAAAAAAGAGATTTAAAGTTTTCAGGAATTTCATTTCTTGCCAATAAGTGCCTGTAAAGAAAGAAATACTATTTTTTGCTTTAATCCATCTTGGCTGAAAAGAAAGTGGTTTAACCATTTGCAACTGAGTAACTCCTTAAGAATTCCTTGTTTCCAGATGCGTCAAGTGCCATTTCCATTTCTTCTCATTTACAAACATTGTGCAGAGAATTGTCCCACTCATCCTTCTAAGTATTTCAATGGCGGCGTTATTGTAATGCAGTCACTTCAATATTGATGAGCCCCTGCTCTCTGTCTATGTTTTATTTACACTAAGACCTGAAGGAAAGCCCGGATGTCTACACACAATTGCCTGACCGATTGGTTGTATATTCTACACCTGATGCAAGAGCACATTTACCGGCAGTGGAATATTGATGAGGATGGATGAAGACGGAACCGTAACCTGACAGATCCGAAACCCCACCTCCCACTCTTTTTTTTCTGCTCTGAAGGTACAAAAAGAAAAAGAAAAATGTATTGCACCAACTGCGTTCTTCACGTTGGAATCCAATCACAACCATTTACCTACCCATCTACTGTGAGGTATAATTTGGCTTGAAGTTAGATTATCAAGGTAATGAGATTTTGCAGTTGATTTATTCGAGGTTTACACAACGCCAAAGATTTACATAAAATTCATTTCCTTCACTGAGAGAAAGGGGAGAGTTTGTTGGATGCAGCACTTGAAACGAAATTGAAATTTAAAGCCTTCTGAATAACGGAGCCAAAGCGACAAAGTTGCCATAACAATAGAAGAGTGAGAGTTTCTATATATATGTAACTTAACTCTTCTATCGTTATGGCAATTTTGTAGAACGAGATCTTTGTACGAGACCCAGCAAACATCTAATTTAAATGCAAACTGGAAATAACAATGGTTTTGCTTAGGAACTGATGGCAATAAATTTATGCTAGGGTTCTTATTCTGCAAGAAGGATAAGTCGTAGGCTATTGATTTTTTCCCTGCAAGGAAGAACACAAGCCGAGAACTCCTATATTGAAGGGATATAAATTCACTCAAGAGGAAGGAATATTGTCAGTCTGTTCAGAGTCATAGAAATCCACATGTATGCATATCGAAAAAGACTACAAATGGCAGAAACCGGAAAAATTTACTTCTTTCAATCGCCAAATACACCCAGGATTACGTTAAAAGATAACATCGTTGCTTTTTTACTGAAATGAAATTAATAAATGCAGAGATTTTATTTCAATTCTGTAAGCAAACAATTCCAAGGAATTTACGTCAGAAAATTTATGGAACAAAAGTAATTTCGGAATGATTTCATTAAATCCCCATAAAAAAAAGGATAGTAAAATAATATATTGACGATATGCCATTTATTTGATTTCTGTTTTATCGCATTATTTCTGTTTTAACATATCTTAATTGGAAAATACATTTTTTTCATTTTTTGCAACTTGATATTCTATTTTATACAACTTGATATTCTATCTGCCATATTTATTAGAATGATAAAAATAATTCCTTATTTAAGAAGCCATGAATGTAATTAATTACTCTAAAGGAACAGTGTTTAATAGTTAGTATACAATATTATTTACTACAGTGCATTATAGTAGTAAATTAATAAATTAAAATTAGAGGTATTATTAAAATAATTAACGCTATCATTAAAAGAAAAAGGATATCTGTCTGTGCATCTGGCCAAGAAAAACCAATCACTTCTCGCTGTATAACTATAGATAAGTTACAGGAATTTCTTTAAAACATTTAAAATCTATTATTTAAAAAAAAAAATCTTTTTACTGGCTTGAACGTTTAACGCTTCAGACAACTGAAACTTCTGGTATTTCTTCAATGAGATTTAAGGCGTAAACCTAAATTTATTTTTTTAACCTTGTACATTCTATACAAAATTTCGATTGTTTTATTTCTTTCCTGCGAATCATTGTTACCCTGATAGAAGCAGCCTTAGCTGCAAATCAAACACGACCGGAAGAATTATTTTCTTTTCCAATGCCCGGATTTTTGGCACTTCAGCATTTAGCCTCAACAATGGATAGAAACTATGAACTATACAACTGACGAATCGTTGCCCCGGGTACATCATAGGAGGCAGTTCACAAAATGCTTCAGAAACAAATGAAGGGCCCCAAGGACAAAGGTGTTAAGTAACATCTTGGCAGTTTCGAGATATTAAAAGTTAAAGTTTGGCTGCTACCTGGAAATAATAATTTATTGTGAACAATATACAGCTTAATTATCACTAATAATTCAAAATTGTCCTGAAAAAGCCATGATTTTGTTGAACCACATTTATTGGTCGAAAAGCTTTGTTAACGCTTTTAACAGAAATTTTATGAAATTGTCGCTTAACACCTTTGTCCTTGGGGCCCTTCAAATGATACATAGAATAAGAAGATCATATCCGTGCCGGTGCCGGGATTCGAATCTAGAATCAGACGTATCAGCCTCATGGCGGACCGTCACCTTGACCACTAGTTGTATCTTAACTACAGAAAGACTTCGCGAAGAAGTATATGCTCCAATAAACGCCGAGGCTCTTATTGTGGACGGTCTCTAATAAGCGCCGGGCTGCAGAAGGGACACGGCCAAATAGTAGCCGGTCTTTAACAGTAGCCGGGTCTTTGATATTTGCCTACCGGTACTAGTGTAAGCGTCCGTATCTTTATAGTCGTGCGTAATACCTTACAGTACATTGCCTTACAAAATGCCGCCGAAATGGTTATTTGACATTGTCTTTAAGATTTGCGCGGTGGAATACGCGAAAGAAACTTCCGGTGATGCAGCCACCCGTCATTGCGGATTCGGATGAATTAGCAGCGAAAGATACCGAAAGACATTGCCATTTATCTTTAACAGTCTTATGTAGCCCGTGAAATTCAAATAAAGTAGCTGTTGTAATATTAGCCGGTGTAAAAATATTGCGTTCTGAAGGTTTTTGTTAATAATGGCCGGCCTCTAATAGCAGCCGGCCTCTAATAGCAGCCGGTCTCTATTCAGCGCCGGGAGCCGAGGCTAGTTTTGCAAATAAACGCCGGGGGCCTCTATTAGAGCATATACGGTATATACAAATATTGAATGTTTAATATCTATTTATTGGTTAACGTTCTTAACGTCATTGAAGTATGCGGAAAAATGATTAATGTTTTTAAAGCTCTAAAACGTTCTTTTTTTTTTTAGATAGAAATGTATTACATTGTTATTTGAAATGAACATAAAAATGAAATATTTTCCAAATTATTGTATCCAAAGACCTTTCGCGAAAATGAAATGGAAAGAAAATTAATAAATATTTTGTAATTGCTTGTTAGTTTTTTCTCCTGACTCATTCCTAAAAAAGTCAAGAATTTCTCTACTCTGACTAGCTGCTTTAATTCAGTAATTAGGACCTTATATTTTGGATCTTAAAGTGTAAATAAGGCTCTAATAATCCCTGTTCCATATTGAGTAATCAAAAAACTTTCTCTTTACTTCAAGACCAGATTTGATTTGAAATGTCTAAAAATCTTCTAGACTTCTATAATATTCAGTCATTCGTCTCCTTTTATTATCGGCCGTTGTTATTTTATGGCGTTCCTTTAACTTCTGTGTTTGAAATTCATAAGTAAAACCGTAAACTTCCACGGGTAAATTTTATTTCTAAGATGCTTTGCATTTCCACAAGTAAACTTCGAATGCGCCATAACAAAGTTTACTAAGTAAACAAAAGTGCAATCGATATATGGTAGTATAGGAATCGCATAAAATAGTATAGAAAAAGCAAATCAATGACAAGTACATTATGTTTTCTTTTTTGAAGTTTTTAATGCACTAATTTTGAAAATGAAGCAGAACTCGAAAATTAACCATTCTTTAACCTGCGTAATAATACATTATAAAAAAATAGATATAACTTCAAAAAAACTTTGTTAAGAAAGAAAGTCTACAATTACTATTTTGGAATTATATCGATATAAATCCAAAATAGCAATGATAGAATTTCTCTGTGTGTGTGTATATATATATATATATATAAGAGGAAAGCTTCAGCTTCAGATCGCCCATTACATAGATAAAGGAAACAGATTGCAAGCGAATAAAAATATGGAGAAACAAAGAGATGATTATTAGTTTTTAGAAGTTAAGTAGAAGTTAAGCAATGAGAAAATCCAATGAATTTAGTTATTTAGGTTTTGATTTTTACTTCAATTAAATCTAACTTCAGTTCGAGAATTATGGAATATTCGGTATGCAAAATACTTTTGTAACATTTAATTATGCAGGGTGATACAAAATTCTTTGAACAAACTTTAAAGGTAGGTCAGGAATACAAAAACAAACCGTATTCATATGATACATATGTTCTCAAACGCCACTCGAATTTGCCAAAAGTTATAAAGTTCATAAATAAAATACAACAAGTGCGATAGACAACATGTTCATTAGCCCCATGTTTACAATACTTTCAGCTTAACCAGTAGGTGCTCAAAGTTCCTTCCACCGACAGTAATAGACGTCTCACAACGTCGATGAGTGGATTACCGTACGTGTCCAAAAATGCGAGTCCTTTCGCAGACATCCAGCTGCCGCAGAGACTTTTGCGACGAGGTCAGTGTCAGAGGCAATGGTGGTCTCATAGACGATGCCTTTGAGGTAACCCCAGCGGAAGAAATCAATATAGGTCAACTCGGGTGATACAATCGTACAGCGGCTCGTCCATAGGTGCCTATCTGCCTTCTCAGCATTAGAGAAGTGATTCATCCTACAAAGGCAACGTTTCAAATAACGATGGCTCACACTGCCCATTAATGTCCAGCCAAACAGTGTCCTTTAGCACAGGAGATATTTACAGACATAGATTCCACTATGAAAACGTTTTTTTTTTATTCCTGACCTACCTTTAAAGTTTGTACAGGGAATTTTGAATCACCCTGTATACAGAGAAAAAGAGGTGGGGATAAAATCAAAACAACAATTCTAGCCTTTCTGAACAAACTTTTTTAGAAATTTATGTAGCCTTCCCCTTCATATTTATGATTTGAAGATCTAATCATGTTCCAAAATTTTTTTAAACTTTTTAATTTCAAATTAGATAGGCAAAGTACGTGACAAACGGCTTAAAATAATTAAAGATTTTACTAAACCCTTACTAAGTTCTTTTAAGTCATTAATTTCATCTTCGCCTATTAAGAAACAGCTAAATGATTATAGTCATTGAATGAATTTAATAGATATAGTGCTATTAATCTAAATAATAAATAGATATTCTCTAAAGAACTCCGTATTCTAAGAAAACTGTCACTTACATTTAGGCAGTCACCGTCATTTCAGCAAAGTTTGCGAGGCCTTAATTCTGCAAACTATGTAAATGTTTGTTGTAAGATTTGAGGTTGCAAAGTTGGGCCCCCTAGTTCGTGGTATGAGCGTTGGGCTCCAAGCTGGAGGAACCGAGTTCAATTCCTGGGGAAGGTAGGGAATTTTTTTCCCAGCATGTTTTTTTATTGAGTCCTAAGATTCATCCTCTGTAAAGTGGTAACAGGGTTTCCTTTTCGGAGTTAGAGGAGGGAGGGCGTCGATCCAGTGGTCAGTCCGACCACTTCTGACTATCACGAATGTAGGGGGAGGTACATCTCCAACGCCTTTAAGGGACCTCCTTGAACTGCGTGGGATCCTTTACATTACAAAGTACTTATGAAAACTTCCTTCTTATCGTAATTCAATTTGTTACTTCACGGTACAAGAAGTACACAATTTCAATATTTTTTTATATCACATAATAGGCCACTAATTGCTATAAACATCAACACATGTTAACTACAGCTTTGCTAAACTTTTAACGCTCTGAATTACTTTCTACTAACCAACAGCAGCTAAAATCATGTTATATAATCATTTCATTGTGCTGTGGAGTTATGAGTAAATAAAGAGCAGAAAATTAAAAAGTCCAACCAAGAAGGTATGAGTGTTCTTGTAAATGGAAGTGATGTCCGAGTTTTTGAATAAGTGAGGGAGAAAGACGGAAGGAATATCTTCAGCGGAACACTAGGATCCTGTTTGCAATAACTCCCTTGAGGGACCTTTGAGAACCCGAGAGAGTTAGCAAACCAGTATTAGAGGGTCATTGAAATAATTGCCAAAACCCAAGGGAAATCTGAAATTGCTCTTAATAGTCCAATAAATTACAGTCAACTAATTCTTGACTTAGAGGCGAACACGTTTCAATAACAAGATAAATAATGTTTGTAAGTGTTTGAAGAACACCTGACTGTTTTTCAACTAGCAAACAAGTGCTAGTTGATGGGATTGCAACAGAATTCCATTAAGAGAAATCCTAAAGAAAATCTTTCTATAAAGTCTCTTACACTTCAATTAATTATTATATTATATTAAATTAGTTAAAATTACAAGTTCATGCAAAAAAGTTTTTCAAACAAAAGAAAGTAAATTAATAATGTTCTATTGTAGAATTTCAACTTTTTTAAACGCGATATTTCTGTTTCTATGTAAAAAAGGTTTTAGAATTTAGTTCTCTTACATAAAAAAAATGCCTTCTCAAAAAGCAATATTGAATTCAGCAAAAAATATGATCCATTTTATCTTTGAATCCCTTATAACCAATTCTTCTATTTAAGTCTTTTCAAAAACTGCTAAAAGAAATAGAGAGACTAAAGCATAGAACGTTTTTCATTTGCAAACAAAACATCCTTTTACACAACCGACGTTACTGTACTAACCAGACATGATTCACAAATCCAGAGACTTATTTGACCTAACAATTTTGTGAAATTTTACATTGTGAAATTTTACGTGATTTAATTTTTTATTAATTGTCTTTCTTTAAACATTTTCTTTTTAACTCATCTCTAGAGGAAAGCCATTGTAGAAGGCACTATCATTAAAAAAATATTGCTTTGGCCATTAGGATTAATATTGTTTTTAAAGAAAAACTGCAGAAATACTGGTACGTAAAATCTAAAGCAAAATATTGTAATACGTCTGAGATGCAGAGGTTGATTTTCAGTTAGATACTTCGACGTATTCTTTCTGTATTATCAAGACAATGAATAAGTTGTTGATATTGAGATCTAACAACAAGAGAACATACAGTAATGCCTTTGTTAGTTAACTAACAATGGTTTAAAAAAATATCAAAAAAGTGCCAATACTCAACCGTGGAAATAAATACTTTGTCTGCTTGTTTTTTTTGAGCTACGATAGTTCGTTTCACATTTCTTTAGGATATTTGCAAAGTATATATAAATAACAATGCTCTTACTTCTTTCTGTTCAATAACAATGAAATTAATTATTACTATTCATTCTGCTGTGACATAATAAAAAAAATTAGACGTCAAAGTCATCGTTAAGCATCTAACAATGGCGGACTGTATTTAAGATACTATTCGATTGACTACAAATCTGTAATATGTTATAAAACGACATCTCTGATTATTATATTTTCAATAGCACTAATAAGACAATTAGTATTTAATCATGAAAAGTTTTAGACAACAAAGTTTAAATCCAGAATCCTAAAGACAGCAGGGAAATGAGGGACATTTTATTAGAAATACATCGAATAGAAATACATCCTTACATAGAATCTGAAATTTATTTTATCTTAACTAAAAAAAATCTTGTCTAGATTGTAGTTATAGTTCAGTATTAACAGTATTAGTTAAGGAAATGAAGACATTCTTTGCAGATTCCTATTTGTATAGATTGCACTTTATGGGGAATATATCACAAAAATATTTTGCATGTATTCCTCAATTCGCGAACTCAATCTTAGCTGGATTTAAATAAGTGTAACTAAATTCATTGGACTTTCTCATTGCAAAATACTTGACTTCTAGCAACTAATAATCTGATCTCTTTGTTTCTCCATATTTCTATCTGCTTGCAATCTGTTTCCTATATCGAAGTAATGGGCGATTTGAAGCCTGAAGGTTACCACTATTTGATTCTATCTTTATCACTGCAAACCAAATCCACTTCAAACGGTAATCAGTACTTGATTAGATGTTTCTAATCTTTTCTTATCTGCGGCTATCTGAATATATAAATTCAAAAAAGATCCGGCTCATTTTGCCAACACAATTGAGTTGCGGCAAAATTTGAACAAAACTATGTTTCAAATTTTTTTTCAAGCAATAAAAATAATATTTTAACGTATTTTTTTTAATACACAGCCATTGAAATATACACAGTCATGTGAATTCCAATATTAATAAATGGAAATACTCTGGAAATTAAGATTAAAGATTTCTTAAATGACCGACGATGACTACAGATTCTTGTTTGCAGTTATAATGTTTTCATCCTTGTGCGTCCTAAATTTCTAAATTTCGGTAAAAGAAAATCCAATGATAAACTGGTATATTGTTTTATTAATCTCGTTAATGTTCACTAACAAAAAATATTGAACAATCATAATAACCCAGCAAATAAAGCTATATATAGAGTAGCAACTAAGAATAAAAAAATCCATTTCCATTTTTTTATCACAGGGGATTTAGATCCTACCATATTTCTTGTATTTTTTTAAAAGATATTTTTCTCAGGAATAGTTTTATTTTATTTTACATTCGTTCTTTGAAAATAGTGTTCTTATTACTTTACAGACAACCAGTTAAAACGCTTCGGAAAGGTGACAGAGATAGGCGATCTACTATCATGCCTAGTATGTCAGTTTTCTTTTCTTTCTTTTTATCATATATTTCACTCAACGACTTTTATATTCTCAGCGCTTAGCAAAACAAAAGACTTTTCAGAACACAGCTTTAGAAATTTCATTATCCCTAAATTGTTCCTGAGTTCTGGTAGAAGAAGTAAAAAAACTCTTCTCTCATCGATTAAAGAAAAAAGTAGACTGGCTCTTCACATCCCTCGCTACTGTTTATAAATGAAGAGAGAGAAGCCATCGACTGTTTGCCAAAAGGTAATTCATCTCGAATAGAATGGTCTGTTTGTTCGTTCCAATATTAATGAGGTTGTCCTATGTAGTGAAACTTTGTAATGAAGTTTCCATGAAGCAGAAAAGATTCCAACCAGTAAAAAAATAGAAAGATTGTTAATTAATATTTAGCTCTAACTCTTGATTGATTTATAAAAGTTAAGAGAAAAATCTCTGTAAGAAGCTAGTTTTAAAAAAGAGAATAAATAGTATTTATTTTTTCAGAAAAAAAACTTAAGTTTTTATTTAATAGAATATCTTTTTTTTTCGATATTAGATTAAAGGACCTAATAAGATAACAGAGGGCGCTCAAGATATAGTAACTGTAAGAGGTTCTATAAGATTCTAAATTTTCTTCTACAAAATTTGATAGAATATCTTTCTTCGTAAAAAAAAACATTACACCTAATAAAATAGAAGTGACTCAGAGTTGTTCGAAACATAGAAACTCCTTGCGTTCTAGAACAATGGGACTATTAGGAAGTCGAGAAGCCAATCAGACGCTCCTCCATCTTCAATGAAGTTTAAAAATACAAAATTCCCATTTTTTTAAAGAAAAATCACAATTTTTGCCTAAATTGAGAATTTTTTCCTTGTCTTAAAATTGAGAAATTACAAGAAAAGTCTTATCCAACGTATTCTTGATTCCCCTGTTCTTCTGATTATCTAGAGTCTTTGAAATTAACCACTGCAGTTCCCTAAACATACTGAAGAAGTCTGATAGTTTGATTTATCAATTTACACACTACAACATGCAAAGTTAATGCAATGTTAAGGAGTTTCCGAGTTTACACAAAAATATCTATTATTATATACAATATTGTGTGGAACTCGAAAACATCGTATAACATTATGTAGGTATAATATTATTATCGATTATATAATCTTACAAAGTTGTAAGCCAATCTATAGAATGTGACTATTTGTGTATTTGATAATATAAACAATAATCTTTCTACAGTCCGTTTTCGTTTACGAGAGCCTTCAGCGCTTTTGCGCATGCGTCAGGTCTCCTGCGATTTCTTCCAAATAGGTGCGAGGAAGATGAGATGTTTACTTTTTATAGTGTTAGTTTGCTAGTTGCGCTTTTCTATTTGCGCTTTTCGGGAAAAAATTATGGAAAGAATAAATACTATTGCAGAAATAAAATATCTTTTTACAGGTACTAAAAGAAAAACAGATCTAAGGAAAGTGTCCATCTCAGCGTATCATCCCTTTGCGGAGTAGAATCGTCTGTGTTGTCGTGGGTGTCGCATTTCAAAACGAACAGTATTGTATTTTATTTTGTATGTATATAAAACAAAATATTCAATATCAACTACTTAAATAATCTTAAATAACAATTCATCCTTAAACATCATTATGTTTTATACTTCATATAATAATGATGTATAGAAATGAATTGTGAAAATCACTATTCAATAATATTAGACAGTGTGACAGTTTTAGAAGAAATAACCACAAGGCTGGATAAGGTCAAATAAATATATTTCAATCATTCTCACAAAATATCTGTAAATCATATTGAAATCATTAATATACTCATTACTACAGATAAATACATTTGCACTCATTTCCTGCAAGCTTGACTAATGTTTGTTTATCTTGGCCTAATGTGATAGGAATAAAAATAAGCCTATTGATTCGAATTCGCGTTACATGTACTTAAATTAATCGTTTTCTATTCAAATCAATTACTTCCATAAAAGGTTGAAACAAAGATCACTAGAACAGTTTTGAATAATTACTTTGTTCAAGATACATTACTTTAACAATGAATATTTCTTTTATACTACAAAGTTATTTTTATCGTTCATCAATTTTGACACAATTTACCGGAATCATATTCACCATCATTTGTTTTTACAACAATCCACACGAGACTTCGTTCATGCATTTTACGAGCTTATTGTTCTAATTGTTACAACAATTAGAAGTCTTGATTCACGTTCTCATGATTAATTATTATTGTAATGAGGATTTTAATCTGACTTTTTAACACCATAAATTATTATTTATGATTATCTAAATAATAGGTATTGGATAATGATAAATATATTATCATTGTTAGAATTCCTATTTTTTTTTTCCTATTTCTTTTTTAACTGCTGTAAATGTATCTTTTTTACATATTGAAAAAAACTTTTTAAATTACCAGAAAGTTTTTCTTTCTTGTATTTGAAAAATATTTGTAAATGTGTTGTTTTGATATTTTTTTTTTTCCTTAAAATTCAAATTCTTATAATTCTATAAATATTCTGAATCATATTCATTTAATGCGCATTTTTTTTCTTTCATGTTGTCCTTACGTTATTTTCCGGGAATCCCCCTGTTCATATTTATATATTTTTAAAATATAAGTATGTTTAAATATTTATGTAGGTAAATAATAATCCTAGCTTGTAAAGACTAATATCTAATGTTTATGTATTCACGTAATGTTCTGCTTTTAAAGAACATTCTGACGTAATAACTAGCAAATGTATTCAATGGAATATCTATTCAACAACGAATTCTATTTAAAATGATTCAGGGTGTGTACCATTTAAATTTACGACGGGGGCGAATGATTGAGAGCGCTTCGAAATAGTGGAGTCGGGTGCCAAGATGGAGACCCTAATTCAACACGGACAGCTTTAAATTTAATTCAAGGTATTAAAGCTCCTTGTCTCTTTAGTTATTAGTATTTCGCAGGAGAGTCAGTCCGAAAGTTATGAACCTAAATATTTGAAGGAGCAGGTTAAATTTCTGGCAAGATTCGTTTCTGCTGCTGACAATGAAGAGCAGTCAGTCACCTGAGCTGGAGCCACACATCTCCGAGCCAAATTTTTGCCGGAAACATATTAACATGGACCGGCTTCATGTTCACTGGAAATTATCTATATCTTGCACATGGAGAAGAAAAGTTGACTGGCTTGACTAACTGCGCTAGAATCAGGGCAATGACAGCAAGAAACACTCTCTGTTCAAACTCTATAAGGAAAGAATTTTTTTGGCTTAATTATGATAGAATAGAAATAGACTAAAACCAGCAAAAAAATAAATACTTTTAAGATAGGTAAAAAATAAAAAAATTAACAAAAAAAAAGGTTAGAAAAAATTAATTTTATCAATGAATTGACAAAATTATTATGAAATAATAAAAACAAGTTCAACAAATCAAAATAAATAGTTTAAATAATTTTGAACTTTCCCCTCATTAAATGAATGTATGTGCATATGTATAGAGATAAATAAGTGCATATATATTGAATGTAATATAAATAAATATATATATACACTGAACAGCCAAACTCAAAGCTGTTTTATATATGTGTGTGTGTGTATGTTAGATAAAAATTATATGCTTTGTTTTGTTGTATATAAAAAAAAACAGCTCTTCCTAATATTTATCAAATTAGATTGGTTGGGTTGGGTTTTACGATTCGCATCGAAAAGTGATCTTCGTGTTCGAAGGTCCATGTTTAGGGATCTCTAGTGTTCCTAACAGAGTCCACCAAAAAAATGTATACACACATCAACATAACATCTATAATTAAAGCGTCTATGCATTTTTTTTGGGCGGACAATACGCATACACATATATTTGAAAGTTTGTTCGGGACGTTCTTATTAGGATTTAACTACAAATAACACATACATAATGGAAGAATTAACGAGCGTAATTAACAAGGTTTAAAAAAACACACACAAATAAAAATCAGGGAGCTCCTTTTGGAATCCAACTGATGATGGTTAAAAAAACCTGAAACAGTCTGTCTTGGATTTCCGGTAAGAAAACTTCCAAATGCAACTCACTGATTTTTATTTATGCGCATTTTTTATACCTTGTGAATTGTTATCACTCACGTTAATTCCTCAATTAATTATTTAATTTAACTGGCACTCAAAGAATTAATTTGATGGTTAATCGACATGGGTCTGCAAATAAATTTGAAACTGATAACCGGTACCGTAAGTTAAAAATATATTTTTGTAACATTAGATTGCCTGTATTGATAGCAAACAACAACTCACCCTTTTTCTTTTATACATTCTACTTTTTCTTATAAATAAGATAACTATTACTAACTTTGTTTTTAAGCCATTTAGGAAGCATTTTAATGTCTCAAATTTTGTTATTTACAAAGATCTAGATACCACAGTAAAGTTTACTTGCTGTATAATGGAACTAGCAAAATCACTCGTTTTTCGTACGGGTTGTAATGATGTGGATGAGAAAGAATTTGAAATTGTAAGATTACTTTGAAAAGGCAGGGAAAAGTATTGCAGTCCGTTTAACTCGGGTGTATTGCGGGTTGCCGCCATACACTTCATGGTCATATACCCCCGCCCAAAAATAAAAAGTTTATTTTTATACTTTTTACATTCTCTACACTACGGAACCTACCTAAATGCAAAATTTCAAGTTTGTAGCATATTGTGAAGTGTACTAAACATTTCGAACCGACATACATATCCACAAATTTCCCTTTTACATTATAGATAAGTTGGGACAGAATCATAAACTCTCAAAGTCATAGAGTTGGAATTTTTATTAGATCTTTAAATCAATTTAAATCCTGAGATCTATTTTATACTTAAATTGAGATCTATTTTACTAATTAAAGATCTATGGATAAAAATGAATGTAAAAGTCTTTTATTATCAGTCTTGTAAATTCTTAAAAGGCTTTAAGATTCTATGATTGTGGAATAAAGTGTTCTTTCTGCTGATATCAAGAAAATGCAGATATCCAATAATTTCCCATAACATACTTTTACTCATTGTGAAAATTTCAAAAGAAAAATCCACTTTGATTAGAAAGTAAAACATACAGTACATGTTGTTTTGGTACTAAAAATAGCAAGGATTAACAGGGATTATTATAAGTAAAATAAATCCCCTGTTTTTGATTATTCCATATAGTAATAACTTCATTAATATTTCGATACAGAATTGAGATGAAAATTTGATCCAGTGTTAACAGACATATTATTGTCAATGTCTTTAATGTAAATATAAAAGCTAAACATTCAATCGTTCTACTCCATTCCGTTCTGCTTCTCAAAAATAAAGAACTTCTCTCTTTTTTTTTCTACGTCAATTTAGACAAGTCGGTTTTTCAGAGGCACGAGTTTATATCTAGGATCCATTTCATTATATTTTTATGGTCGTCATAAAGTTATAGCCTCTGCCAAGCACAATATGAGTTAACTCTACTACAAAGGAGATTTCATCTGGTGACGACTGATTGGAATTACGCTGCAATTAGTGAAAGCTCCTCTGGGGAACTGGGTTTCTGCAAACTCAACTGCTCTGGATGTAGGCATTAAGTCTTTAGAAGTTTTTGTATTTTAAGTTGTGCCAAGCTTAAAGGCGGAGAGAGGGAAGAAAAAGAGAAAAAAAAAGGAGTAAAGGAAAAAAAAACACTGCACTCCACTTTCTACTTTGTAAAATCAGCAAGGTAAAACTCATCTCCGCCGGGGGAGTTAATATTCACATATTCTTACTTGGTAAATGATGTTAATTGATGAGATTCTTCTTTTTCGCCAAGTAGCTTTAAGGTAAGGATGAAATCTTTTTTTTTGTGCCTTTCTAATCAATTGGAATTCCTTTTCCTTCCTTTAGAAAAATCATTGAACGGAATTTCATTTATTCACTTTAAGAAAATTTTAGTGATATTTTTGCAGTTCAGTATTTACATTCCAATAATAACATTCGTAAAAATACTATGTTTTTGAAGGTAAAATAATATGAAATAAGAATAACAATACCAATAAACAACTAATATTTCTATACTAAAATTAATAATTGATAAAAAAGATTGTTGAGCCAAATGAAAAAGAAAAAAAGACATTGTATAGAAGATTTAAATGTAAGGTGTTGAACAGGAGTTTTCCACAAAGGAACCTGGATTTTTAAGTATTTTTTTAAAAACACTTTTTAAGTGTTCTTGTCTTGTGGGTTGTTATTTTTAATCTAAGATATAAATACATTATAAATATGTTAACAGAGGCTTAAAAACATTTAGAAGACGAACAAATGGTCTCTGAATCAGTGATTTGTTAACTTGTATTCCTTGTCAGCCCATTCTCATTAACTGTCTAAATTTTAAAGGAATGACTTTTAATGAAACTAATTAAAAGATGAATTTTGCAATAAAAAAAAACAGTTTCTGATAATTCTTTATTTTAAATGTGCTTTCTGTTTTATTTTGGGTTTTTAGAGCACCTAAATACATGACTTCTTTGAATTTTTCGCATATAGTGATATTTAATATACACATAGATATACATAGATTCAGTAACATAGCAGTGATATCAAAATTCAGTTCTGTTTGTTTTTTGTTTTGCTTCTTTTGTTATAAATTTGTATCTGTCCTCCATCATTAATTAATTTCGCAATAATCCCAAGCCACCATTTTTCTTATCCTGTGGTCCTCATTACAGTTTGGGAGACCCTGTTATAAACATTGCCTAAAGAATTTTCAGTATACAGACTTTAAAAAAGAACAAATATGACATTGCCTTTGATTTTTTTTTATGGACAACTAAGAAAACTCTTCAAATACTTTATTCGTGTTCTTTTTGAAAGAAAATCTACCGAATGAAGAATAAGAAAGAGAGAGACACACTTTAAGAAAACCCATAAATCTCAGGATTTCTTTGTTTAACGAGGAACAAAAAAAAAACCCACTCACATCGATTTAGAAAAAAGGAAAGAAAGAAGTACAGTCTTAATTGCAAACAGACTCCAGGAGAGAAGTCCTGGTTTAGGAGCGAATTCTTTTTGTTGGTTGCGAACTAAATGGAAAGGAAGGTATTTTCTCCATAAAGTTTCATCCGTTTTATAGTTTAAATGAATTCTTTTTTTTTCTTATTGGTAAGTGCGAACAAGATAAACGGGAATGAGACTGCGTTCATTTTATAGTTGTAGCAGTGCCTGGCTAATGTGCAACACTATAGTCTTTTATTAACATTCGTATATCACCTTACAGCAATTAGAGCGAGTTGAAAGTCCTTAATAGCAATCGTACGTCACTTAATGACAATTTTGCAAATGAAGCAATTTAATACATTAATTACTTGCCGATTTCAATTCACGAGGATTAGGCTCATTAAATAAGGCTTTTACGTAATGAGTGAAAATTGAAATTATATTTTACAAATTACTTAAGATCCTATTTAACAAGCGTTGTAGGTGAAATAGTAAATATAATATAAATTTGCAACTAATCATTGTAGCTTTAGAATAAGAAGAAAAAAAATTATTTACTATTAATTTTTGATATATAATGTGAGTTTTTATGATAAGGTATAATAATTAGTAAGACAACATTTATAATGCACTTACATTTATAAGTTGTTAAAAATATGGCTCGCTTATAGTTAAGTTTTTAAAATAATTTTACTATTTTTAAATCTTTTTTTAACAAGCTTTTCTGTTTTAAATTTTTAAAAACAAATGAAAAAAAGCCATTATATTACACTCAAATTTGAATATGTACGAAAATATAAAAATATGTTAAAGGAAGTTGTTTTTCAAGTTTCGGAAGCATATTTCTTTTATACTAAGAATAAATAATGGTATCAAAACCTTGTTTTTTTTCTCCTTAGTTTAGTTGAGTCTAATGCATGTTGCTTATTTATATATTTTTGTCGCTAAAAAAGCTGGACATGTAAAACTTTAAAAGGCACATCATCAGATCCCAGGCAGGTGAAGAAGAGGTCGGCGGGACCGAATGGAGGAAGAAAGAGGTCCACAACATGCTTTTCAAAAATACATGAAACATTTTTAGAATTTCTAAAACTTGGCACGATATAGTTAAACTAATAACAACACTGAATTTTTCAATTTTTTCAAGAAAGAAAGGATAGGATTCACACACACACACACACACGTCAAGTTCTAATAAATTTACACTATCAACAATGCTTATAATACGTCATAACTAATATCACATCATTTGTAATATATTCAATCCTGAAACGCTTACATCAGTTCAGTTTTTCATGAACAGATATCGTTGAGATATATCGAGTGATTATTTCATTACATAATTGCAATGCCCTTTTGGTAATCATTCATGATCTGAACTAAAATTTCAAGCGTTTGTGAATGAAAATAATGTTTAATGTCTCCGAATATTGTTGAATGTCTTAAAAATGCTGAAACCAAGAGTTCACAGCAAGTACCACCAAGAGTTCAGAGCAGTATATAGAACATATATACTCAAGCAAAAGTCGATTTATTGTAAAAGTTGACTTTTTTGGCCAAAGAATCTGGAATTTTTCCTACATCTCATGTGCAAGTCCACCCTGGTTCTTAACTGATCACTATTTGCGATTTCTTAAAGTTCATTATCGAAAAAACACTGTAATTATTGATACAACATAACACAACTCTCCGTCTGCTTGCAGATGTAAACACCATCATTTCTTATAAAGCTACGCCGATTGAATCGGTATTATCAATAATAATTCATTGTGTTTTTGTTTTTATTCGTTTAGAGATCATTCAAGCTTCTGCTACTGATACGGTATTTTGGATTCTACAGTGAATTGCAGTCCCTCAGAAGTAGTATCCTTGTAACGACCCCATAAATTAACCTTAAACAATGTTTAATTGGACTTTTACAAGAGAATATACGGTAGTCAATATATACTGATTCAATAAACTGATATATTGATGGACTCAAATGTCCTGTTAACATTCAAATTCCCAGAAGTGATGAACTGCTCAAAAATATTTCTTATCCAAACTTTACCGCAATCTCGCTTTTTTTTATTTAAACTATCTGGATCATGAATGAATTTCATGTTTCACAGTATTTGACTTTCTACAATAAGGAACTTGAAAAACATGATAAGTTTTTATTCTGACAAAGATGATAAAAAATGTAATTAAACTAAGGAAGGCTAATTGAAGTATTGCTGAAGTCAGTTCTTTGTATTTTTTGCTTCTAATAGATAAAAGAATATTCAAAAGAATTCAAAGAATATGGGTCGTTCTCACTAATACCACCCCATAATGTTAGCTTCATTTCTCCATTGAAACTAGAAATAAAAAAAATTATAAAAAAAAAAATCGAAATCTCAGAATCTACCACACCCTGTATCACTGAAAAAACCCTGCAAGAAATCAATAAAAGAATAACAGAACAGAAATCATGAACATAACAAATAACTATATGGAGTTAACATTAAAATGAAGCAAATGAGAATGATTTAGAGAAGTTGATAAAGATGACGGATGGTATAGGGAAGTAATCAATTACAGTAAATCGATTTCATATCGATTTTCAGATTTACAGAAAAGCATTTTAACAACATCAAAGTTTAGATGTGCCAAAAATGAAAAACATTGACGCCTAACATGACATCAACTAGTGCTCTTAGAAACAATAAATGGAATGATACTGATCCATGTGTTCCACTAAGCTACTTCATAGATAACTGATACATGTTTAGTTTTTCTATATTCAAAAGCAGAGTACTAACGTAAAATAGATCTCTTACATTGTCAATTTTGGTGTTTCATATATTAAGAAAAACCAATTATGAAATCATGCGAAGAAAACAAAAATCACATTAAGTTTTATAATTACAGAACTCCATAGTTTTAAATTGTTTAATTATTAAAAAAATAATTGTATAAATATAAGAAATAACTAAAAAATGCACAAGTAATCATTTTATATCACGTGTTTGGAATTACTCTTACATGAAATGATAGATATAAAGAAGCTAATCGTTTGTTCAATTAATGAGTTTAGGGTCTCCAAATGATACATTCTAATTGATTTTAGTACTGAATTAACAAATAATTGTGAATATTCGGTTATTAAGATTGAGCACTCTCTTTTAAGCCAAATTAGCTTTTGAATAAATCTTAATTATTTTTCGGAATAATGATAAACTAATTTGATATATTTAAAATTGCTCTCAATAATTGAGGCAAATCTTAAAATCATCATTTTCAGATATCTTTACATTAAGACTTTTAATTTTGCCTGATTATGAGGGCATGACTTTGTAAGCGTGCAATAAACAAATACAATTGCTACTCATAAAAAATTGGTTTGTCACGTGATCACAAAACTCATCAAGAATCTTGCTTTAACTGTGGAGACCTTGTAATTTTTTTTAAAAAACAAAACAGCATTTGTACTGAAATTATTCAGTTACTAATGTTTGAATCTTCATTTGGATTTGATATTTAGTTATATTTTTTAGCTATATTACATCTTTAATACTAAAAAACCAAAATGTGCTTTCTAATATTTAAAAATTATATTTTAAAAAATAAAAGCACATTTCGTTCCCCTTGTTCTGTTATCCTGGATTTTTTTTTTTAATGTATGAAAACTTTAATTATAGTTTAACTTGATATGAAAGAGTAGTAAATGCCACTGATTGATTGGTTCGATTCCCGATGAATGTAGGGATTTTTTCAAAATCTTATTTCTATTCCAGAGATGTCCTAGGGTTTATTCTGCCTTACGGTAGTTAAGAAAGACGAGCACCCCAATCATCTTCCCACCTTTCAGTCATCCATTCAGCTGATGATTTTTTGGAAATCGCTACCGTCTGTGCTGCCGAATCTCGTGTAATGATAAGTCGCTATACTTTCATGTCTCTATCTACCATTTTTTTCTGGAATGATTCAATAATCATTGTTTTATCAATTCTTTTACTGTAATTCCAACTCCCATTGAAAATAAATCAAAACTCAATTAAGAAGGAAAGACCTTAGAAGGCCCCAAGAGACCTTTTAAATGTAAGATAAGTCAGTAAATTCTTCTGAATAAGTAGCACCCTTAATCCATAATGAAAACTATCTCTTAAAGAATCGTTCACGGCTAATCCGATGCCACAATCTTTTAATGCAATGAAAATCCTGGAATTGATTCATTCGCGTTGACAACGCTCATGAAATATGAAACGCTTTCCCATCAAAAGTAGTTCAGTATTTAAATCATCAACCGATTGCACTTAAAACGAATGTAAGTGTTAATAGAAAGTGCTTCTCCTGCAACAAGCATTTTTTTATGCTTCGTAATGTCTTTTTTCTACAACATTCAAAGGATAAATTACTTCATAGTTTATAATAAATAATGATACAAAACATATATACACTAATAATATAAAATTACATTAAAAGTAAAACAATATGAATATTTCGAGATCTACGAGATTTCTTTGCCAACTCAGATTTCTTTGTCAACTCATACGATAAGATAATCAAAAAATGTTAAAATTCGATAAAAAGTTTAATTTTCTGATAAGGAAAATTATAGAAAACGTTTAAGATGTAAATTTAATGGTATTAACATTTATTTGAACAAACAGATAGACGAAACAAACAGATAGAAACGTAGTTATTATTTCTTTTTCAGTATACCTTTATGTTATTGTTGGGTATCTTTTATTTTAGATACAGCGTGGAAGTTCCCGTACCTCCTATTATGTTATTATTATATTAAGGATACGGGAACTTCCCGGCCATCCTACATATTTAGATTTTGATGCTTCTCTTTATATAGTCAATGACCTGTCTATCATTTGACTATATCTGAATGGGAAAGTTTGACTCTTAGTGTGGTGCATTCAATACAGATACGAACCACTTTTTCTTCCAAGAAATCGCTTCACATAGTTTCTTTACTTCAAATCTCAAAAGTTTTTAGTTTCTTAAAGACTTGTTTTTAAAGATCGAAAGCTAACAGAAAACAAGTTATCATCGTCGCATTCTTAAAGCATTTGTGACATAAGCTATTGTCATCGTCTGGACTCAACAAGAGATAAATTCATCTGTTTACATCTGGATTCTGTTTTAGTCTCAATCTAAATACTGTTCGTGATCAGAATAAAGGAGTTTTAAGAGATTCTCTATCAACAGTTACTTACTGATAGTATTTGTAATAGCAGGGTAATAGTAACATTATGGGAACTTCCCGGCCACCTGTCTATCATACACTGGATACGTTAAATTAAATAAGGAAATTATTTCATTGCAATAAATCAACAAAAAAAGTTACAACAAACAAATGGGTTGTCAAGCTTAATAATTAATGAAGTAGAAAACTGATAGAAAACTACATAGACGATGTAGAACCACGTTTCAGGTAATTTATCTCTGACAGGACTTTTCTAGTGTAATTTGAGTAGCTGAAACTTGTATTTATAATTGCAACGATTTTCTTTTTATGGCAGAATTTCACAAAAGAGACATTTGTTAAGAATAAAAATAACCTAAATGAAGTATGTTACCAGATACATGTTATTTATTTCTTGTTATATGGAAATGAATGCATTATGTTTGATATTCTAAAATAATACGGTAGTAAAATTTAGAATTTTCGTTAATTGTCTAGTAAACTATCTACTTGAATAGGTTTTTCTTAATCAGATAATGTTGAAAACCCAAGTTTTAATATTAGGGTTTCCTAAAATTGATTTTGAAAAGTTGATTTTAGTCTAATAAACGTAATTAGACAAGAGCATCAATTTTTATGTTCTAGTAATAGAGGCTATTTATCTGTGGTCCGAGATTATTATGTACATGGTGTTTATACACACTATACATGAACGGAAAATTTACATTGGTAAAATTGTTGTTTCTCTGCAGGGAAAATTGGATGTAAATGTCCAAAAATTAGGCCTACTCTTCTGAAAAATTTGTTGCAAATGAAAAAAATTGATTAACGTGTAAGAGTGATTTAGATTCTGGTTGCAGTATAAAGTTGAACATATTAACTATGTCTTAAACCATAACTATAGAAAAGCTTAACAATCTCAATAAATTAACTATTCTACCTCTAACAGTTATAATAATATCATAAAAGGCAACGCCTTTTGGTGAAGTAGAACATCAACTATATCAACTACATTTTGGAATGACCATTTTATTAGTTGGTAGGGCTTCTGTCCTCAGGGTATTTGTTACAAACTGTAGTTCTTTATTTTGCCACAAGTTTGCCGACAAGGAAATAATGTTCTTGGCAAGGGACTTAGCATACCTTGTGGCTTTTGCCTAACGACCTCAAGGCGGTCCCTACATTCTTTGTGTTCTCAGAAAACTTTTGTATGTGTTCAATGCAGAAATCCAGTGTTAACATGTTTACTTTCCACAATCGTGGTCACAGAAATGTTTTATATTGAAGCTGACCGCGCCATACGAAAATATACATTAAGGCTACCTCAAGTGGCAAATTCTTTGAAAATAAGTTCTAGCTACCATGATTTAAAGACTAAATGGAAATCTCTACAAATCTATTTGCTCTTGTCCTTCAGTGGATCTATAATTAACGACTATATTAACTATGCTTTCACATTAGTGAAATATGTTTAAGTGATTCTATTTCACTGGCAACGATTTTTATAAAGTTGTCAGTATAAAGAACCAAATATTACTTAACGTAGAAGTACTACCTGGTTGGTATTAACAGGTTTACCTTTGCATTTGATCACTTGTCTTAACATTAAGTTTTTGCGTAAAGAAATTTCATGAGTGCTCGTCCCAAATTTACCACAGCCAGTAACCAACAGTATTGGTAAGTGTCATCATTATTGACAGTTTTTTAGTATAATAATTTTGTATTTTCGAGTACAAAATACATTGATATTTGCTTCGAACCTTTAAACGTTGGCAATATATTACTTAGAATAAATTATAAAATATAAATTTCTATATATTACAGGCTGCTTAATGCAAAATATTATCAAAGCTTTCATATTGTTATACATTTCAACTTTTTTTCTGACTTAACAAAAAGTGATTTTGACAGTAATAAAACTCAGTTTGTATAATTGTCATAAATTCTTGAAAATTATATTATTTCCAATCCCAATTTTCTCAAAACGTTTCCCATTTAATTATGGATGAAATAAACAACTTTTTTCAACGAATTTAAAAAGTGACTTATGGCGGAGTGCACCAAACTTCAATTAACTTTAACGGCTGCATTGTGGACGTAGCTAAAATTAGTGGGAGGGTGCTGCTGCAGAAAAATTTTAGCCTTTGTTTTAAAATTGTGTGAAAGGAAACAAACATATATAAAAAGAAAATTTATTCAGAAACTTGATAAATTTCTTTTTATACGTGTTTGTTTCCTGTCACACAATTTTAAAACAAGGGCTAAAAATTTTCTGCAGCAGCACCCCCCACTAATTTTAGCTACGTCCACAATGCAGCCGTTAAAGTTAATTGAAGTTTGGTGCACTCCGCCATAAGTCACACTACCCACTCTTAAAAAACGCATAGAGTAGACTGACTACTAACAAGTGACGTCACGAAATCCATCAATCAATCTTCATGTATTGCCATTTTCTTTATCTTATTCTAGGATTTTTAATAAAAAAAATATTCTTAATAAAAGAATAATAAAAAAAACTTCTTTGCTTCTAGAATTATTAACACTGATAAAAATTTTTATCTATAACTTACGTTACCGAAATCTTCAAGATTAGTAAATTAAAACTAATATTAGTTTGTAATCAAATAAGTTCGAACGCTTTAAAATGTTGTTTTATAATTTTTTTAAGATGGTGAAAATGATATAAACAAAAACCTATATTTATATTCTAATTATAATCGTAAAATTACAGACAGTCAGTATACCAATCATGCAAATTTTGAAACTTACTGAAAAAAAGTAATTAAATCAGCATTATTTCCTTAAATTGCCAAAATCGGAATAATTTTAATCGTATAAAGCAAACACGGAATGTATTACGTAAAAGACTTAACTCCCGTTCTTTAAGACGGTGAATAATAGAAATAGCGTAGAAATTCAATGATACGATTCCAATAGGTTTTTTGTTTTCTTCTCGTGCTAAATTTTCGACAAGGACCATTTGAAAAGATTTCAAATGTAAAGGTTAGTTCGTCTCTAAGCCTCGAATATGCATACGAAATTACAAGAAGAACCATCCAGTGGTTCAAAAGTTACTACGGATACACAAACACATGCAAACTGACAGTAAATGTTCAAGCTTTCCTATTGAACATAGGGTAAAACTCCAGTTGTTACATTTCAGAATAAACATTATCTTGCAGTGTAACCGCATTAATATTAAATTGTCATTTTAAAATAATGCTTATGTATAATCTTTTACATATCACTTTCAGATCTTTAAAAACTTATGATTTATTAAAAAAAAAACATATTCTACTTAAAATTAAGTTACTATAAAATGCATCCTAATAACCTTTATTATGCATAAATGCATAAACTAAGCTTCCTTTAGTGGTGGCACAGCCTCGTTAAATTAAAGATCTTGTTGAGCTGCTTTCTTAATAAATTATTTCTTTTAGATAAGTTTTCAGAAGATTTCTCTTTAAATTTATGATTAGAACTAATGGGTAAGTAAGACTCAAACATGAAACTTAATTAACTTCTAAATTTTAACCACATTAGACGTTGAAAAAAAAATAAATAGCTACAAAAATTTATAAAATATCCTAAAATATATATATAAAACAAGTATATAACGAATGCACTTTACCTAAATGAAAGCTACACCAGCCATTGCTATTGTAGCTTTTTAAGTGTAGTAACTAAATTAAGTGTCTGTTGAAGCTTTGATAATTCAATTTTCTTTCTTTAAATTGTAACATTGTGCGAGAATTTAGATATTTAAAATTAGCAATAGAGTTAAATAATGAAAACAATTTCAAATTTTAACCAGAACGATCCTGTCCTTTTTTTCAGGTTCTGCAAATTGCGCATTTGCAAAATATTCTTATTGAATAAAATTGGAAGAATGGGTTGTACAATACATTGCAACACTTTTGTATATGCTGTAAACTTCAATTTATCCTGATTTTTGTATCTCACTTACTCAGTTCTATCCTGTTTTTAAGAGATATCATAGCCACAAAATAGTGAGAATAGATTTCACTGACCACTAACCATTTCATATCTGAACAGAAGTTTCATAAATTATCTCATCTCTCCATTAATTTCGTTTAACCATATATCTAGCTTTTAACATCTTCTACTTAAGAGTCCTACCATTTACAAGAGCAATTTAGGAACTTTTTAGGACCTCCGTTTCGTATTAAACAGCATCAGTTATAACCTAAATTATTATTTTATGAGGTTTCTACACTTCAAGATAGTTCAAAAAGCCTATTGAATACATTTTCTTAAGAGGCACTTGACAATCTTTCTCAATTAAAATTCTTAATTTTATTCATAGATTTGGAATTAAATATACGATCGTCTTGAGTAGATTTCTTGTATTTTTTATGTTCACGTTTACTCGTCAAGGAGTTACGGAATTTTCTAGTGAAAAAAAAACAAAAAAAACACAATATTTGAACTTAAGACTCGAATTTGCATTCTGTTTGATTTTCTGTATGAGTTGTAGTCCAGTGGTTCATTAAAAAGTTTGTGCAGAGGCTTTTTTTAAAATTTGATTTAAGTTTAGGCAGTAATGAATTCATTGCTAAACTGAAAATAGCGGAGCTATTATTATTCTTATCTTACCACTTACAAATCTTTCACTTACATTTCTGCTTACAATTTTCTATAATCACAGAGAAACAAATTACAAAATAATCATTGTACATATGATTTGTTCACTGATAATTTTTCTACTCCACTACAGAATTCTGTGACCTGTAAGTTCGGTATAAGTCCGTTTCCGAGTTCTGTGGACCTGTGTTAGATAGTGATGTAACGATGAAATTGTGAAGTGTGCTTTCTTCTCTGTTAGATTACAGAAACAGTACAGTTTAATTACAACTGACGTTCATGGACTATACAAGAAAGCAACAATGCTATAAGGATTGTATTTCAGTTAGCAATTGGAAGAATTGTACACGGATGACGTAATATCCAACGTTTAAGCTAATTTTCCGCGAAACTCATTTTACTTATAACTTGCCTAAATTTATAAATAGAAATGAAATCACCAAGACTAAAGCATTCTACCATAGACGAAACAAATATTAGATTACATACTTAATGCAAGTTAATAATAATCATAAAAATTGCCATAAAAATATGAGTCTTTCGGCATAATCAATTGTAAAATATTCTTAAAATCTTACATATATTATTTTTACCTTTTTGAAGATCTTCTGGAAAAGATATATATATATGGTACTTACCTAAAAGAAAGAGAAAATAATACTTATAAGTTATACAAGAATACAAAGTATTTTAGGCATTAATTTTTAGAATTAATTATTTGATTTACGATTTTAATAACTGCAAAAAGTAGTCTAGTACAATCCAAACAAAATTCAATTAAGTTACAAGAAATACTTTTTAAAAATATTAAATATCTTTTTCAAATTTTAAAAACTATAATATAATCTGTCAATTTTAATCTTTTTATTAAAAATAGTACTTGTAGCAATAAAGCACGTAAAATTAATAAATTTATAAGCACGATAAATTTACAACATGTTTCATATTTCCAATGATGGATATAAGTTATAAATAATTATTTGCAATTTTAAAAAAATTATAGTTGAACCAACAACATCTGAACATATTATAGTTGAACCTCTCAGAAATGACGGGATAATTAAATAAATAATTCTCTTATTATTTTTCATATAATTCTAATCACAGAAATAAAGATGAAAGTTTGAATAAAAATATTTTTTTCTATTTTGTTTTTAATATCTGAAATTTTAAATTGATACTACAAACATAAACTCGTTCTTGTGCAAATTTTAACATGAAACAAAAGCAAGCTTTTTAACAAAAATACTTGTTTTAAATGTTAATAATTAGAGCTTCAAGTATTTCACACTACGAATTATGCAATAAACCTTCTTTTTTTTTGGTAATGCTAAATTGATTATAAGAAATATACTTTAAGACGCCTTGACTTTGTTTTTTGGAATTTGTTCCGAGAGTTTAGAATTGATGACTTCCAGTTACAAAGAAATGACGAACCTAGGAAATTATTTTATTTGGATTCATCAATCTTGTAACGTGGAAAAAAATCAGTAACATTGCTTTACGAGTAATCACAATCCAAAAGGTTAACTAAGGTTTCAATATTTCAAAACGAGCTATGGAATTATCTAGAAAATTCGACAAAACATTTGTGATTTGCGTATGTATGCAGAAATAAGGGCGCACGACTTCTTCCTAAAAAAAAAATATTCAGCGTCTACTTTAGATGCATCGATTGAGCGAAAGAGCCTCTACGTACATCACATTAACTTCACAATCATTTCGATATTGCACAGTGGGGTGGAGTTACTTTGAAAGAAGGAAAAAAAATGAATACATTACAAACATCAAATGAAATACGAATATAACCTTTCATAACTACCATTTGGACGGAAATTTGGGCTTATTAGCTTTTTTTCCCTGGTAATAACGCAAGAAAGAGCTCTTTCAATTGCAAAGTTATATCATTTGGCTACATCGAAATGGAACAGGCGGGAACAAAAAATGAAATCTCGCGATGAATCACGTGACCAAATAAGATCTATTTGCTTATCGTCCCTTCAAAGGTTCCTTTAAGAATGGATCCCCAGGCAGATACCCAAAAAAAAGTGGAGGAGGGGCGGAAGAAAGAAAGTAATCCTGAAAACTTAGCCATTAAAGAGAAAGGTTATTTATTATCTTTGTTTCTGATTTTAAAATATGCATTGATGGCCAAATAGGAGAGCTTGCCAGAGAGTAGTTCTGCGAATGTAAGGCATTAACTTTTCATCAGGAAATGCGCGCTTTGGTAGATGAATGGCACAGGCGTTTCATTTATGATATGCATTCGCCGATTGGTCGATCCTTCTATTCTGTAATTGTTTGGCAGTGCTTGGTTGAAGAGTAAATGTAACGAATAAGTGATTTGAAATGTGTAAGAACGATTTCGTAAAGGTCACCATTTTTGTAGAAAAAGAATTTGCCCAATAAATGTACTCTAAGAAGTGAAGACTTTTTGTCCAGAAAAATAAGTATTTCTTATTACATTATTATATTTAAAAGGAGTAACATTTTGAAATTTCTTTCCGAGTGCTTCTGTAAAGTGGTCTGTTGAGATTTGGGAAATAATCAATCAAAACTTACTGATGTACTAAGAAAAGAATATAATTGTTTTTTTTCTTTTATTCACTAATTCATATTGAGAAGTATTCGAGACCTTTCGACATTAATAGATCTTATCAAGAATGAGGAAACGGTACTGGACATTGTTACATAAAAGATTCTTAAGGCATCTATTCTAAAAGTATCCATTCAGCTATCAGTGAACTTAACTGCTAAATAAATAGCAGCTTGCAATCATTACCAAAGTTGTCTCAAATATTAAGTATTTCTCGGGCCCTTTACCAATTTAAGCACCAATTTTAACTATATCTTAAAGAATGTCATGGAAAATAGGATTCAAACCACATTACGTATATCTGTTTATTTTTTATTAAATTACAATATTTTATAATTACACAAGCTGTATAGTATAATTACATAGCTACTGAGTTTGATACTTGATGACAAGGTAATGACCACGTGACTAAATTCTTGTTTACGTAATCCTTGACCTGTCTAAATGGATAAAACCGCCGGTTCTCGATAAGTCTGTAAACATCCAATTTCATGCCTATCTCCTTTAAGCTTTTTTCATTCTCTCATCATCACACACACACCTACTTCATAGGTTACAAAGACCTGGGTTGTTTTTTTTTTGTTTTTTTAATAATTACACAAAGTTTAAAAAGAAACAAAGTTTCAGACTCACAGATAATCACAGTCATTCTACTAACAGGATATCATACTGGTATCTTTACACTCGGCAAACTTTTTAACAGGCATACAACTTAACAAATTCTTTATTTTACGTATCTCTTTTCTGTTTTTCTATCCTCAACTTTTTACTATAACAATCAAATTTTCAGATTTAGAATTTAGATGAAAACTTCTAAATCTGAAAAATTATGAAAATGTGAACATTTAGTGCAAAAAATTTGTATTTGTATTTGTAAAATTCAGAAAATCTTAATACCCCGAAAAAAACTTAATAATAATTAATTTCATTTATTCCTGAATGTCTGAAGTTACGTATTATAAAGAACTTCGGACATTACTTTTTTTTTATTAAGTTGAAGTATTTGGTTCCAACTTTTCCAGGCAAAGTTAGTAAAGATTTGTAGTTCCCAATTTCAATTAGGCTTATTGGTTTGTTCGAAATTAGGGAGGTTAATTATGTTTCTTCCATTTCAAGAACTTGGCTTCTGGCCATCTGCGATACTTGGACTATTCTATTGATTAATAGATAGATAATAGGGAAGACTCGAAGATTTAAAGCCCTGCAGGATTTATTTGTTAAAACAACATCAGACAAATCGCCTTAAGGAATGGGGTCAATGAAATACAATCAGAAACCCTTAGAACTGTTGGCGACTTGAAATATTACTTTTGACACCACAAGGCTTTTTTACCATTAGTTTTCATGTATAAGAATAAACATTTTTTATTAAAATAGATAAAGTTTTCTAACTTAGTTGATACTTAAGAAATGTAAATAGATTCTAAACAAAATTAACGGTTATGCATTTTGAAAACTTGATACTATTATTTGTCCAAGCAACATTTCTAAAGTGCGACATGACACTCTTCAATCATAGTTCAAATATCAGTTTTTTTTATTTTAAATATAAGCACGGTATGGGAATTTCAAATAAAAATATAATTATGAAAACGTTAAGTCCTGAATGTTTATTTCATAGACACCGTAATTCTTTGGTTTCAGTAATATGTTTAAGTTTATAGTTTTTTCTGTTTATGATATCGTGTGTTTGGTCCTCTAATCAATCAAGAAAAGTAGCATTTCCTTTGTTTTTTGGGGATTTTTCTAATTGTGCAGTAATATTTGACCTGTTACTTAAGTAGACAAGTACACAATCGAGTTGCAAAGATTTAATATAAAAACGTTTCCTCTACATTAACTCTAAAAGTCAGCTTAGTAAAACCAAGCATTGCCGAAAAATCTCCAAAGAGTTCTTCATTCTTTTATTGTTAATCTTTCATTTCCTTTTTCACTGATGCTGCGTTAACCACTTAACAAAACATTTATCACTTATTGTAACTCATTTCTACTGAACTCTAAAACCCATTACTTGAATTTTAAATTTCTGAAATTTCGAATATTTCAATATTTATTCCTTCAGAAATAAAAAAAGTCACGCCCTTAGCTACATAAACATTGGATTTTTTTGAAAACATCATGAATTTTTACATTTCAACGATGGCAAAATATTGTCTGCACTATATAAATAAATCTGATTTTATTTCAAGATCAAGAAGCTAAATTCAGGCAATGTTCAAATAAAGATCCAATAACAGTTCAGGAAAAGATAAATTATTGTTAAAAAGTTTCTTTGCAAGTTATGGAACACTGTAAGTCGTGTTCTATCTTTTGTAATTTCAACTTTAATGCTTTAAGTTAAATCGGTCGTTAATTTTTCTTGTTAGCAATTATACTTAGTGTGATTACTCAAATAATTGAGCAGAAGATACTAGAAACATACTGATCTGCAGAGATGTTACATAACAAAAACAGATTCAGGTATCACGGAAGTTGGAGTAATTGCTTACTTATTTTATTTTGACATTCTTTAAAATTCTCTTCAATTAGGCTGATAATTGTAAAAACTTCTAGTTTCTGTTTCTTTTATTTCCGAGAAAGAAATTTCTTTTACATCTGTTATTTCTGCTGTCAATATATGTCATCAACACAATTTCTTATGTAAGAGAGAGATATTATATTTCTATTATATAATAAGTTTTGTTGGTATATTGAATAATAGCTAGTGTATTTAATACATACAGTATTGTCCATTTACGTACGGTTTTAGTTGATACACGATCTCGATTAAGAGATCATACTTTCTTCAAGAAATAACGATATAATACCGAAATAGAACTGAAATTTAACATCCAAAAAAATTTTCCTTTCTTAAAATATCTTTTACATTCCGTAAAGGGACATTAAGGCGTCTTCTACCAATTTTTGAACTTTAAAATCATTGAAGTCCAAAATAAATGCCTTAGTACTTGATTTCAATAAGATTCAAAATTGGGAACAGGAACCTAGACTTCCAAATTTAGATCTAGATCTTCCAAATAAAAGATATTTGATGTGAAGATTTTTGAGTCAAATTTTAAAAGTTGTTCTATCAACAATATAGCCACCTGTCTAATTTCGTAGTAGTTTAATACAAAAATTATAAAAGTTACAAAAACATACGACCTCGGTTTCAGTTACATTGGATCGTAACCTTTTTCAGACTTTTATAATTTTTGTATTAAACTACTATGAAATTAGACAGGTGTACAGGCTATATTGTTGATAGACTAAGTATGAACAGTACACGTAAAATCATTACTAAATTCATTTTAAAAGTTGCTATGGTTATAAAAACCCCAAAAACAATAAACAAACAAATATAAGAATATAATAGAAAATGAAACATTAAATTTTAGGATATTTTACGCACACACAATATTCTGCAACTTTAATTAATTCGCCTTGAATTATATTTTGTGACTTTTTTTATAATCACTGTTATATTAATAATTCATAAAATACATCGTTAAAGCAAATGGAGATACATTTCATACTTCGTACTTTTACTAACGAGCAGTAATTAGATAATTGGAAGTTTCTAATTGTAAAAAAATGATAAAATCACAGAAATACGAAAGCAAGATTTTTTTGGTTATGTTTTGAACGTAAACTTTGGGTAATTGCTTAAAGTAAAGAGTGTAATTCTATTTTAAGTGCTTCTTTAGTACTTAGGAGAACTGTCCCGATACTGAAAACATTATTTTCAGCTCTTAATAAATTTTTTCTGAGGAATGGCCAAGCTGTGAATGACTGAAACAGTGCCATCCCGTCTTCAAAATAGAAAGACGTATAAGCAAATCGTTCATATTTCTTGTCGTTACGATCCTCAGATAATTTCAGTGCATTCTGCAGTAACGGAACAACGGTTTCTGCCGCTGCTCTCATCTAATAGTAATACTGCTTCGGCAACGTTCCATTATGCCACACGTGTGCAATTGTAAAATGGCTTAATTACCGAGAATGCAATTTAGGCCTAAGTGCGCTATTAATGAAATACATGCCAACAAGAATTTTAATACTTCGTTCAGCAAAATGAATCTTTGTTTGGTAGATGTGAGTATGTGTGTGTGTGTATGTAGAAGGGGAGGTGGTGTCCAATGAAAGAAGGGGGAGGGGATAGTGGTGAGGGATTCCGCTTCAAAAATCCCACGAAATGATTCTTTGTCCACTCAGGTGGCAAGGAAAATGCGCGTGGGTGTAATGTTAATCCTCCCTTTCTGCTAACCCCCCTCTACCAGACGAAATGGGTTCTCCTTGATAAATGTACGCATGGTGAGCGGCACACTTTTTGCGCTCATTCATCATGGGCTTCGCGGGGGGTACAAGGCCCTCCACTCCCGAGAACCAATGAAGACACAACGATGGCTGACCTCAACCCTTCGAGCACCAAAACAGCGCCGCCGCCGGCCCCTCAGATAAACTCAACATGGTGACGGAGATGTTCGAGTACTTTTATTTGCGTGATAAAACCTTTATGGGTTGGAGGATGCGTCGGTGGTAGAGGATTTATTTGCTCATGGTAACAAGGCTCCTTGCATGGTAAAGACATGAAAGTCTGGTGGAAATTAACAGGGATACTGGTTACCATACGTGCAGTTAAAAGCAAACGTGTTGGGCTTCTAACACACGCTCCAGTTAACTTATTACTACAACTGGACTTTCTTCCCAAGCGCCATTTCGCCTTCAGAATTGTGATCATATTTTAGCTTTCGTTAATGTGGTCATGTGAGGCATTTCGTATTCAAATATGTCATAAAACTGCCATGTTTTTATCTATCACGAACTGTTCATCTTTCAAAGCAAACAAGTAAGATCTTTAGAATTTAATTTTAGCTTATTAAGTAAAAGACAACTAAAACAATTATGCAACAACAAACCTACCTATTAACTTATAAAACTAAATCTACCTAAATGGACAATGACTATAATAGCAGCTAAAATAAATAGAAAATTACCGATTTTCAGTTGTTGATTTGAACGAATCGATGTAACATCAAACAACAACAATTATCAATAGTTTTTGATTAATTTTTGAAACAACGTTTGATTTTCATTAGCTCAGTAAACACGGAAAGAAAATAGAATATATGGTTCTATAGACAAAAATGTAAATATGATGTATTTCCATCTAGCAAAACGCGAAATTTTCACAACTATCTGAAATTAAATAAGAAAGAAAAACTAATGATGTATCTTTTCTTACATCTGTAAACCTTGAAAAGGGGATTTGTTAAGAACGGAAAGAGACAGATAACTGTTATTATATTAAAGTTTTAGCAGTGTAGTGATGATTGTCATTTCAACTGCAGTTTTGTTTTAATATTTTCTCGAATGAAATTACATGATGAAGATGCTTTAACCATCGCAAATCTTAATTATTTAACCTGTTCCTAACTGGAATGGTCGCTCATATATTTGAAATTTCCTGAATTTCAATTTTTCTAGCATATTCGGACAGATGACGATTTGTATTATTAATAATAATCTCCATCACGAACATCTATTTAAATTCTCTATTTAAATACTCCTAATATCGGTTCTTATTCCTGAACTTTTCCTGAACTTTTGCTGATATTTACGACACATGTGTCAAAACTGTTAACAACGTAAATCATCGTAATGGCTCTCTTGTTCTTGTGATAAGCTTTCGACTGTTATTATTATTAATAATAATATATTATTATCACAAAAAGCTTAATTTTTAAATACAAAAGTAATTTCCAGAAATGAGATTTTTTTCATAAAAAAAGTAATATACTCTAAATTATCGTTGGTATTTAATATTCTTTATTTTATTTATTTTTTATTTTTTTTTATTTTATTTAATTTTTGCTTGATTCATGAAAAGTGTATCCATATGTGTGTTCGGCTCATTTACATCTGTTAAAGTTTTTCAAATAAGCTTACAACATAAATGTAAGCCAAAAAAATTCGAAAAGTTATAATTATAAAATACAACAATTCTAAAATATTGCTATATAGTTCGCATGCAAATTTAATTCATTCATATATATTCATATTTTATGAAGATGAAAGATTCTAATGTTCTTTTTTTTAATAATTACGTTCCAGTTAAAGGTTTCAGCTTTACCAATAGTTATCATAATATTTCTTAAATTACGAAAATTAACAAGTCAGTAAAAAAAAACGTATTTTAATTATTAATAATGGTAATATTAGTAACTGATATTTTTTTGTCCAAATCCATAACTTTTATTTGCTTAATAACCATATATGTAGATGATTAATTGTGAAGCAAATTTCCTTTTTTACTTTTAGCTGTGCTTCCGGAGGTTAAAAGAAATTTATTTTTGTTGTATTTTTCTACTGAAATTTCGAAATTCCCTTCCAGATCCGTCAGCTCCAACCACGATATATAGGTGTGATAAAGAGATGCTAGCCACTTATATGGGAGCGAGCACTAAAATTGCCAACCATTCTTTTTGCTCCACACCCCCTCTCTTTCCCTGTGCTGTAACCAATATCCTTTCTCTGCAACCTTCCCATGTGACAACGTATAAAGGACCCATTAGTTGCTCATCATATTTTTCCGCAACGATGCATCCAAATCTCCGGAGTGAGAGTAACGGAGGAAAGGAAGAGAGGGGTGCTTGAGTTATGCTCGCAAATTAATGCCTCCATTTTGGTACGGACGCGAAGAATGGATGCTGTTAATTCCCACTTTCTGCCGGTTTTGAGGAGTCCATAGCCGGGCAGAAAAAACATTAGTCATGCTACGAGTCCAGTTGCGGGGGCGGTGGCAAAGCTCGTTTGCTCTTTCGGAGTTTCCCACAACATAAAAGATGGGATCACAAAGAGAATGCAGGGGGTGACAGGGTGGGGATGAGAACAGGACAAAGAAAAAGAATTACCAGAACCATTATATCTCCGTAGGAATCGAGCAGCACTTGTATACGTGAAGAAAAATATTATAAAATGATATCGTATAAGAATGTATTAAAGGTATTTTATCACATTTTAATATACATCTATTATATATGTTTATAATAGCTTTTAAATGGAAATTTATGTTTCAAAATAAATTATTTAAACTTAAAAATATTGCATTTAAGCATAAATACAAGCGTATTTAAATTTAAGCATAAATTTAAGAATAAATAAATTCGTCCAATTTAAAATTCAATATTGAAGCATAACATACATGTGCTGGAATACTCTTGCCACCATTTTCAATGACCTTATCATCATTCAATCAATTCTCTTTTTCTCAAAAAAGTACTCCTGATTTTAAATTTGACAAACCTTATTTTAATATACAGTAGACTTCCTCGGAAAAGCTATGATATTAGCTTTTTATCTTCGCTTGATAATTAGACATCACAAGATAAAGAGGTAGTCAGACCTTTGTTTAGTCATTATCTGTGATCAAAATTATCCAGAAAATTATTAGTTCTAAAAAAGCTTTACAGTCTTGTCAAGTCAAACATTAGCTCAAAGATGATTTATCCGGCAGCTTTTAATGGATAGCTTTAGATTCTCTATAAAGTAGAAGATTTGGTATAAATCGAACCAAGAGGTAAAGAGCTATGGTTCCAAGACAGTCCACTTAATGCAAAACCTATTTTTCTTACAAAGACAGAACTTCAGTAGAAAGTTTGTCTTCTTAAAATTTGAAGATCCTATTCAGTTTAATGTACAACGATGCTGCAGACAAAGTATTGATATCCGAAGTAATTGCTTAATATCCACTTCAGATAAAAAATTAAGAAAAAAATAATTGTGAATTCGATTCCTTTTGTATTCTCTTACCCATTCTCATATGGTCTGTGAACTGTGAAAACTTCCTTGTTTTTCAGGTTTCAGCGATGTGCTTATCGCTCTGTGTCTCGGAGCCTGCCTCGGTATCTCTTCATACAAACAGTCCGACTTGAATAGTCTACTTTCGTTGATGCTCAGCGCTGTATCTACTTCTACATCCCAATCTGTATGTTATAAAGGCACACTTATAATCATAAAGTAAGAAGATATAAATTTTATATGTGTAAATCAACTCCTATTGGGCCTTTTTGTTTTTAATCCTATGTAGTTAGATTCAAGTGGAACCAATCAAGACTTAATTGTTAGTATTTCCCCAGCATAAATAAGTGCTGCAATGAAGGTAATAAAGGAAATTAAAAGTTATGCAAACAACACATTCGGTGTAACAATAAAAAGACATTCTTTTGTAATCGTAAAACGGAACGGACACAAAATGAAGGCATAAAGCGTAACTATAAACAGCTTGGTAAACCACAAAAGGGCGCAACTGAAGGCAGCATTAAGGCAACAACTTCATTAACAACTAATATTTTACAGAAACTGCTTCTCAAAACTAGGGTTTGGTTTTAAATCTGTCCCTTAAATATTACTTGAAGTTAGATTCTGTTGCTTATATGAATACAGAAGAACCATAGTTGCTTAAAAAAAATATCGTTGAACAAAGGTCGAAGACAGAGGAATGAAATATGATAGAAATGTCAGTTCAGTTCTTTTGCAGGATTCTTGTGCAACAGATCATAAGATGTCGAAGAAGAAAGAAATTGAAAACTATATCTTTAAAAATAGTTTCCCTAAACAACACAATACAAAAGTTTGATTGAAAAGGTTTGGACTACAAGTCCACTTTTTTTATACATTTATGCATCAGCCAAAACTACACAGCGGGAAAAAGTCTATATTTATGCTTAGAATACAAACTTATAACTGTAATAACCCTTTTCTTGAGTTTCATTTACATTTTCTTTCATCTACATCATTAAAAGAAAAGTTTATTTTTTTATTGGCCCTATCTCCTCCGAAACCATAAGACACAGAAATACAAAAAAGGTGGCAAATGTTAGATATACTATTGAGGATGCTCATATTTTCGTTTTTATCTATGCGGATCAACGGGACGTCCCGGATCTTCGAAACGCGCTCGTGGATTGTGAGAAAGCGGTTATGGTGAGAAAATTATCTCAGTATCCCCGATCACAGGTTTGCTAGTTGCTTATTAAAGTAACTGTAAATAGAACCCAAGAAGAGTAAAATTCCATTAAAAAAAAAAGAGAGAAAACAGATATAATCAAAAAGAAATTTGGCCAAGAAAAGCTTAATTACATAATAATCAGCATTAAAACAGATCACGTTACAAAATGTAGTATATATGTATAGAAAATAAAAGTTTAGAAATATTTACTTATGAAATTGTAATAATTATCACTATTATACCAAGAATATCCATTTAAGAATAAAATGACCATCCTCAACAAACTGTAAATTTTAGAGTGGTTCATTTTATATGATATTGATATCCATAAAATTATGTAAATGAGTACAGAAATATTATTTGGTTTGAAATAAGTAATTTTTAATTGATTTTGACACTGCATAATTTCAATAATAATAAGTTATTACTAAACCGAATAATCACTTAATTTTTTCTATTAGTAAAAATCTATCTTAAAGAATGAAAGAACGATTATGATTCCATAATCGCCTAAAATAAATTGTTAATAGTTTTAATCATAGAATTTGATATTCCTACATTATTAGGTAGAATAGATGTAATGTAAAAGATTCCTAAATTGCAACAGCTAAACTATCTTCTCATAAAATTTCTTTTTAAAGCTTATAATCTATCACTTTTAAGAATATTAATATCTAATTCACTTTTTAATAATGTAAATCTGAATAACAAATATGATCAGGTAATCAATATGTTTTTATATATTTCGTAGCCTTCTCATATTTTCAATTATTATAGTTATTAATGAGTATAATAGATTATATTCCTTATCTGAGTTGTTTAAAATTTTAAATCTTATTTTAAAGTGAAGATTTACTTATCAATTAGTAATAATTATTATAATTAATAATTTCTTATTTAGTTTCTAGAATAGTTTGTTTGTTTTTATATATTTTTTAAAACTTTATTGAGTTCTTTATGACAATATATAAACATTACAATATCTAAATAAATTTTAGATATTTAATGGGTAATATTTTAAAATGAATAAATAAATAAATAAATAAATAAATAAATAAATAAATAAATAAATAAATAAATGCATTACTTTAAAAGAGGTTTTAACGTGTGTTTTTACCTTTTTTTTTAGATCTATTTAGATCTCGTAAATAAATAAAATTCAGATATACATAAACAAATAAAATAATCTGCCAGTCGCAAATTTCTTACTTAAATTGAGTTTTAACCTTTTTTAATTATCTATTCTTATTATAAATTTTTTTCTTACATGTCTCTTTTAACATTGCATTGTAGTCTATTTCTATTTTTTTTAAAAAAAATAGTTTATTCTTTCATTTTCTTTTATAGTTAATTTCAGTATTATTACTTAATTTCTCAAATACTTTCAATAACATTTAATAACTAATACTCATAACGAACTACAAAACTTAAAGGCAATATTTCGTCCTTTTTACAGGACTTTGACGAGCCATTTTGTTCTAAACTAAACAATATCACAACTCAAGAATTCACAAATTTTACAATAATAGAACGTGACACTTAATCACGCTCAAATTATTAAAGCCAAATAACAATATTAGAAGTTAATTCTTTAAATTTTTAAAATTTTTAAAAAATATTAAAATTTTAAAGTCCTTTCCTGATATAAGCTTCCAATGTCCTTGTGATTTAGAAAATAAAAAGGACGAAATATTGCCTTTAAGTTTTGTAGTTCGTTATGAGTATTAATTTCAGTATTATGTTTGAAAAATGTTCAAAATTCCTATTCTGAATTAAGGTTCGACTTACAACTGCAGCGATCAAACTTTAAGATCATTCTAGATCGTAGAAACCTTGTTTGCTGCAAAACATTTATTTTAAAGCCTAAATTTTTCGACATTAACAATATGACTTTCTGGCATTTAACTTAGTTTATATGTCGCTTTATTTTTATAAGCACTGCCTTGAATACTGCCCCAGACACCTCTAGATGTAGTTTATTTTCAGTAGTGTCTGCTTCCATTGTCTGCAAACAGTAAAGTAAATTTAAATAAGCTTTTCCTATAAATACAATAATGAACAACCATTACTGAGTTTTGCACAAAGTAAGGCAGGTTACCATTAAATGTGCACGACTCTTACAAGGGCTTTTCTGTGCAGAATTAAAACATTAAAATGCAAGTACACAGGCAAACGAGAACTTCTAAGTTCTAAAACTTTTATTCTTATTTCCCTTCTTCTGAAATTTAAAGCCACTAGAAAATTGGAAGAGTAACATTACCCTTTATCAAAACGAATACTAAGTGTTGTGCAGAATAAGGCTTAAAGTAGATTTTAATGTAGGTAAATGAATTCTGTAAATAAGTATTAGTACAACTTTAGTTTTGAATATTAAGAGAAAAGTATCAAATAATATAAAAATATTTTTAGTCATTCAAATGTGAGAAAATTCTGCAATTTGCTTAAAATATAATTAGTGAAATAGAAACAAAAAGCATTAGATCTTTCAAAGCATAGGACTGAAGTTGAATTTCTAAAACGGGACAGATAAGTTTAAGATAGAGTTGTAGAATCAAAATTGAAACGTTTTTTCTGAAGTGTATGTTATCACTTTATAATAATTATTAAAATACATTATTATTTCAATAACAATTATTCTGTTACATTTTAATATTCAATTTTAATTGGAATTTTGCAAAATCTGTTCAAAATGACCACGAATGTTATGTACTCTAATTAAATATCAAAAAGTTATCAACATGGGTGGTTTTGTTTTGAAGATCAGAACATCAGACATCAATTCAACTAAGTATAGAGAGAAGGAAACCACGCTTTGTTCTACATATACAATTCAAAAGACTGAAGAAAGAAAAGATTGCCTTTAATAGCCAAATTGGACTCTAACTTGCTTTGGAATTTAAATCTTTCTTAATCTTCTAATCTTTCTTAATCTTCAAATCTCATGTGAATTTCCATAACTGAATTCATCTCATGTACAATAAAAAACTACAGAACTTTTTTTTTGCGAGATTTCAGATTTTTTTTTACTATTTGTGATCAGAGAGAAAAGCAAGACAAAAATTGGCTGCTAGATTAAAAAACAAAATGTAATTTGCAAAAAAGCTTCATTGTATTTGTTTGGGTTCAAGAACTAACAAAAGAGCGTCTGAGAAAGGAAGCTTCTATGTGGAAACAACAAAAAACGAAAAAAAGTTGCAAAATGGTTTGCACAATTTTAAAGTATTTCCAACTTATTTCTAATAACTCATGCCAAATTTAAAAGCTGCTTTACTACAGAAAGGAAGAAAGCTTTTTAATTTTTGTGGAAAAGAATGATTGGAATGAAACAAAATTTTAAGAATGAGAGCAGATAGTAAATTATTCTCAATATATGAACTTTTACTTCCTTGTGAAACTCAGTGGAATTCCTTAAGTTATCTTTTAAAATTCTTCCCCAAGTTTCTAATCTCATGATTTATTTTAAATATATAGTAAAGTAATCAAAATAAAGTAAAAAATTGTTCACTAGTTTTTGTTAGTTAAAAATACAATCAATTTAATTTACTGCACATACATATAAGTTACAAATTTGTATGAAAATATGAAAAAATATGCTTTTTTTCCATTAACACAAATACATGCATTATACATACAAATAAATAAATGGATAGTTTCTTTTAATCAAGTATTTATAGTTAGAAAAATAGAATTTTACACCAAAAGAAAAGACAATCTCCCTAATAACCTAGTGAACCCCATTTTGTGATGATTTCATTGCACCGAACATTTTATTGTTCTTAGAATGATTTAAGTAAGTTCAAACTCAATGCCAGAAAATTCCTATCACGTATGAATTGTTTTTTGATTTTTAAATTTGCAATTGATACGATTTCAAAGGAAAGAAGAAGCAGCACTTACAATATAAAAACAACAAAAATGACGATTAACTACAACTTAGTTTTAATGACATTGCAGAAACGTTACAATTGATACTCTTAATATTTGTACTGTTTATATTTTGTTGTATTTTAAGATTCTAGTAAAGAAAATAATTAAAATTGCATTTCTATTTTAATAAATCTGACAGTAAGAATATTACATTTTCGCTAACAATCCTTACATAGTAGAAAAAAAAACCGCACTTCATTGTTTAGGATTTAGCAAAATTATGTAAAATCATTCGTTAGGCAATAATCAAAACTTTTAAATTCACAGACCTATCTAATCAGCAGATTTTATTTGTAAATATATTTTTCCAGAAGCCTCTAATGTTTTTCGATGTACTTTTGTACGTTTCGGAGATCCAGAACAGGAAGACAAACAGAAAGCTAATTTATGTACCTTTTTATATACATCATTGGTCGAGAGTAGATTAATTTAGTACATTTTTAAAGCGGGAAAATATAACTGATTTGTTGGCAGAGATTATAATTTAAGATGCTGGCACTGACATTTAAATGAAAGGTAACCTTTGTATTTCATAATAAACAATTCAATTGCCTTAATTATTACTCTACAAATATATTGTCAAGCTCATGCACATGTAATGAATTGGAAAAAGTTATTCAAACCATAAGCCAAACCTAAACTGTACAAGAGAATAAAAAAAGTTTAAATAAAGTACATGTCAGTGTAGCTCGAAAAATGAAATGTTAACTCATAAATATCATCATTCGACTACGTGTCAGTGTTATCTGATAACACTAATGAGATGGGTGCTAAAAATTATGGAATCAACAAACCTGAATGCAGAACAAAATGCACTGTTTCCATAAAAAGATTTTAGGCTAGTGACAAATGAGGAAAATGCCTGATAAGGTCCGGATATTAATCAAATTCGCTATACCAGCACAAGATACATCAGAATTGTAGACTGTTATAGTATTGAACTCCATAGGATAATTGGGCTAATAAAAATTATTTAATATAAATTACATGTTTCGAAAGAACTTTTGCTACATTTTCAAGTGAAATAGAACTGAATAACATGAAAACAATAGATGAACATATTACATCAAATTTCAAAAATAATTGACAACAATTCTTAAAAAAATATATCAAGATAAAACTGTAAGATTTTGTATAATATATTAATAAATCTCCTTTCATTTCACCGAGAAGCTTTTGTTCAGACATATTTGTTTGAGTCTGATTTTGAAAATTTAAAGCAACTGCCGAAAATCCATGACTTTAACTTATGTAAAAATACTTTTCAACTTTTTCATACTTTTTAAAATAGCGCCACTATTTTGGCTGATTTTAAGCTTTTCTTTTGTATCTAAGAAAATTGTATTTGAAAGACTGCTAAAGTCTCGGTGACATTAATTTAACTGCAGACAATCTGAAATCCTTTCGTCTTTGGACAGGTAACTCACCAATCAGAGAATCGATCAAGAAGATTTTATTATTCAAGGGAAAAATCAGTTTCAATAATATTTATGTAAAATCTCGTAAACAGTTAGGTTCCTTTAACAAAAAAAAAAAGTGCACCTCTAAATCGCCTGATTTTTACAGACGCACTCTTATAGCTCCAAACAGGAAGGCTTTGGAAAGAGTTAAAGATAAAAGATGGGGTTTGGTTTGGATCTCGCAACTATATCATTCTTTATAAAGGGGTTTATGGTGAGTGCATTTCGTCAGCCAATTGCAAAAAGTGCCTTCACTGGTCAACGTTGGGATTGAAGCAATGATTCCCAAGAAATCGCTTGAGGCTTCCTCGTCTGACGTAAGACAAACGTCTCTGTCTTCGACTGACCTCATGTCATCCTTCACTTTTGATTTTCACAACGGAGGAAGAACAAAGACAGAGAGAGGTAAACGATCTCTCTTTCCTAGAACGCTCGAGCCATCGATTAACCCCCGATCGTCGATCGCCAAAGATAACCTAATCTACAATGAAATGACAGCGAAAATCTATCTGATTTCTGATTACTTTGGACCAGAAACTTGAAGAAATTCTCAATGTATCTATATATAAATAGATTTAGATGGACAGTGAAATGAATAACAAAAGCATAAAATACGAACCATTAGAGACATAAGAAGAAGTTCCAGAAAGAACTTGCAGAATACTTTGCTTAAAATCTTACCTATACTTTTTCGTTTTTTCTTGAGTCGTGAAATAATACAAATAAAAAATTTCTGTTTATTTTTCAATTAGTCTAAGTATTTGATTGCTTGTTTCTCTGATAGCACATGTATTTCAGTGTGGAATTTTGAATGGTGCAAGAGAGCTAGAAGCTATGCTGTGCAGGAACAAGGTATGAATTTGAGAACAAGTCGTTGAATATTTAGAAGAAAGAAAGAAGCATCGAACCCGGATTCGAGCCCCGAGTAAGCCTATGGCTTCACCACTCGGATGTGCCGAACACTTATCTGCTAAACATAATGTTAATATTTTTATCATTTTTCTAAAAAAAAAGAAACTGAATCTTAAACTATTTACTTAAATAGAGGAATTAACCTTAATTACATTACAGCTTGTACTGACATTAGTTGGATTACTAAGCGGATTAATATGCTTTGTTTTAGATAGTCGTAGAAATCCTTTGCCGTTCCGGTGTGGTCTCGTGCGGAAGGCGGCGGCCTCTCAGAAGGCAGCTTCGTCGGACCCTGGGTTCGATTCCCGATTGCGGCTTAGTTGTTTCAATTTTCTGTGTTTGTCAGCCTCTTCTTCACGTTCTCTTCGGTCTGAAGCCATTCCATAATGACTTCCTGATGAAGGCAATGGGAACCCACCTTTCCCATTCTTTCCCCAGATGATTTTACGGGAATTCTACAGAATTTCCTAGAATGTTAACCATTCTAAGAACTGAATTACTTAAACAACAAAAACCGAAACCCTTTACATCGCTTCTATTGTTTCTATGGCATTTTTTGTCACCTCGCTGGAATTTCTCGGCAAGGCCATATACGGAAAAAATTAATTAAAATATAAAATTTTAGAACTTTTGTTCTTAAATTTACATGCCAAGTTTCAAGAAGACTTAGCCAAAAGTTCAAAAGCAGCCTCTGAATATCATTATAACAATAAATAACGATCCAATTGTCTTAGATTACAAAAATTCCTGTTCTCTTTGATGCCTCGTATATATTCCCTTAGCAAAAAAAGGTTTGTATTGAGTTGATGTCATCGAATTTTACAGCAAAGAACTGCAGGATACACATAAAAATAACTTTTTCATTCAGAAGAGAAGATAATAATAGAAATAAACTAAATTGAAATGTCATTAATTACTAGATCTTAATTCCACAGCTTCTGGATATAGAAAAATCTTTATAAATTAAAAAACAAAATGAAGAGATACAATGCTAATAATTATCGATTCTCCCGCAAGAGCGGCTGCTTATCGTGCTTTCTAGACTGCTCTAGCAGCGGTTTCGGTATTGTGAAGTGGGATTTTTACTTAAATAAAAATCGGGCATACTGTATTACGAAGGAGGCCACTTTATTATTTTATATTAATCCCATTTTATGTTTACGTAGAGTTGGTAATGGAAATGTTTTATATATTTTTTTGTAAGTTTTTATACATTTTTTGTCAGTTTTTTTCTAATATTTTATAGATTAGATTAGATTAATTGAAAGTCGGTGGCATGACTGCCGAGCACGTCGACCTGACAGGTCTTTTGTACTATCCCACGGAAATAAGGACAGACGGAGAGAAAGACTGAGAAAGGATGGTGTGAGAAATGCAGAGGAAACGGGAGAACCCCGGGAAAACCTGCCCACTGCGGATCGCCACCATTAATATTTTATAACTCCACTACTTGGCATCGGAGGGAAAAAAAACTAGAACAAGAAACTTTTAGAATGACTAGAATATGAAACAGTTTTCTTAAAATTTCGGCATTTTTTTAAAGTCGTGAAAACGACAAAATCAAAATCAAATATCTGCTGAATTCAAAGAGTATAAATCTTCCGTGGGCGAAAGATAATTAAAATTAATTACTCAGGACAATAAAATGTCAATATAATAACGATAAAAATACATTCTTTAGATTTCAATTTTTTTCATTGAGAATTTCTGTCTCCTTCTTGCGATAATTCCTCTTCAGAGACTCATTTGGAAAAGATTTCAAATATAAACTTTCAAATATAGATGTAGTCTTTAAATATATAAACCAAGTTTCAAGAAGATCCACCGAGTGGTTGAAAACTTATTGTGGCACACACAAACAAACACAATTATGCAGACTGAGTAATCTGATAAGCCACGCTTTCTTAGGAAAGTCGGCTACATGGTTTCCCAAATTTCAAAAAAAAAAATAATAAAATTAATAAAAATTTTGAATTTAAGATTTGCCGTTGCCTACTATATTGGCAGAAAATTAGTTAAAAGCGTTTAAAAGATATAAAAATCTATTTAAAACACGACGTTTCGGAATCTCATCTTCAGATTTCCTTATCAAGTGGGGAAGGAATTCGTTATCAAATGAGACATGGCGGCTGTATTTAATTTTGAATTTAATTTTTAAAAAAATTCTAGTTGTATCTAATTTCAAAAATGTTATTCTTCTAAAAAATAATGCTTGTCGATTAAATATAATTATAATTATTTTTTTAATTATAATTTTTAATTATAATTACTTTTATAGTGGATAATTATTTTCAAAACATAATACGAAATTTTTGAAAAAAAAAACTGTAAAACTTTTTAGAAAAAACAGTTTGGGGAAAAAGAATTTTTTCGGAAGTTATTTCGTTTCTATTTTCTTTTCCCCACAAAAATTAATTCGGAATTTTCATTCAGTTGTGATAATGTTACGCAATTGGCAAAACGGGAAACAATCAGGTATCGTGATAACGGCTGCATGAATATTAATAAAGAAGGTGCGAACATGTGTTGTAGTTGTTTTCCAGAGAGAGAAAAAAAAATACACATAAACACAAAGAAAAATGTGAGACGAGGAAAAAAATGGAAACTCAAACAAATCCATTTCTACTCAAATGATATAATGTCGGCCTACATTATCATAATTTAGCAGAAGTGACCCTGCTTTTGATGATCTGGCACATTTAAAGCGGTGAGAGCAGGTGCGTACGTACTTGACGTATGTAGAGGGTGCCACGGTTTTTTGAGGCCGCTGATTAGCCGCCGAGAACGGCCTGTATTTGGACATTCGCAATACATTTCGGGGACCGGCGTATAAACAAAAAAGAAAGGAAAAAAAACTCAGGGAGTATTGATTTAGGAATTACGGGCGTATGATTTCAGATTCCGTCTTTGAGAAGGAGAAGGGGAAAAAAAAGGTTGAGCGCGAAGGCAAATAAAGAGCGATCACGTGGACAAAACGGCGCTTCACCGTCTGTGTAAATAGAAGCATAAACGGGAGATCGAAAAGTACCAAATTAAATATAACTAAAGCAGAACTAATAACGAGTTATCGAGGGAATCCTTTATTTTTTTATTACTGATCAACGTATACAGAAAAGTCGCAGAACTCTGAAAGCTTCGAATATTCTGGAATAAATTTGCTATCAAATTAAGGGGAGTATATCTGTAAATGACTTGGAAGAGAATGAAAATTCAATGGATTCAAACGATTTGGAAGGAAAACAAAGAAGTAATAGAAGATTTAATAAAGTCAAGAATGGGAAAGTTTTTAGGAATCAGAATACTGTTTGCAAGAAAAAAGCGTAGTAATAAGTAATAAATACAAAAGAAAAAGTAGATTTAAAAAAAAAATCGATATATAAATTATTTTCAGTAATGTTATATTTATTTTAAATCTTTTTAGCTCTGAAAAATTCATATCTGCAGTTCTTTTTTTGTTCTCTCAATCCGAGGCAGTATTTGATAATAATACTGTGAATATCTCTAAATTTTCTATTTAATATGAGAAAATGATATTTTGAATATCTTAAGATTAACAAGAAGTTCCTAAAAACAATTTTTAAGTTTAAATCTTGCAATTTTTTTGAAAATAATTTCATTCCTTTCTCTCATTTTTTATAATGTGAAAATAATTTTTGTATAATATATGTATTATTTTTAATAATGATATTGCTGAAAACAAGAAACAGATTTTTTTTTACTATTAGTTGAAAAAAAAAATTAACTTCACAGTTGTTTACTTAAATTGTATGAATCCAATTAATGTTAATCATAATAAAGCTCGCGCTGACATTAATAGGAGTACTAAGAGGATTAATATAAATCCATAGAAACTTTCAAAATTAAAAAAAAAGTTATATAAAAGTTAGATCGTGTCTTGTCTTCAAATTTCAAAAACATTCATTTTGCTTTCAAGTCACCAGGTGAATCCAAAAATACTGACAGACTAAACTGATCAACCTTACTTTCCTGGTAAAATTGGATAAAAACATTTTTAGCGACCTATTTCGGAGCTATTGTATTTGTCCTGTCCGTCCGTGTCTGTCCACCCCTAAAAACTCCCGAACAAAAGGTCGGATCGACAAACGGACTTCACCATCATGTTCAGCGGCCCAAACAACGTAGGAATGGGGTATTATCAGGGGCCAACGGCCCCTCATGTTCGAGATATTTGGCATTGTTTTCATTGGATTTCCTCTATTAGCTTAAATGTTAAAAATGTAACCATCTCATTTCCGTTGTCAGCTACAGCTTGATGCTTAAGGTCTTCGATTAAGCAACCTTAAGATCTCCGTATACTGAAGGTTGTTGGTTCGAATCTCTACCTACTTTTTTTTGTTTTGTTTTTAATTTTTCCTAAAGTTAATGTACTTCTTTTTTATTATTATTTTTAAATTTTTTCTATTATTATGGGGTCGCCCTTCAATTTATGCTTTAGCACAAAATTATATTCACTTGTATTCAATATAAAACATAGTGCTAATGTTATAAGGAACCATTTACATATTGATCTACCATAAAAATTAAGAGATGACAGATAATTTTTTTTAATAACAGTATAAAATATAAATTAATACCTAATAGACAGTACAGTGAAAATTAAAAAAAATAGTAATTGGCATAGCATTAAAAAGATTAGGTGTTAATACATAAGTAGGCTAACGTAGGTTTCCTGTTTTTCAAATAACATCATTCAATTTACCTTTAATACATTACAGATTTGCAACTATTGTACCATTTACAACTTCATTAATACGAAGGACAGAGAAATTAAATTTTTTTAATTTTATCTTAAGTTAAAAAAAATTATAACTCAAAAGGATATATTGGGATACCAAAATTTTAGATGTAGATTTTGGGTTTCTAAAGGGAAATCCTTGTTGGTTTTGGTTCTTATCTGACAACAGTGTAGGAGTTTCAGACCTAATATATCCGATCCAATTACACGATATGTTTGAAATTTGATATACAGTATATTGAACTAACTGAAGAAAAGATGAACTGTGGAAGTGCATTGTTTTTTTTGTTTTTTTTTTTCTGAAATATCTGGATTTTTTTTCCGAAAGAATGTGAGATCCTACTTAATTCCTAACAAGGAAAACCAAATATTCAATTGTTAGATGGCTTTCATTAAATACTTTTCTTTTCTTTTAAGTTGTTTTTAGTTTAATCATTATATTTATGTATTTTTACATACAAAACAAGAGAATATTTACAGAATGGCTCAAAAATCACTACTCTTTCAGATGATTGACCAATCTCCTTTATTTCTATGACTTTACTTTTGACAGTAATTGACAATTAAGTTTTGTGCAGAAATTGTCTTCCCTCCTTTTCACACATAACTGAAGGTGTTCAACTACATTAAGATTGAAGGGGCTAAAAAAGAAAAAAGTCTTAGATAACTATTCATTGCTTACGGGCCACCCTACATCTTAAATGATTTCTTCAAAAAGTTGAAATTTCGTTATAAGAACATTTTTTTTCCAGAAGATTATTATTAGAAGAATTCAACAAGGGAGTGAATTTTTTTAATATCATCAGTCAAATCCTTAAATCGTGCAGATTTAAACAATTACACTCATAACTTTTCAATGGCATTTTAATAAGCCATTGAAATTACAAATTAAGTAAAAAAAAATTTTTTTCTAAAAGTTTTTTAAAATTTTTCATTAAAAATTCCGGAATTTCAATAATGTAAATTAAAAAAAAAAAAAAAAAACATTTAAATTTAATCAAAAATAAATTACAATAAGAAACAAATCCTAAATGCAGTTTTTCGTTCAGCCTTATCTGATATTGGTTTTTAATGAAAAAATAATTTATCTTTAAAAGGCGCTAAATGGGAGATTTCCATGTCTGTGCAAGTACTGATGCCGCAGCCCCAGACGAGTTGCTTTTCCCGCAGAGCATTTGCGTCATGTAGAGAAGTGACTATTAAGGCGGTGAGTGTGGTTGTAGTCATGTCTAGGGATGGATAGGTCCTTGAAAAGACGTAGATGGTTGAGAAACTTGAAGCTAACATGATCGTATATTTCAGAATTTCATTTCAAATAGCATAGACGTATTTAGTACAAAGTTAGTTTACTAATTATAAATAACTACCTAAATTAGCTATTCCGAATAACTTAACAAAATATATTAAAACATTAAATTTTTCCAATTTTAGAAGATTTTACCGTTTCTGCAAAAATATTAGAAGTAATATATAGGGATTTTTAAAGCTCGAAAACTTGATAATGATTTATGATAATTAATTCATAAAGTCCATTCATTAATTTAATATTTATTTGTTTTGAATAGTTTTGCAAATGGAATCTTTCAACAAGGCTGTATTTAACAGTGGATTCCTTTCGTTTGAGTCAGGCACAAAGTCATAATGTTTATCTTTTTCATGAATATTTTTCCAACTACATTTCCTGAAGTTGAATTTAAACCAGGAACAAAAGATTTCGTGGAACGAAAGAGGCGAATATCAAGTGCCAAGTGAAATACAGGCTGAATCTTTTCGTTTTAATTCTGTGTCAGTGGATCTGAAACTCTAATGACATATAGTAGCCATTTCTTGTGCAAAGCTTCTTCCGAAGTTCCAAGTATCTTCGAACAAGCTTTATCAATGATAGTTCAGAGATTACAGAAGACATATACGCATCCCAGTTTGTAATTTCTCTGAAATCAGGCTGCCGCCATAGCTCCTCTTATCACTAAAATATAAATTGACACAGCTCTAGCCCAGAACCTCGTAAGCAGCTTAAATTTGTATTCCACTATACCACTGTTTTTGATGTGGCATGACAGGAACTCAAATAAGCTTCTTATCGTGTATTTAAAACTACAAGTACTTAAATATGTCATGCATATTTAAATGCATTTTATTCAAAGAAGAACTCATTGTGAGCGGCCTTAAAGGGTATTGAAATCTCTCTCATAAACTCAGGCTGTACCCACTTTAACATATTATGAAAATTCCAAGTTAATTACAGAAAACAAAATTTCAAAATTTTAAAGCTGCACTCGTTACTCTGATATTACTCGTTGTGGACGCTAATTTTCAAAGCTTTATATTGGGTAAACTTTCTGTACTGCAGAATAGAACGAGATAATATAGTTCCACTTTCATGTAACAACTTTCATATCAGTGTGAAAAGGCGTGGCTTCTATACATTTAAAACAAAAATCTTGTAGATCAAAATTCTATCTATTGTAATTTTTTTATCCAGGAAATTATCTTAGCATCGCTCTTAAAATTTAGCACCAATTATAAATAATTTTTGACTTGGCATGGATGTTTAACTGTTTAATTCCAGATTTCAAGGACATTCAAGTCGACAACGTTTAGGATAGCACTTTCGATGTGGCCATTGATTGGTCTTTAGAGGATAGCACTATCAGTTTTGGGCTTACTTCTCGCTTTCTGATCATTTATTATTGGTTGCTTAGTAATTCGAATTTAAGAATTCTTTTCTGGGCGAATCATTGTATTTGTTTCACTAATTTCAAAATAGTTGGTAAATGTAAATTTTTCGTTGTATTTTAAGTTTGATGTTGCCCATTTAATACGAGGTGATTCTTCTTCCTAACAATTTTTATTTGTTTATTTCTCAAGGAAATTTCCACTTACAAAATCCGAATAACAATACAAATCTATTTACTTATCTTGTAGGGTTTGTATGGTGTCTGCTATCCCCCACAAGAGATTGAATAGTTAATGAATCCTAATTTACAATTTATAAACAAGTGACAGTCTAATTCTTTTATTTGAAAGCTTTTCTCATCGTTTAGAAGGAAATATGCACTTAAAATTGGCTTCATAAAAAAAAATATATTAGAATAAAAAAAATACCAAAACTAAAGCATGAATTTCAACAGCCATGGATTAGAAAAGTTAAAAATCCATTTAGTTGGAGTATGCTCTGATTAGATTAGACAGTTTAACTTCGAATTTGTGGAGTTACAAATAATAAAGTTGTAATAAGTTTTTAGCAAATAGAAAATCTAAAGATAGATTGATTGATCTCAATTGCGAAATAAGTATTCTTTTCCTTTGTGAATGCTTACACTACTTTAAAATACCAAGAAAAAAAAACAACTTTTTTTTTAAAGGAAAGTGGGCTTTAAGTTCGCTTATGGTAACATCTTTTCTTTTTTTATTTGTTGATTTGATACAGGATAAATTTAACTCATTGCCATTGTATGAGAGCAGATTCAATCCCACTAACACAGATAACAAATTTAACTCCAAGCAATATCCTGATCAATATAATTTTTCATAACGGTCATCCGCTGTACGTGACCCCAATGAGGTCAATATTGGACGCACTCCCAGAGTTTGGGACACCGCTCATTAACAGGGGCGCAGGAAGTTGCCTCCACTGCAAAATTCCTGCGAAAAGAAAGCCAGCGTGGAGCGGAGGGGAGGAGGGCTGATGGTACAAGAAGAGCTCACCTGATTTACGCCTTACGGCGGAAAAAAGATGTTTCTTCGTGGGAGAGTTGTGTGCCCCTTCTACCTCGCCCGGGACTCGTTTCCCGTGCGCCTCAGGTGCAAGATAGAAGGACGAGGCCCGTCGACACACACGCTTCAATATGCGGCGCACACAGTAAGGAGCCATTCTTATACTTCCTCATGGCGAAACGGCTTGAGAAAACCCAGCTCTTTCTCAATACTAGGGTAATTACGGCCCCTGAGAAACTGCTCAGGCCGCCTATTATCTAAGTTTCATTCTTTTTTTAAATCCCTTCACGGTTCGTGTTTCTGCAAAGGAGTTGCATCTCTAAGAAGAGCGGTCAATTAACTGCAGAACTTTTTTCCTTGTACAAAAAAAAAAATTGGAAACGAAATTATGCTCCAGTCGTTTTTTTCCCCCCGTTTTCCCTGTGCTGCTTTTCATCTGCATAAAAATATCAGATACAGAGCAAGAGGTCATAAATGCCGAAATAGAAGTAGGGAATAAAATAAAATCCAAATTGAACATCATGTCGTCGTTCGTACATCAAGAATAATCTAAAAAACCTCACAGACAGATTAGCCTCCACCCTCATAAATGTTATAGATGTTAAATAGAGGAAGCCTGCCTTGGTGAGTCTGCTGGCTTTGCTCAGAGTACGAAGACAATGATTTTCCTTCCCTACATGTGTTTTAATCCATAAACAAAAATTCAGAAACAATCTATTTATTTCACTATGCTTTAGCCCGATATCTTCAGATCCGAAAGCATTTTTGTGAAGCAGAATGATAAATAAATAAACAATAGGATCATAAATAAACAAGGAAATTCATAACTTGTTTCAGCTACGGCTTATAAATATTAACATAGGGAATAATTAGTGTTCATATTTATGATTAATCTTTTTGTATTTTTCAAAAGGTCCACTGGCGATAAGATTTCATTAATGGTAATTAATAATTCTTTTTTTCTAGAGAAATTAATTTTTTTATAAGATTGTAATATCCTGACACGGAATAGTTTTCTATAATATTCAAGATAGAGTAAATAATTCTATTGATAATTATATCAGGAATAATTTATTGCCTTTGCAAAGGAAAAAAATGAAAATGACGACATAATAGGATTACGTTAAACAATGGTAATATAGAAGCTTTTGCAAGTTTTAGGTCGAAATCATCTTCGCATGAAAAGTAAAACAAAACTTCCTCGTCGTCGTTGTTGGTAAATTACAGTGTGTTAAATTTTATAATTGAAAAGAAACGGCGCACAATTTTTCTAGAGAAAACGCCTATAGCATTACAGTAATTGTCTCGAGTTACCCAAAATGGTATGTGTCTCAAAATTGGCTTTAATAATACTGCTTTAACCTTAGAAATGCTTTAGTCTAATTACACAACATGATCTAGAAAACTTAAGTGATTATGATACTTACATAATATGAGAAAGTTATCTAGCACAAAAGGTACTACTGGTTGGCATGCCAACTCTACATTTGATTTTAATTTCTCTTTCGATTCTTTTAAGATAATTTTAATTTTCTTTTGTATTACTTTGTCAATTCATATACGGCAATTATTTGTAAAGGACCTCATATCCCTGAGCTAGTAGTTAATTATGAAATTATTATTATTTGAAAATTTCTGTATAGTAATTAGGATTACTATAATATATAGTATATAATTTTCATATAATATATAAAATAATGTAGTTGATAACTTTCACAGTCGAGCTGTTAGGTGCTCTAATGCATTACATTAAATTTCATTATAGAGAAATCGAATCTGATTTATTTAAAGATACGCATCTGAATAATTGAAAATACCAAACCAAAATTGTAATCTATTATTACTTAACTATCACACATTATGTGTCAAGCACGGCCAAGCTTGCTTGAATACTTCATATGTTTGAGAGCCGCAAGACTTGAGCAAATATTACGCACTTATGCTGGAGTATTTGCCAGTCATGTATTATAACGGATAGAAAATATCTGATTAATGAATGCATTACTATGCATTGCTAGGAACATAAATGAATTTGTTTATAGGAAAACTTGATGCGGGCATTACTGGTAACTGACAGTGCTTTAACTTGAATGGCAAATTGATATCACTCAATTGAAAATCGATCCTGGGAATAGTGACGACATCGCCTCTGATCCTTTCCCAACGAACTTCTGCCGTGTTTGAAGTGCGATGACACTCCTTAACGACCAATCCTATGCCATTACCGAGTCCGTTCTTTAGATTGAGATTGTGGAAGGAGTATCCACAACCGATCCTTTCTTCAGGCTCAGCTGATGAGATGGCATGCCGGAAAATGTGAGAATGTGAAAAAAAACTGCAAGATATTACATCTGCGCTGCAGTATTTCTGTGAGCAGGCAGGTATTTCTGTGAGCCGCACACTATATCAAAGAATCGCATGTGGCTTGCGAGCTGTAGTGTAACCATCCCTGATATAAATAGTTACAATGCAGAAATGTATTCATATGAAATTGAAACTATCGATTGTAACCCACTTAAAGCTTTGCCGATAAAATGTTGTGAAACGCTTCCGAGGACAAAATTTCATACAAAATTTCATGAAAATTGAGAAAGTCGGAGTTCAACTGTTAAGCCGCCAAACAAACTAAAAAAAGATGACAAAAATCCTTCTTAGAGACATATTCGCCCTCAAAAAAACAAAAACAAAACTACTAAATTAAGATATTGCAGTAATGCTTTTTTAATTCGAATAAATTTTAATTTTAGTTTGTCAATCTTCATCAATTAATAAACAATTTAATATGACTAAAGAAAAGAGCCAGAATGTTAAATGTTCCACAATTTGCGAACGATCTACTGCTTATTCCGCCAACGCCACTACACGAATAACTCAAGATGACGTAACAACTTGAATAATCCTTTTGTTATGTTAAACCAAAGAGCTGAGTCTCCAATAACTTGTAAAGAACAGAATACATAATAATTTCCTCTTTTTGAGGCACCACAAAACTTACCACAAGACGCAGAATAACATTGGATTACGACTTTAAAGATTTATTTTAATACTAACAATCCATTAATAATAAATGTAATATCATTAATTATTTAATAATTTTTCCTATCATATTTTATTCCTATCATTACATTACATTAATTAATTACATTAATTAAGTTTCTATGAATTAAAAATCATTTTAGTCCTACATCAATTGAAGTTTCTTTTTGTTAACAAAAGTTACATAATCAGTTTGAGCTGGAAAACAAACGAGATAAAGCCTCCTGCGATCACCAGTCAACAAGATGAGGTGAAGCGGGAGTGCTAACAAACATTTTGTATTTATTTGACAAATTGCTGAGTAAATCCCTAACAGTATAGGAGGACACATAACCAGGAAAAAACAAAGATCAACTTTGTCAGAGAATTGAATCTTTTGATCTAATACACACACAAGCACTTTGCCATTTAAGTTGGTAGCCACTTTTAAAAAGATTTCATCATTTAAAAATGGCATTAATGATATTGAAAAAAAATATTACTTATTTAGTGCGGATTGTTAAAGGACATATTTTTAAAATGAATTTTTTTGTTACAACTTATCTTGATTTCACTTTTAACATTAATGGAAAAATACAGCAAAAGAGCCTGAAAGTTACAAGTGGATTTGAAAGAATATCTTTTAAAGAAATGCTTGTTTGATATATGAACTTAATCTTAGAATATTTTTATGTAAATTTTCTGTAAAATAAGGAAGTTTCTCTCTTTTATGAACTATGGCCGGAATTAATGTTACAATATGTAAAAAGTTAGTACCAAGAAATTCCATCAATGATAGAGGATCATCATTTAGGTCGTGGCTGGAGGAATTGATGTGGTGACTGCATAATATATTGAATGAACATATATTACGTTGTCTGTATCTGTTCTGCAGTCATATTTTACAATTCATGCACCTCATTTAATCTACATCAAGCACTTACTACAATCATGCTTCAGACTCGTGGAAAAAGCAACGTTGAAAAAAATTTATGACAATAGATGCAGACATCTAATAAAAACTAAACCGTTCAAAAATATCATTTGGAACTATTGAGAGAATTTGAGAAAGAACTTGACGGAATTGGGGATGTTTTCAACTGGGGAGGTTTCTATCTCAGCGTTCCGACGGCAGCCTGCCAACATTTTCAGAGGCAGATCTTGTGCGCAATCTAACCTTGTAGGAAGTAGTTTTTTTGCCTTTAGCAGATTCTGTTGGATGTGTAAAGAGCGTTTTTTCCATGGATTCGATGCTACCATTCTTCATTCCTGCTTCTCTGGAGGTGGGCCTGTGCACTACTAAATGCACTTCCCCCTATTGGAAGTCAATGAATCAGACTTAATGGCAAAGGCGCTCACATTCCAACACCTGTATTGGAAGGCAACAGTTTGATCGAGAACGACAACGCCCTCTATAGCCAAAAACCAGAAAGAACAGAGCTAAAAATTCACCATGGAAAATTTGTAGCCTAACACAAATGCTAATGCATCGATTCAACAGCATATCTTTTATCATAGTCAAATGGGAAAAAAATGAGTTACGATCGAACATCAATGGGATGTATATTTTTTTTTAAATAGTATCTTTCAAGAATGCCAGAAACTCTTTGCCAAAAAGTGTTACAGATGATGGAACCGTCCATTAATTACACAAGAGATGGCAAGGGTAGATGTAGGAGGTAATCAATTCTTGTCGTTCATTCGTGATGTAATTAATTTGGCAAAGAAAGCAAAAGCTTCAATCAATCGTTAGAATCATACTTTGCTTCATATTTGCAGATTCACGATTGGACGAACATAACATTGGCAGATAGGAATAAATTTTGCATTATATTGTCCTAACATTGTTAGCTTTAGTGCAAAAAGGAAATATAACAGAGAAATACATTATGCAGAAATAACTTTCAAAATCACATTGTTATACTTTACGGCAATAGAGATTATGAAGTATAACAATGAAAAAACTGTGAAACTAGAAGAGTTTAAGAAATATACAAGAAAAGAGGAACTATGAAATACAAAAATTAAAAAACGTTATGAAAAATAACAAAATTAGTGAGGAAAGTCTTTGCTAAGTATATTTTCCTATTAAGATTTTAATTTTAAAGTATTTTAAACAGAAAAAAAGAATCACAGGAATTCACAGGATGATACAGCTTATTACAAGATTAATTACAAGATTTTATGTCAGTAGCCTATCATACACAGTAATAATGGTAATACTCGTCGAATTTGCTATTACTCTCGAGTACCATTTGTAGATATCTAATAGTATTCCATCATAGCTATTTAAAAAAAAAAAAAAAACTTATTCCTGTTGCGTATTCCTATTCCTTTGCTGTAAATTGGGTGAAATCAACACTAGATACAAAGCCGTCACATTATTATCCCGTCACTGTTACTTATATATTACATCTTACATTGTTACTAAAAATTATTAAAAACTGCTTTTTCTATCTCACTTATTTATTATATAATACCAAAAAGATAACAGTCAATTTTGATTGGGTGAAGAGGAGACTAAAATAATTATGCTCCTGTTTTAAGTTGATCTATGAGTAATCCTATCAAATTTCAAGGAAATCAGCCTAGTTGTTTTATTGCTATCCTTTTACATGCAGACCAATCAGATGAAGAAGAAAAGCTGAAACTGAATTCCAGTAACACTGTGGATGCGTAGTCAATTATGATTATCACTGTATTCTTACAACAAACAATCTTTTTAGGTTCTTTTGCTACGCTTAGTATCTTTAAGTTTAATTTAAAGTTAAAAAAACAAATCTAGAACTATCATCTTTAATTTTTCTTTTAATTAAGTTACGACTTAACTTTAACTCTCATGAATGCGAGTGGACATTGCCTTGGGGTTTTCCAATTCTTTTCTGCTTCGAGCACCCTCATCCTTTCCATCTTCGCAATCGTGTTTCTCCGATATATCGTTGTTTCCAGCACAGAGAACGCATGCAAATGGTAAGACAAAGGGAATGGGTCATCGTTGGCGGGTACGAAGCGGCGCTTCGGCAGGGGTCCCTTGTCACCGCTTTGAAACACGAGCAAGAACCTCGGTGACGAGAACCCTGCATGGGAATCTCCCTCAAACACCTACCATTTTTGAGAGTCCGCCAGGTCCGGATAAACTTCCGTACATCGACTTCGATCTTCACGAAGCTGTTTCTTCACGACGGAACACAAGCACAACGCCAACGAGACATCCCACGAATCGAAGGAATTTTAAACTTTAATCTTTGACCTAGGAAAACTCACTCTTATCAAAACTGAAAAGCAACCTTACGTTTCTTCGGAAAGGTGGAAGAACGTCAGTCTCGACTTTCCTGGCTTTTGAATAAATAATCTCTTACCATTCTGAATTTTATGTCAGAACTCATTAACCTAAATTTTATTCATAATTATAAATGCTGTTTCAGATTTCCAAATTCTCTGAATAAATTATTTTTCAATATCAAAACTACAACAGTGAATTTTTATTGCTAATAAATATTTATGCATTCAACTTTTCCTTTCATTTGCCTTACAGGCGTTTCGGATTCCTCTTTTTTTTTTATTTTCTCCACTTCTTTTAATTTTCCAGAAAGTTCCAACCAATTCCGTTACACATCAAAACTTTTAAATTTGTTTCTGTGCTCCAACTAACGATTGGAAAATGTGCTTAAAATTTCATTTCCAACAACCTTCTTTTCTCTCATTTTCTTCAAATCTTCATCACCTTCCACAGTAGAGTTTTTTATCTTCTCTGATAGAGTTTTGGCAAGCCATGTAACTTAGTTTAAAGAACAACTTCAAAAAATATATTTTTAAAGAGAATTCCTGATTAAGAGGCCGGAGTTTTCCAGCCAAACCAAAATTAAATTATTCTTAGATTGGCTTGTAGCTATTCGATTTTTCTTTCATAGCAGCATTTATCATTCCGCTGCCTGCAATTCAATCTGTTTCGAAGGAAAATTACATTTCCTCCATTGCTTAGAGCTATTCTAATTGAGTCCAAATTCGAACATTGACCCCCAGGAGTTACGGGAGGCTCAGAAAGGAAAAAAGAAGTAGATTTGCAGCAATTTGTGAAAATCAGGTACTTGTTTGATGCACAGGTGAACATTCCGGCGTCTCCAGTGCTATGAATATTTCAGCTGGATCCGGTGTCCGTGTAAAGCTCATGCATCATGAATTGCCATTCTAATAGCCTAATGTAGCGGGAAATATTTAGTTGATGATCAAATTTTGATAAGGGAAAGGCAGGCACTGTTCCCATCAATGAGGAAGTGACTGTGGATTCTATTTGTCAGATTTCGGCAGTCAGAGCTTCAATTACTCACCTGTACTTGTCATGACTTAAAGGACCTTGAATGCTGATTGTCATATGAATAACAAGGAAATATCCCCCTATTTGAAACTGATCTGCGATGCATTTACCAATTGAAAAGCATAGCAAATTTGAAAGTTAAGTTAAAATAACCTCTCTCGGACATAAAAGTTTGATTTGCCTAGTTTCAAATTCGATGTTGGTTCTAACTTGTTTTTCGAAATCTATAAGAAATTAATATGGTAAATAATAATTCTTGTTACAAATTGTATACATTATAAACACGTATACATACATATCTATAAATATATATATCCTCAAACTTTTAATACTATTTAAATTATTATTGTTATTGTTATTAATATATTCAATAAAGAATATTTTTAATATAACGTCTCATTATTAATATTCAGAATCGTGGTATTATACGACACACATAGGCTAAAATAATAATTTAAAACAAATTAAAAAACTGAACATTTTAGTGAATACAATTGACTATGTATTTCAATGCTGAAATAATGTCCAGCATGTTTGACTGAAGCTGTTCAGGTTTTAAAAGTTATACCTTTAAACTTTAAAATTTTAAACTTGACTTTTTTATTATTTCTAATTTGTAGTAAGTTAAATGTTAAAATGTATCCTTTAATGCTATGATTTTAAACAATTTAACAATGTTAAAATTATATATTGAGATTTTAATTATAAATAACAACAAAGATTAATGAAATAATAAAATATGTAAACAGCAGTTAAGAAAAGAAACTAGTTATCTATTGAAAATAAAATGTATTGCTTATTTTTAATATATCTGTAGGATAAATTGAAGTTGTTGCAAAAGGCGATAAAGTCTTAAGTTGTTTTTTTTCCTAACTAGACTAAAGAACTGTAAAAAAAGTTTCTTAAAATAAACATTTAATTTAATAATAATACATTGGTATTTTATTAGATGTATTTCAAGTTCCTACTTCCATAAGACAACATAAATAAGATAACTTTTATATTTTAATAGCCTATTAATATTTAATAAAAATAAACAAGCGTAACTACATTTTCTTAAATACATAAAATGATAAAATGAATGTAAACTTTTAGAGAAAACAACAATCGAAGTTGAAATAACGAATTACTGAAACTAACAATTCATGGAACATGAAAGAATAATCAAGTACTATTCTGAAAGCACAAGTAATGCTTATTAATTTACTAAACTATTGGAAAATAATTACTTTTTCTTTAAAAACCATCCTTCTTCTCATGATTATCATTATTTTTCAATCCCTTTTTTCTTGAAGAATTCGCCAAGTTTCTTTGTAGTTCACTCGAGTGAACGATTTCTTTTTCATTTAAATTTATGAACAACCTGCTTCTTCCAAATGCACAAAAATTAAAAATATATATCAAGGATATTCAGTGTACACTCCGTATATAACTTTTTTTACCTTTATAAACTTAAGGGACTTTCATTATTTGTATGTATGTTGCATCTGAACCAGTTATTTTACCGAGAGAACAATCATCCATGTTAAATCCGAATTTGAACCAAAGTTCAGGTTAGCAGAAGATCACCAACCTTATCCGGAAAACTACGTCTGGACTGCTCTAAGACGATTTTTTGTCAATTTTGGCAATTTTAAACTTTATTGAGAATAATAGGTATTCTGAATAGGCGAACAAGAAATGTATTCTGAAACGTGTAAGAAAATGTCATAAAAGTATCCCTAAACAAAAATAGTTTTGTATATGAATAAACATGTATCCAACATGTCTTTTTTTTTAAACCTATAGGTTCTGACACAATCGCGCTACTCATTTGCTTCGGAGCGACTTTTTTCTTTTTATTTAAGGTTTATTTCAACTGAATTTTACTGCATTTGGGCTGACGTCTGAAGTAAAACATTTTCTTTTTTCTTACGTCTGTAATTTTTCTAAAAATAGACTCCACAGGACGAAACATTTTTCAGCTTTGCAATCAGTACGTATTCGACGGTTTCAAATTAGGGGTGTAGACAGGATGTGGCAAACTTCCCAACCCATCTCCTCCAAAGTCCTCCTTACTGTCTGCAGTTACAGCAAAACAATTCTGTCTCTCGAAGCGCTATCGGCGTCGTAATTCATTGCCAACACGTTCCAAGTTCAAACATGCTCATGCGTCGATCAGGGCGAATTGCTCCGTCGATACGTCACGCATTATCCAGAGAACACGATGTTGTGGTCTTCTTTGTCGAGGCTCTACTCTGCCAGTTCGTCTCCTTTACCGAGCGATGATACTCTTCATAAAGGTCACTTCTCTGCAAGCTTAATGCACTGAAATGGCGATTCAAGCATTTAATTTTGGTTGACTTGTAGTTTTCAATGGATCACGAGCACAGCCATTGATGTGCTCATCAAAAACTCCCTTTCTTTCTCCTTTTTCCTGGCCATTCGTTTTGTCTTTTAACGGATTAAAGGAAGGAAAATTCTGCTTTAAACACGATCCATCACACGCACATCTACTTTCTTCTCTGATATTTTTACTCTGAATACTTATTTAACAAATTACTTATTATTTTAAAATAAATATGATTAGACTTAATAATAATAAATAGAGACTTAGACAACCTGAAAAAACTTGGAATCTACATTGAGTAAGACGTCATTTTTTTTAATAATTTACTATGAAAAATAAAAAATAAAAAAAAATCTGTAAATTATAAATTATCAAATGTCTATATTTATAATTTTCATTTGCTAAACATTAATTAAATTAACAAATTCTAACTTAAAATTATAAAAAATCCAGTTAAGTCACAGCAGGTGCCAACAATATGGATTAACTGCCACCACGACGACTCATCCAGTTGGAATTTTAATTTTTCACTTCAATAATGGATTTTAAGATCCAATGATTTCCTGTGGAAACTTTTATTAACTTAACGCGCAAATTTCTATGGTTTCGGAGGAAAGAAGTTTCAACGTCAGAAGAATGAATCGTATTTTTTTACAAGTTAAAACCCCAAGCATCAGGAAGATTCATTCATTGGTTCTAAAGTTATAATAATTAAAAACCAGTCACATAGTAATCTGAACTCTTCCTTTCATTCAGTAACGATATTAAAAATCACAAAAGTCACTAGACATCATTAAGAGCTATTTACCAATAGGAGGAAATTTCTTTATTTTTTACATTCTCCAAAGGAATTATTACAATTATACTTCGCTACCAATCTGGAAGTAAAGAATAGGAAACACAGACTGTGCGATGTGGCACCAATGCATCACAGGAACTCACAAGGGTCCAAAGTTAGAATGTTCATTCCAGTTGTTGGCAGTGCCTATACTAATGAAGATGTGACACTGATATCTTATTTATGTTAATTAGTAATTGTCTGTGTTTAGGAAAGAGTATTGTCAATTGTTTTTTGGAAAAATTTAAATATAACATATGAGTAAGACTTAGTAAATTTGTAATTTGTTTTTATTTTCTCCGAAGAAGAAACTTTGTCGCTATGTTCACTTTTTCTAATGATTTCTGCACATGTGCAAACAATTATCTTCACTTTATGATTATAATAATTAATATTGCAATTAAATTGTTAATAAAATATTTGCAGAAACAAAATCATTTATAAAAGCGTATTATTATGCGCAAGAGTTCTTCAGATTTATTGAATACAAATGTGATTTGACTTAGCTAAAATGTCTGCTGTGAATTATACTATTATATTAATAGTTTTCTCAACACAGATTCAATAAAACAGTCTAATTTTTTTTTCTTTCAATATATTTTAGATGAAGAGTATTTTTTTTGAATCTATCGACTTAGTAAATTAGTTACAGACAATTGTTCAATCGATAGGCAATCCTTAAAGCATCACGTTGTCTTCTCGTGAGTCTCGTTCTTTATCTACGAGATGATGAACTCGCCTTATCGCCACTTCCGTGAGGCGACACTTTTCAAGCAGAAACAGTAACGGATATAATTTCACTATTTGTCTGACGATGGTCTACTTTCTTCTCCAGATAAATGTAAGAAATAAGTAAGACTTATTACATAAAATCTTACTGTTCTTTAAGAAATAGCATTTGAATTATGTCGCTCTTATAGATCAACAAAGTTGAACGGTATCTAATACACTACTACATTATCTGCCCACATTAAAAACTTAGTCCTTCATCGCATTATATTTTACACACTGATTTAAAGTTACAGGCAAATGTGACTATTTTAAGTAATAAATAAAAAAATAATGAATTATTTATTTACTTACTTTATTACTTGTACACAATACTTTAAATTATTTACTTTATTTAAAGTATTTATTTTTCTCATCAATAATGACAGGAGAGCAATATGACGGCGTTTATTTGAGATAGAGTATTTTAAGTAAAAGTTTTGTTTTGTGTTTAAATATTATTTTTAATTTCTTCATTTATTTGAAGAAATGTCTCTAACGACTCTTCAGTTCGTCGGTTAGCGCCAGCTTCTGCACCTGCATTACTATGGAGTACTATGGAGAAAATCTTGCCAAAGTTGTAGCCTACTGCTATTTGTTCTTGTTGAACATTTTTTTTTAATCTCATGTAAGTGTCGAAAGCGGTTCTGCCATCTAGCGGAGAATGTACGAATTCTAGCTTTCTGCGTTTTTCTTCCAGTGTTTTTCTTCCTTTTGCAGAGATGATTTCTAAACGAACAACTCAGTATTTTAAGAATTTCTTAAACAATATATGTACAACATGGGTCAACTTTGATCTTCCTCTTTTTTAAGAAACCAAACTTCTTTTACCCCTTTAAAAGGGCATATTAGTGGAGTCCATATCATTTTCGAAGACCATAATAAAATTTATATTTTACCGAAAAACATTCCAACAATAAAAAATCCAAAAATTCAATGCATGAATTGTAAAACTTTATAAGATTCTTACAAAAAAAAGTATAGAAAGCTTACATATTAAAATGTAAACAATTTATTAAAATACAAATATATTCTTCTTCTAAATATAAATTTATCAAAATGGTTTAATGAATCTTCATTATATTTTTATTCGATAATTAATTTAATAAAGGAGAATTGGCAGAAATGCCCAACCACTGTATAGCGATAAGATAGATACATAAGAAAAGATCTCCTTAAATAGAACATTTTTTATTATTACGACTAGTCGCAATTATTAATCCGTTCGGAGTTATATAATTCTAGATATAACTTATCTAGTTGACATCTTAATTCCCGGATATATTAATTAATTATCATTTAATAATCATTTTTAGTAACAGTAAATATTATTTTCATTTATTACATGTAAATAAGAATTATTTACTTAAAATATATGATAGTTTTAAGTATATATAATAATTATTAAAAGTTAATTAAATAATAAAAATTCGAGAATTACGATGTCAACTAGATAGTCACGTCTAGACTTATATAACTACGAACGGACTAATAATTGAGACGACTCGTAACAATAAAATATGTTCTATTTAAGGAGATCATTCTATAGGTATATATCTTATCACTATACAAGGGTGGGGCAATTTTCCATACATTTGTGCCCATTGTCCTTTAAATCATAAAAAAAGTAATACAAAAAAGAGACAGTCGCAACCTCGTTTGTTTTTTCCCTTTATTTAAGCGATCATAATTTTATAAGCTCAAGTCTTGTTTACAAGCAAAATGGTTTGTTATAAATTGAATAATTTACAAGAGCAAAATTATATCAAAATTGATGTTCATCCAAGAGTTTTAACAGCCAGAGAAAAAGAATCATTTCTTCCAGTTATTTTTATTGACGTCAAAATTCCCTCCAAGGCATTTTTAATATCTGAAGATGTTATCGGTGAAATATTACCAGTGCCTTTTTATTTTTTTCGCTGCGGAGAGGCGTTATAATGTTTTGAGTTTCTGAAGCCTGTAATACAAGCGAATAGCGATTCGAAAGCAGCTTCAATCATCTTCAACGTGAAAAAAGCAGCTGCTCAAACTTTTGTGTCCCCGGAGAAGGGCAAAGGGGAGAAGGAGCCAGGTGTTAGAAACGGTTCCAATAATGACTATATCTATGGTAATGTGCTAGTAGCACATTTCACACATTTCTACCTTGCACAGCCTTGTTCCCTTTCGCCTTCGGATGAGAGATTGTATTAAAAACCACTGAAGGGGAAGAATTTATTGCATTCTGTGAGGGTAAAAAAAAGCAACACGAAGAAGCAACTCATTTCCATTGCGGATATTCGGAGCCCTAATGTTTCCTTGTTTTAAAAGTAATGGAATTGTGTTTGTGAAAATCTCTCGCGTAGAATATTCCAGATTAAGAGACGAAGGATAAAAAAATGTAACAAAGACTCTTCGTGACAGTTGATAAGAGTTTAAAATTTTCTCTGCTTCTTTTTTTTTAATCGTCTTGAAAATGAATCACCTTTACGTCAATACAACAACCTCCACCCACTCTCTCTTCGTGAGGGTGGAGAGAAGAAAAAAAGCACTGCTGCTAAAAGCAGCAATTCAGAAAACAAAGTGCTAATCTTCATGAATTTTGCATTATTGGACCACAATCCGTACATTCGATCTTCCCGGCGAGTGGCCATGTTCTCCCTGGTACTGCTTAGCATGTGATGCTAATGAGAAAATGCATTGGCTGACAGCAACTCAGTGGCAGTAGGGAGAGAAAAAAAATCAGAGCTGATGACTCAAGAAGGCATTGTAGGATTAATGCTTTTCGAAAAGGAACAAATGAACAAAAGTAGCCACTGAGAAAGGAAATACTTAAAGCTGAACAACCAACAACTTTTTAAGATTAGCACCAAAATAAACAAACAAAAATAAATTAACAAGAACAAACAAGAGCATAAGTGCATAAACAATAAACAAATTAGATCTCTTGATCGTATGCCTGTCACATTTGTCTACAAAGCTATAAACGTTTCTCTTTCAAATGTAGAAGCATTTTAAGCTCTTCTCATTTATTCAGAAATGTCATTTCATAAATATTAATGTAAATGGAAATATTACATTTACAACTTTTGTAAATCCATGAAAATCTTCCATTAACATGATATTATTCATAAGTAACTAATAAATAAAAATAAGTAATATAATAAACCCAATGAAATATAAGTAATGTAATGTACAATGGTAAAGCGTAATACTCCCGTAGGAGTGTTGTTGCAACAAGAAGCAAAATCAACCTGTGATATCAATATTAGTTTTATACACTATGTATTATATTTGTAATTTCCTTGATTTAAAAACAATATTAACAATTTTACACGCTAAAAATATTTAAAGAAATTACTTTCAAAAGTTAAGTACTTTAGAATAATTTTTAAATTGTGAGTTTGATTCAATTTTCAGTGAAATCATTTTATTTTACGACAAATTATTAAGTCCTTTATTCTATATGTCGTTGTGGCTTCTTTTTTTATATTTTTTTTTATTAATTTGCATTTTCTTTGATAATTCCATCAGAAATAATACATTTCAATTCTACAGATTTTTGTGTAATTTCCAGAAACTTCAATTTAATTTAGTTTCTCTTGTTATTGTATTTCTGGCCTTTGTTTCCAGGTCCGATGATGGGCGGTGGAGGTACTGTCCGAAACATGTAACTTTTTAATGTTTTATATTTTAACTTTTGTAATTTCTAAATGTGTCGTGGTCTACATATTTTTTTTTTGATGAAAAATACGATAGATGAAATTACGACCTGCACAGAAACATAAAACAATCACTAACAGTCCATAGCTTTCGCCTCAGTGTGACGAGGCATCTTCAGTGGATATATCCATTGTGATTGTTTTATGCTTGTGTTCAGGCTGTAATTTTATTTATTGTATATGTTTTATGTCTAATATTTCCACACACGTTTAATACATAGCATTATTATTCAGCATAATATTATTAATTACTACTAATAATAATTAATAGTATTATTGTACTAAAAACTCAGCAAATTTGTAATGGGAAAATAATGAAAACTTTCAGTTTTACTAAGGCAAGTTGAAATTATAAAAGCATATATACAGTAGATCCGTTGTGCGGATTATCGCGAGTACTGCGAAAAAATTTTTTAACTACCATTCTCAAAAAAACCAATTTTAATCCAAGCCAACAACAGGGAAAATACAATAGGCCCTACAGTGCGAAGATCGAAAATTACTGACAGGTTTATTGTGAATTGTGATCCTATAGGCCTTCTCGGAAATTGTGGATGCAAACGTAGAGCAAAGGTTTCTGCTTTTCTGTATATATTTTAAAAGTTTTACATAGTATGTTTTTTGTACAATAAAACGTAGTTTTTAACGAAATATTTTTTTTTCGTGTTTGCACCTCATTTTTAATCTTTTTTCGGGTTATCCGCGATTTTCGTTATCCGCGAAGTCCTTGCCACCCAATTCCGCGGGTAATCGGACTCTACTGTATATATATATATATATATATATACTGTATATATATTTAGAGATTTCATGTGTCTCTCATAGGATATTTTAAATTATTAATTTACAATCGTACTCAAATCATGCTATTTTCAATAATAATATTCTCTCTACACTGAACATAATACGACATAATACAAATTTTTTTTTTAAATATATATATTTTTTTTGGTAATATAAAAAATGAAGGAATGAATCATTTAAGTTGGAAAGTACTTATTAACTTTTTTAAATTGTTTTTTGACGTTGGGAATTATTACAGACAGTTGTCTAATAGACAATTCATAAATGCGATTTAATAAATAAAATTCTTCCTTGTGGAAGGGAAATTCATTTTTATGTCGAAGCCAAGATTATGCCTTTAAACTCCTGTAGATGAAGAAGATAACTGTGTCTGGTGATATTTAATACATTGGATCGCTTTCAAATGTTCTAGATAAAATTTTGATCGCTTTTTTTAATGTGGAAATAATGTCCCGAAAATAAACAATGCATGAATGCGCATCGTCAATGTTGATGACTCGGCGAAGAGATGCCAAAATTTTGAGGGACTTCTTCTTCTATCCAACAGTCGTCCTGAAGCCATTTCCCGAGATCGCCAGGAATCTGACGACAGCAGCGTTTTCCCATAAGCAAATGAAATGGTCGCGGGGGTGGCGAGGGGGAAGGGGAGGGGGATGGGAGGACGAAAGCGCCATTTACAGTCTGCGAAGAGGGCGTCTCTAAGTCAGGTTAAAGCAGGGGAGAGAAAACTGGCGGAACAGTTCTAAATCAAAGTGTCACGAGACAGTTCGACAGGAGAATTCCAAAATGTTCTCCGCCTTTCATATCTATCATCTGATTGGGGGTGTCAGCTCGTTCAATCACCCCCCCATCCCCTACACACACCTCCCAATCGGACCGTTCAATGGTCGACTCTTTACTATCGCGTTTTTTTTTCTCTCTTTTCTTTTGACTCCTAAATATAATGGAAATATTCTATAAGAACCCCCACCCCCACCCATCTTTTCTGGTTATCGCATCTTCAGTCACCATCGTCCCTGTCACAGTTCTTTCAGTGACAGATGTCATTTCCAATTCATATTCCAATATTATTAAATTTAAATTTGGACCTCCTCTGCACTGAGTCCTTTTTAGACTAACAATCATTATTCTATGCATTTTTCATCAGCCAAGCGGGGAGTGGAAGACCGGTCCAACGTTTCCTACGAGCCATCGAAGTTGCGACGCCATTAGCGGGGGCCGCACGTGGACGCTTCCCGAGCCTCCCTCCCCTCATTAGCATAATGATTCCATTCAGGGAGACGGCTTGCTTTGCCACTCCTCCATCAATCCCCCCCTCAACAAACAGCTACATCGCTCATGTTCATTCACACATCCAATGTGACTGCTTCTTTTTTCACTCCTTTTGCTAACAGTTGAGATTTTCACATTTGGAAGGAAAACCCAGCGAAAAAAAAACACACACAGAAAGTAAGAACGCGTCTCGTAGCGATGTTGAAAAATGGATGCACCACATTCTGACTTTAAAGAACCTAAAAAAAAAAGACGGAAAAAGATGATTCTCACAGATGGATGATTTATTTTAAACTTGTTTTTGAGATGATTAAAAATCGCTGTTTTGTATTTTTTTTAATGTAAGTTAATCTCCAGACACAGTTTAAAGTTTGGAGATAAATAATTTATAAAAGCTGATAAAAAAGATTAAAGGAATAAGTGTTACATTTTCTGAAAAACGCTTAAAACTGGATTATTACAAAAAAATAAAGAGAATTGTTTTTCTTAAACTACTTCCAGACGATATGCCGGTTCAAATGTTTTTGAATGTTTGTACACATGTTAAACAAAACCTCTACCACATTTCATGAAAATCGGATATTAAAGTATTAAACTATTTAGTTATAAATGGCTTTAAAGTGGAATGAATAGTCTAATAATATTATAAGTTCACTTTGGACATCATTTGAGATTTCTCAACTTCTTTGAGTTTCTATGAGTGGGATGGAGGGCCAGTTAATTTGGAATTGATCTAAATATTTGGTGAGCTGGGACGAAACGGGGCAGACTATAACCAGAAACGTGATAACCAGAACTTTCATTCAATTATTTAGTCAAAAAGGTATTTTGTCATACATTTATATTTTTATTTAGCAAGAAGTTCCTCAAAAAACTTTAAGCCTACATCTTTTAAATGTTATTCATTATAATTTTGTCATTACTTTATAAAAGTTATGAAACGCCGACGTTTATTTTTACATTATAATATCTGCTGAACACAAACAGTAGAAATTTCCTATTTCTGAAAAAGAAAATCTTTATTAAATACTTCTTTAAATTGAATCATCTTACTCATTTTAATTATCTAAGATGTTCTTCAACGAGATAAACGGTTAATATTCATTGTAAATATAATGTTAGATATCACTGTTTGAATTATAAAGCTTTTCCTATAGGGTCTTGTATTACCTTCTCGTGACAAATCCAATTTAGAAAAGAATTCAAATATAGAAGTTTGATCTACTATATATTGTAAACATTCATATCAAGTTCCAAGAAGATCCATCCAGCAGTTCAAGCGGTATTAGAGGGAACACACACACACACACACACACACACACACTCACTGATTTCCAACTGATTTCTTAAGCCTCATTTTCCTCGGAAGTAAATTAAAAGACTTGTCCTATCCTACTTTATTCTTTTATAAAGATTTTTTTTTCTCAATACATTTCTCTTGCAATTGCAAGAAAACGAAAAATATTGAAGTATTAAAGTCAGCATTTCATGAGCAAAATTTATGGAAGTCTCAAGGATTTTTCACTTGACTACCAATTTAAGACAAGTTTTTAATTAGACAAGCAAAATACACTAGCATACACAAAAACATCGTTAAGTCAGAAAAAGACAAGAATTCCTCAGAGACCCAAGAAAATTCCATTAAATTATTCCTCAAATTGTTTTATTTACAAGGTAACGATTGATTTAATTAACAAAATTGGCGATTGTAAATAATTTATCACGCCGAGCCTCAATTAACAGTATCTGACAAGTTAATCATTCATGTTACCAAACTCATGGTGGCAAGTCACTGCTAAATAAACACTTTCAACTGACAGTGAAAATAAATCCACGATCAATAAATTGATTTATGGTTTTTCATAAAGTTGCCTTCTAGCTAGCTTCTAGACTTCATCAAATCAATGAATAATGATTACGAGATCTAATGACGCTTACTACAAAAACTGTAAACGACATTTTAGCATTTTAAACATAGTTTAACACCATGAATTTTACATCAATAGTCTCTCTCGATGGTCAGTCACTGAAGGTCCAAAACTATATTGATTATTTTCAAAACAGAAATAAAAACTGAATTATTTAAATACTTTTATTAATTTTGTTTTCAGAGTGGGAAATTCCCCATACAAATGATGTTTTGAATGATGAGATTTTAACAACAATAAAAGTTCTTTTAAAGTAAGATTTTTTTATAGCTAATCCACTTAAGACAATTTAAAGTAACATGGTAATTATAGTATTTGGGCCCTTTTCTGAAACGCCCTTGATGCCATAAAAATCAGCCGATGCAGATGTCAGTTGAAATCACCATTAAAAAGTTATAGCTTCCTAATGTAAATAGTATTCTTAAGGAGGATATATATTACACATAAGTTCACTTAAAACTCCATCTTAAGCATTTTCTTTTGTATTTGTCCTCCATGAAGCAAATATTCCAAACATTCATTGAAATCTACAACACTTCGGCATTTCTGCTTACTAGGCAGTATGTAATAAATACATAAAAACGTCAGTATTGTCTAAATAACTTCAGGATTCCGTGAGAAGCAAATGTTTTGTTCCAGAAAAAATTACTTAATTAGCCTAACCTTAACTTCTTCCAGTCTTTCGTGAATGAAAACAATAACATTTGTGTTTTTACTTCCCTCTTAATTGTTGCCTATAATCATATTATTAGGAATGTAATTTTTTTTGGTAAGCGATGAATAAGGAAATAGCCTAAAGCATTCTTATTTTCCTATTATTACTTTTTTTTATTTAAGAATTAATGTGACCTATTTTTCTAATTGTTTGATTCCTATCTTTGATTTGGTTGGGTTTTAACAAGGACATTGACAAGAACACACAAAGTATTGTAGAACCATTTCATGACAAGAAAAAAACTGAAGAACAAAATAGAAAATTAAAATGCAACTTAGATAATGATCAAAATAAACACAGAAACGGAAAAGAATTGATCAGATAATAAAAGAACTAATAAGTTCCGCTAAAGCTACTTATGACTTTACACATGTCTTTTTAACATTCTGGAATCTTTGATTGTGCATCACTCAAAGTATTGAAAACAAAACTCATAGCCTACTTTCTTAGAGTATTATTTCTTAAAATTTCTGTATTTTTAAATTTTTTTTTATTTAAAATCATGACAAAGATAAAAAGTCTACATTTATATTCAATTGTTAAATATCTATTGAATACAGAAAAAATCCTGAATATCAAAGTATAAAGCATGTTTACTAATAACTCTTCGCTCTCTGATTACCTGAAAGTGAAATATATTCTTCAGTTGAAGGAGATTTTCTTTGGTGTGTTTTGGAATATTACTAGAACCATCCATATAATCCTAGATTTAGCAAACACACTTTTGAGAAACACAGATCAATACAATGTCTTTTGATCTATTATATATCAGTCTTTCGATATTTTATGTAGAAGTTTCAGTCTTTGCAGTTAACACATTTGCTAGGCAAATAAAGCCAAATTTTACTCCGGATTTCTTATTAATTAATTTTTCTTACAACAAATTCCTTATAATGATACTTAAAACGCGCAATGACTGGCGCATATATATATTAACGTCAAGTCAACTTATCAGCACTATGTGGCAATAATGGGAAATGTATCCAAAGGATACAAATAAATACCAGCCCTACTGCAGAAACGATATATCTTTAGTTTCAATACGACAATATACTGGTAGCAAACAAAATAGGGATTCCGATTAGTAAACCAATCACAATGCTTCGCAACGTCTTCTGATACGTTTAAGAAAATAGAATTGATATAGCTTTAATTTCCTGATTATTATAAATGTGATTGTTGCGAATGCAAAAGGCGCAATTGTTGCGATTGTTCTCATTGTTGTGCTTAATGATAATTTAATGAGATTTTAATGCTACTTGTCCACAGACGGGTGGACAATCCGGGATTCTCAAAAGACTAAAACTAAATATTAATACTACTGCCAAAAAACATTCGAAGTTGATGTAAATGTTTATGATAATTCAATGTGGATGGATAACTAAAACACTTCACTTTATTGCTAAGGCAATCTGTTGTTGTTGCTTGTTTTTCAGATACTATTATTGCTTAAGGCATTGTTGAAGTTTGACGGAAAATTCAATTGTTTCTGTATAGTTTGTTTATTATTGAACATTAATTGCAAATTCAACCTCACTGCTTGAAGCATCGTTATGATAAATTAAAGAAATTTGAATATATTGCTTAGGGCTGAGTAAGTCCAAATTTAATTTCTAGTTGAATGGATTCTTAATTTATTTAAAAATCTCAAATTTGAATTAAAAATTTAACGCCACAAATTATAAAAGACAAAATTTACAGTTAAAAGCGCCTAGAAAATTTTTAAAAATTTTAATAAGCACAGTTTCGGCAAAAGCTAGAATGTTAGTATTTGAGCTAGCATTTTTGGCAGCTCTAACCAGTCCTTTAATTTTAATTTTCTAGCCATTTTTAACTTGTAAATTTTTGACTGTTATAACGCGGGGATTCAAAATTTTAATTTAGAATCTCAAATTAGAAGTAATAATAATAATCTTCACATGTTAAATCATTAATTTTTGGATTCTGAATTGTTTAAGACTGATTACACATTCATTTATATTGATAATTTAAGTTGCTTATTCTGGAATGTTATAAAATATTTGAAATAAACTCCTTTACAGAAAAGCAATTGTTATGTTCAATATTGCTTGAAATTTTGTTTCCAGTGTTGCTGTTGTCGTTTTGTTGTTGGACATTAGCAAATTCCACTTTCTAAATTGCTTGGTTTGAATGATATCTGAAAATTTTTAAAGAAACTGTAATTATTGACTTAATTGTTCCTTTAGTATTTTGAATGAATGTTGATTTGAAGCCTTTTATTGCTGAACGTCTGTTGACTTTTAATTTGTTTTTTTATGTGAATAACATTTTTGCAAGAGTGGTAACAATTCCAGAATTGTAGCAGAAATCGTGCTACAAAATTATTACGAAATTTGCTGATTGTTTCGTTTCAGCAATACAACAGCAATTAGCAATTAATTTCACTCAGTCCAGAATCATCTCTAATGAAGTTTTAAAGTGCTAACGGAAACTGTTTTGAAATTTTACAAGAAGATAAAAGCAGAGTTAAAGTTCAAAACAAGGTAGAGTATAAAAACCATTCCGCATGGGTTTTTCCCGCTCAGAGGTAGCTGAACATAGCAGAGAATTTCAAATGTCTTGAACCCCTAGATACGGAAAACAATGCTTATCTCCAGTTTCATTATCACCGAAACAGTTGTTTATCTCACTTGTGTATGTGCTTTCTCATCTGCGTTATCTGTAATGATGAACAAATTTTGAGAAAGGCACCATCGTTATCTCCACCGACCCAATACACAGCCGCTTTCTTTTCTTTCTCTCTCTTTTTTTTTTTTTACTCCTGGTCTTCTTTTTCTTCTCTCGCCTCCCACAACCTCCGAGGGGAATTTATAATAATCTCCCAGCCATTTTGTTCCCGAATTCATAAATGCCTTTCCCGTGATGGTTTAATCTGTTTGAACCCGCAGAGACACACTCGGTCACGCATCCACGTGAAAAAGAAAATTATAAACGGACAAAACAGACAAGAAACAAGAGCTTTTAAAGGCAGGGTGTTGAAGGGAAGGAAATGTAGTGAAGAACAACGGAGTGAGAGAAAAGAATCTTCCCAGAGGTTTCTTATTCTCCTAGGAAATAGAGAAGAATCTGGTAGTCTGCTTTCTTTGAAAATGATATGATAAAAAGTTTTGTATGATAAAAATCATTAAGCTTAAGATAATGTACTAGCAAAACCTTCAACAATTTAATCGCTAACAAAATTTTAAATTCACCGATTATAACTTTAATTTTGAAAAGCTTAATAAAAATCTTCATATAAAATAACAAATGTAGAGTTAGATAAATTACCATGTGAAGTCTCGTCCCAATTTTTAACTTTTTAGTTTTAATTTTTACTTACAGCCTCCGTTCGTGATGTTTCATACATTAAATCTCTATAGCATTCTGATTTCTCTTAAGTATTTTTCTTACGAATTTTGTCATTGACCATCTTTCAAGGCAACTGTATGTCCATCCCGCATTTCTGTAAAATTGGGCTAACAATAGTAGAAGGCTAACAATTTCATTGATGTATACTTTCCTTCACTGCTATTTATAATGAGTAGTAATGCACTATTACGCTGATTTAATTAAAAAAAAGCTTTTTTAAATACTTTCTCTTCTAATAATTTTCCCAGATATCTGTGACAGAGTATAGAGATATTATCGTAATAATTCTACTATGGCTGTTGTACAGCAATATAATACATTTCTCCGTTTCATCTCTTAATGTATTAGAAAAGATATAAATAACTTCACCTTTCTTCCATGAGTATTTAAAAATATTTAAATACATGAAGCAAATTTTCGGGAAATATCCGGTTTTCATTTTTCAAACCATAAATAAATGGGAACAGAATCTACTTTGCAAACAACAAACAAAAATGGTTGAAAACCCAACAAATGTAAAGACATGATAAGTCAACAAACTGATTTGTTGTTACAATGTAATGTCAATACATGAAACATGTCAGTATTATAATATAATACATTGTTCGCTTTTTCTTCAAATTGTTCGCAAATTGTTCCTTTCTTTCTCATATTTTATATTGATATTTTTTTTTTATTCTTCCGCAATATTTTTATAGAGCTGACTTCTTCTTTATTTTATTTACGCCACAACAGCTACCTTGCAAAAAATATATCCTAATTTCATTTTAATTAATGGTTGTGTTGCTGCATGAGGTCGAAAGAACATCACCAAGATGATTAATCACAATTAATTGAGTTTTCATTTTTTTAAGCTGATGAAACGCTGTTAGTTTGTTTACTTGTGTTGTTAATGCTTTAATTTTTGAAGTAGCAGAGATCAAAACTCATTCGACGTTTTAGTGTAATGGTAATCTCTTGGTTGAAGCAAAAATCTGAAAATTCTACAATTCAAAAGTAAAGATGATGCTTTACGAAGAGGCTTTTTTCATTAAAAGGAACCCGTTTGGAATTCAAAGTCGTCTTTGCATGTACGCATATATTTATATAACATTTATTTGTAATTTGGCGTAAAATTACTACTAAGATATTATAGAATGCATTGTTATATTAGTAATTAAGGGTAATTCTTATCTGTAGACCCTGCAGTAGCGGCATAAGCTTGCTTCCCAATTTGGTCTTGTTGTTTTTCTTTCTTTCTTCTTTGTTTAACACTTTTCGCGAAATTCTTTCCTACAGTCTAAATATTTCGCCGTACGAATAGCTCAATAGCTCAAATTACTCAATATACATATATAAAAAGAAAAGTCCTGACTCACTGACTGACTGACTAATCAACGCCCAGCCCAAAACCTTGGACCTAGAAAGCTGAAATGTTGCACAGAGGTTCCCTGTAAAATGTAGACAAGGAATAAGGCCGGATTTTTCGAAATTCCCACCGGATAGGGAATAAAGAGGATTTATATTTTCGCTTTAAAGTTGCCTTATCGATATATAGATGTATGGTGCCAACCCGCATTACATCTGAGTTATCCAGAGAAGGCCAAAAATTTGCTAAATAAATGAAGTTGTTGGTTTTTTCTGCTATGTATGCAAGGGTTCCGGAGCGAAGCGACGGTAAACGGCAAGTACTAATATAGCTACAACAAAGGCGTGTAATAAAAAAAGTTTGTAATATAGTATTTTTTTTTCAACGAACAAAGCGGATTTTTCAACGAACGAAGGAACTCCGTTCCCAACGAAATCACATTTTGTAAAAATCTAGCATGCCCACGTAAAACTTCATACAGAAGTGCACAATCATATTTTCAACACTTTTTTATTGAAATAAGATATTTGAAATTTTATTGAATAAGATATCACCAACACACAAAAATTAGTTAAAATATAATAAAAGTTTAAGAATACATGACAGAACCAATGAAAGATTTCGGAATCTTATGCGATTCTCTTGTCTTAGCAAGTCGGAAACCTCTTCTTGGTTTCGTAATCTATTTTGAAACTTTTATTATATTTTTAACAAATTTTGGTGTGTTGGTGATTTCTTGTTTAATTAAATGCAATTTTAAACACACGTTAAATTTTTATTTAAGTATTTATTATTGTAAATTTTATATGAATTATTTGTTTTAAAAACTTGGAAGAGGCCGTAAGAAAGTCTACCACAAAAGAGCCATTAGTTCTTAAACCGAAACAAAAATGCTTAACTCTAATAATCCTACAGCGTCGTAGCATTAGTCACTTTTAATTACCTTCAATCTTAACATGTAGACCAATATATATTTTTTAAACAAATTTTTAGAGGTGATTTTAAGAGTGCGAGAGTCTCTCAAAGTCCGACTTTTTGTTAGTTTATATATTCATTTGTTATATTGTACCTGCATTCCACACCCATATACATGACTTCGCTTTCTTTTCTTCTACGGTAATTAGATAACTTAATTTCCTAATTTTTTATGATTTAATGATTTTTTCTGTTTAGAAGAAAAATTGAACATCATTTAATTTTTATTTATGACGTTTCAAAAATGCATTTTCATAATTCAAGAATTAATGGATACCGTTGTTCTTAATAAACTGAATATCACAGAATCTGCATTTGTATCTTCTAAAAAAAAAATTATGATAATTAGAGTAGATAAAATTTATAAAAAATAATAAACAACTTTTAATTGGTCATTTTTTAACAACTTTTAAAAAGCGATATTCGTCTAAAGCGAAATAAATATATTCAAAAATTTAAAAAAAAAGTCATTTATAAAAAAATATTTAAATCTAACAGGGATTTCAGGTTATTCCTAAATGTTGGATTATTAAAAAATGTTGGACTTTCGCATGCCTCTCAAATTTTATTTGCATGATAGGCATTTTATAAGAATAGTATGTTTTCTAATATTTTCTTCTGAGTGATAAAATGAAAGTATAGGAAGATAAGAACATATTGTCTTTCTTATAATAACATTAATTTATTTCTTTGTAGAACGTAAATACATATTGTCAAGTTAGCAATAGTCAGATCAGCCATGTAATAGAATTTTCATGAATTATTCGATTATTATTCGCAATTCTGTTTTGGAGGCTCTAATAAATTTTGACGAAGTAACCTTATTTTTATTATCTAATATATTAGAATGCCGACATACGGAAATATACTACTGACTAACCTCGTATCAAAAACATGATAAAAATTAATCTTACTTAGCTAAAATTCTATCTTAATTCTAGCAATCACTAACCAACAAAGTAATTATTCTAATTAAAGAATTTTTCACTTCTATTTTTATTAACTAAGGACTTCTTCATCGATATTGGTCCTTATCGCTGTCAAAAGTGTAGCTCCTGTAAAATCAAACTATAAACTACCTAAGAATTCTATAAATTGCCTTATTTTAGAAAAGATCATGAGACCGCAGAGTAATTGATTGAATTTTACTAGAAATATTGTACCATGTATAAATATATTTGCAGTGTTAAACTGCTTAACGAATATTTCATGTAGCTGGGGTTTATAACTTCCAACCGATCTTTGAAACATAATAAAACACAAAAATAAATTGAATACTCCCACGGACAATAGCTGTGTTTTGATGACCAGAGACCAAAGCCTCCTTACCCATATACCAGCCCTCACGTTTGCTCCCGGCAATTACTCGTATTGAAAACAATACTACGCCTTTAAAACCTATTCTTTTTCTTTTGTGTGCTGCTGGGATATCGCACTGCAACAGAAACTGCAGGCAGCAGAAAAGGGCTCTTTAAAAACAGCTTTGTCGGCCAGCAACACGATGATAATTTTCGCCAGATGAAGTTTCGGCGAAAATTAATGCCAAAATTAGCGAGGTCTTGTCACGTTTTAATACGTCCTGTTCACTAAAATATAGAGGAACGAATCTGCAAGTGTTTGCGCTCCGCTTGCTCGCTGTGTTGACACCAATATTTTGAGGAGGCACGCAAGATGCCAGCTACCATTAGGCTTAGTATCAGAGTCCTGTCATTCAACTACCGGCCCTATTAGCATCAATGAACAGTTCCTGTCCTTTTTAAACCCTAAATCCGCTATAAGTAATTGCTTCATCTTGAACTATCTCTTTCCACTTCTATATTTCTTAACGAAGTTATTTATCTAGCACTCTTTTTTTTTTTCATCGTTTTCTCCTTCGCTTGGAAAGCTACAGTCAATAGAACTGCAAAAACAGAGAATAGAATCAACAAAATGAAGACGAATTCAATTAATAGGAACTATTTTACATTTAGAGCTCTATAATATTTCATCTTGAAACTGAATAAAATAACTTATTTTTATTTCAGCATCCATACAAATTTTAAAGAGGGGATGATATATAAGCATTTAAAAAAATAAATAAATCGACTCGTTGACTATTGTCATCAACTGTAACAAGACTATAACGTTTGTGAAATATATACAGTATGCTCTCTATTAATATATGATATATTTCATTATATTCTCCATCTTTTATAACACTATTTCAATCAGCTAAAATTCTTTACTAATCTGCTTCAGGTATAATTTTTAGGGATGAATCCATTCTACTAAATTCGTAAAGATAATTTCATACCGGTAAAGAAATTCTTATAAATTAATGTAATACAATGTGTTTAATTCATAATTGTTTATTGCATGAATTTCTTAGTTAAATTATTTTTGAGGTGATATCTTTTATTGCTTAGAATACGAAGATATTATTGAATATTGATTGTCAAAAATTATTGTCTTTACGAATTTAGTAGAATGGATTTATCTCTAAAAACTATACCTGAAGAAGCTCAGTAAAGAATCTGTAGGTGATCGAAATATTGTTATAAAAGAAGATGGAGAATATAATGAAAAATAAAATTGTTTTTTTTTTCACTGTAGTATTAAATTCTTTCTTACAAATAACCTACAGTAACACTTTTCATAATTTACAATAAAAGTTCTTAGAAATTTTCTTTCTAAATTTTTTTTTAACTTAGTCTAAAATAATATTTTTGTATGTTTATCTTATAATAATTTTTATAAGTTTTTAACGTTGATCATTTTTCTTATGTACTTTCTTTTATTACTAAGATACTAAGAGTGTTTTTCACTTAACTTATACTAATGTTTTTCTAGAAATTAAATCTATATATTGTTTTACGTAAATATCTCAAATAGTTTATTTTCATCATTTTCTTAAACAAGCAACAACAATTCTCAATGCAAACAAAACGAAAAATTTATTTTCAGTTCATCAAACAGAAAAATTTAATAAGTTCATTTATACTTAGAAATATATATTACTGATGACAGCTAACAACAGTGAAACAACGGTAATTGATTGTCAATTAAAAGATCAAATGTAAATATGCTGATATTAGTATTCTGAAATTTACGATTAATGAAAATAAAGAAATCGATTTTGAATTTCATGAATATAAATTTACCTAATCATGCTAATGTATGGATACGTCGGTTTGAAAACATTAGCTAGAAATTAAGTTCCTGAAAGAACTTAAAACCTATTTCACTTAAATTGAAACTTTTTTTATATTTTTATTTTGTTAACTAGTGAATAAGACAGAAATGTCTTTCCTTTTTTTAAACTACATCTGCTGAAAACAAGCAATGAAACTTTCCATTTTCATATTTAAATTCGTTTTACTTATTTAAGTTGTTTAAACCCGATTAATTTTAATTGTATCAAAGCTGGCATACTTAAACAATTAATAGGCATTCGTAGATGAACCTTCGGTTCAAATGTTATTTTTCTACGCCTGATTTTTGTCAACTTCACGCGCTAAGTTCTCAACAAAATTTCAAGACACAAAACCTTACTAGTCCCTAATCTTCGAATGTACATTCAAGTTTCAAGAAGATCTGTCCAACTGTTTAAAGTTATGAGGGCAAGTTTACGGAAAGACTGACGGATTTGATGAATCTGAATTTTCTAGCAAAGTTGACAAAAAATAAAGTTTAATTTAAAAATTTTGGAATAACTAAAACCTGGACTTTTTTGAAGGATAGTAGCCTACTTATAAGTAATTATTAAGTTATGTGAATATTAATAAAAAAGTTTCTGATTTCTTTACTGAAAGATTGCAGATACATTTACACCTTGTCTAAGTAATAAACAGCAACATGATTTATTTTCAATATTTATGTAGATTCATTATAAGAGAATGATGGTGGTCCGCTGCAGAAGTTGGAATGGAGCTTCTCAGAAGGGAGACATAAATCTTGTTAGAAATGAGTTAGTTTCCTTGCCTCCAGGAAAGTTGTTGCTCCAGAGACAAATGAGATGACGAATAGTTGGTCGAAGACTGCCCTGAGAATTAATTTGTAGTTGTCACCATTCAGTGCACCTAAGGGAACTGGGCAGTCTAGGAACAGGTCATCACACACCTAAAAACGGATGTATATCGCCTTTAAAGTGACTTTTAATCTCCTTGTTTTTTTCTTAATAGGAAACCGTGCGCCATTAAAGCTGGTTTTATGCTGGAGTTTACAGAATCCACGGTTGCTTGCCTTTTGTATTTGTAAGGGTTGTTCATATTGAACTCTGCAAATCTTTTAAGATCACAGGGTCGCTCTGAGATTACGTACTTCTTTAATAGCTTTTAAAACATTAAAGGGGTCTTCTTTAAACCTTGATCGCATATTTATGGCATAGGAGGCTATCTAGACTAAAAATGTGAGCAAAAATCTTCAGATGACTGATGTCAAAAGCTTACATTTAGTTAGATTTTAATCACGACATAAACAGCACACGTGACTGGGAGAACAGCTGACAGACTTCAGTGAAGGCTCGCAAAATCCTTTTGTCACTTTGTAAAGTAAGCAAGTTTATATTCTTTTAAGAATTTTTAAAATTAAGATATTTTACTGACATTTTCATTTTTAAGAAATTTGTTATCAATGAAATAAATACGTAAGACAGTTTTATTAACATTGTCCTAAAGAAGAAAAGAAAGCATTTTTTTTTGGAGCGAGGAGGTTCCTTCTTTTTAATCGTTTTAATGCTTGCAAAAAAAAATAGAGATAATAAAATTAGGTTAAAAAAAACACAAGTTAATAACACAATATTAAGTGATGGAAAACATCTATCTCACATCATTATATTTTAGCCTGTTTACAAATGTAATAAGTTTTAATTTGATCCAATTATTTTATTTTGAAAAACCACTTATTTTGTTTAGAAGAAAGATGAAAAAATATTTATATTCAAGTAATTTATCTAAACCTTTATCTCGGCTGCAGATTAGGTAATTAGTTAAGTAATAGATTTTTTGTTAGGACTCTTACTTGATGCTCCACTATTTCATGAGGCAACGGCAGTGCAATCTCCAACATTTAAGCCCAATCGTGATATTTAATGATCTCCAACATTTAAGGCCAACAGAGGTCGGATAACTAGCTCTCGTACGCCCATTATGTTCGGGAAAAATATCCAGTTTCTAAATAGGCATAGGGCTAGGTGAATCCCAGGACCGTCGTAAGGAAAGATAAATCAGAAAAACCTCTCTAGATTGATTCAACTCAGAATTAACATAGGTATGAAAACAGAAAAGAAAAATGTAAGGCAACCAATATAATCTAAATAAAAAAAAATCATCGAATCCTCCGTATTTTGCAAATAAGTGAGATATGACTTTTTATTTCACGTGACAAATCTCCTATGATACTTCACTAACTCTTCCAAAGCTCTTTCTTTAAATCGGGATGGAGTATACAATCGTTATTTTGGTGTTTTACATCAATCTCCCAGTAACAATATTTCAGCACTGATTCATTCTTCTCAAACTACTCTTCTGGGGATTTTTTTTTTTGTAAAATTCGACCTGACTTTATACATTTTTATTACGTCGAAAAGTAGGTATAGACAACCCTTATGGTGATTTATTTCTTGCTTTCGTAAAAATCAAATATATTGATCTAAGAGGGCGCGCTTTTTGCTACAAATAATAAAAAAGGAGGGGGAGGGAATCGTCTGTGACTCCATCACCTTTCCGAACGTCGTCTTCGTCGATGCCAAAATAGGAGTACATTTGACTTGCAAGTATCTTGAAAGGTTTTCGGTCTGGAGTCCGCTTTCAGCTGTATCGCATTGTGATAATTTAAAATCAAGAGAAGTAAGTTGATTTCCTCTGCTTGCCTCCGTTAGTACCTTTATGGAAAGCGGAACAGAGTATTCCCTTTGTCTTTTCCCATCCGATTTGTCATTCCAATATTTCTAGGAAGGAGTGAATCCAGGAATCCACCAAAGGCAAATAAAATGAAGGCAGCAACGAATCCGCGATAAAGCCCCATCGCTAAGATATCCTGTGACCTCATCTATCGATTCGCGTTTCCTCCTTCGCTCATCTACAGCACAAGAGAATTCACATCAAATTTACAATATCGATGCTTCTTTTTTTTCGTTGTTGTTGTTTTGTGAAAAGCTCTTCAGTCGCTTAAAGGACTTATCGAAAATCGCTTCGTATCTTTTTGATTGAAAGAACTAATAACCGTTCTTGTTCTATAAGCAGCAGAAAGAAACAGTTGAATTCCACTTAGATTCCAACATTTGGAGGCAATTATGGAAGTTTAAGTCACAAGATTTATATTTAACACTAGAAAATATAGTTGGTGTACCAATTTTTGAATATCTGCATGGTAATACAGCATAAAAGAAACAAAAGAAACGTGCTTTTTAAAACAATTATTTCTTCACTTTTGTTGATGGATTTTTAGACCGAGTTCTTCGAATACTAACCCGATTTTTACCAAGCTCAATAGAGATCTGCCGCACAACATCTTAATACCTATCAGTAAAATTCAGTATTCTAAGATATATAGTTCATTAGTAGATTTACGTGTACTGAGATGCATTAATAACATAGATTAGGAGCCGTAGATCTGTTTAAATTTTAAATACACATTTAATACATGAAATAAACATTACAACACGA
>JAFIDM010010028.1:13549444-13564112 GCA_023159025.1 Thereuonema tuberculata | reverse complement strand
AATATAATACATTGTAACATAATAAATTGCGTAATATCATAGCTATCATTCTGTTATAAAAAATGTAAGTAAGTTCAATCAAAACCTTCAAGTATACTCAAATAAAATATGGGTATCTTAAATTTATTAAAAATGTCAATAATTTTATACTGAAAATCTGTTTTTGTTATTGCGTAAAATAGTAACAGGATAACTTACAACATTCCTACAAACAAACTTTTAGCAATTTCCCAGTGCTTACGGAATTCCAAAAAGATTGGCACAACCTTACATATTGCGTGCAGCTTGTATTCATTGCAGTTGGGTGTATGTACAAAAAAGGGAATTACTGAAATGAATTATTCAGTTTTAACAACGATTTCCGTCTTTACATATAGAAAAAGATATATAAACCAAGTTGTATAGTGATGAGTGGAATGCATATTTCATAAGGTATCAAGAAATAAAAAAAAAAATCGCTAAAGAGGACCACGAATTTGAAACGGAGAGAAATCAGCATTACTTTCATTCTCATCTTCTTATCTCTCAGAACCGTAAGAAAATGTAATTATCATTGGACTGCGTGAAAAATCCTGCTAATTTTATTTTCGCGATAGATCCAACTAAATTTTTCTCTCCTGATCATTTTTTTTGGGGGAGGAAATTCTAACTTTTCATAATGACATTAAGAGAATTGAGATAGACAGCGATATGAGGCCATCAAGAAAATTGCCTTTATATTACAAAATCCATACGGATCAAGAGATTGGGTCTCTTTTCCTGATAATTATTACTTTCACCTTCTCAGAAGTGAGGATATTGGAGTTTAAGCGGAATAGGAAATACAGAAATGATAGGAGTACAGATATACTCTGTTTTACGTGGAGAAAAAAAACCAATAGTATTATTCGTGTTAAATTAAATACGTAAAATATAGAATCAAATATATAATGTTGGAATAATTTTAGATAAAGAAACTTTGTAATTGAAGCTTTCTTTATTTCTAGGGCATTCCATTCGTAAATTAATAGGAACTATAGGATCTAGGAACATGAGAGTTGGTGGATAGGTAGACCTCACTGAAAGATCGTATTTGTAGGGGAAGAAGAACCAAAAAAAGAGGGAATCTTCTCCCTAGCAATGACATTGATGCAATATTGTCTATCGCAAGAATGAAATTTGTTTAGAAGTATTTTTTATTGAAGCACATGATTGTTGTTGTTACTCATCTAACAATTGCCTAATGAAATTAAGTTTTCAGCCAACTTAACTGGGATAAATATGATTCTGGTAAAGTAAAACTATTAAAGAACAATATTGATATCTGATGTAACTGATGGATATTTTAACCTAAATTTTAATACTTATAACAATTATTATTACATATTAATCACTCAGCATCTATATCACAAGTATACAGTTATAAATATACTACATAGCACTGATTAACACTAAATAATAAAAAAAAAAAAAAAAAATTAAACAGAACAGATTCTGAAATTGCTTCTGCAATGAAGTTGCACGTGCAATATCTATATAAAAAAGAATGTCACAAGCTTCCTGACATTTTTTTTTTTTGCTTTAATTTTATACTCAACTTCTGGCTATTCCTAGCTTCTTCTTTTCCTAGTTTCTAATATGTACCGGTACATAGACAGATTTTTCACGTTTAATCAGCATCTGAGATCGTTGTATGTATTAGATTTTATAATTTAGTAATTCCTGTTAGCTGAAGATTACTCTCTTCTAGTATTACAAAAAAATACAAAAACTAAAGATAATATTTACCATTCACGAAATCTCAAAGATAATAATAGAAATAGGAATTGTAAGCCAAAAAATTCAGAATATGTTAATCCTACAATATTCTCGACCACAAAGTCAAACGCTAGCTTAGAGAGAGTCCCCGTTAGATAATATATTAACTAATCAGCATGAATTATGCATCGTTGTTCCCCCGATACTATTAAACGCACATAGTGGATGGCTGCTACGTAATTAATTGGATACTCCTTCACGGCACCGAGATGTTATGATAATCCATCTATTGTAAAGCAAATCTCGCAGGGATTTTGACAGATTGCATTCAACAAAAGTAAATAAACAGCTTTGTTTTTAAACTTTATAAAATTTCTTAAATATTTTTTTGAGAAATTTAAATATGAAATTTCACAAAATTAATTTGTTAACGTGTTCTTTTTAAGGAACTGAGGCTGTGCGTCGTGCTGTGGTGCAGTTAAGGCTTCCACAAAATCAAGTAGATTTATTATTTTATACTTTATAATGTTGTTTAATATTTTTTTGTTAAACTTAGCTTTAAACATCATTTCTTGATTGAAATATAAATAAATATATGATAAATAATAAAAATAAATATATTATTTCTACACTGACAGAATAAATTTAAAGAACTTTTAAGAATTACTGCAATTTATTAAGCTTTGCAAATTAAATAATTTACTATTGAACAGATTAACTACTCTAAAAAGTTAAAAACAATGGAAGGCAGCATTTTTTTGACATTGCAGTTGTGAATATATCAGTTACAGCAACTTTGTTTTGTCATTGTACTGTTCTATATAACAATATTTTTATTTATATTATTCTGCATTATACGTATTGTTCTATACACCAATGATTGTTATGTCAGATATTGAATAAAATATTTCATTTTGGAATGAAAACTGATGAGTAAATAAAAAGAATGTAATCCTGAAACGTTTTTACACTAAAAACTGAAACACTATAAAGCCATCCTTAATGTTTTTCGACTTCGGTTTTTAATAGTAACTTTTAAATTGATTCTAGCAGCAATTTCATACAACTGTATCCGTAGTCTCTATCTTTTTCATTTTATTTTTTATTTTCATGAAATAATTTTATGCTTTAATTAAAATGGTGTATTTCTTAATTTAAAAAAAAAGGCTAAAAAAAAGCTTCTAGGATACATGTTGTTAAGCAATGAGAATCGTTTGCTATATCCAATAAATGAGTTCAATTTTTATTAGCATGTTACTTTTAATTTGCTTATCATAAAAATACAACCATTGTAAAGCAGACAGTTTAAGAATGACAGACTGATGTGTAATATCACAGTCAGCAATTTACATAAAATTACGTTTTTGCTCTCAGATGTGTATTAAGTAGTTTTCAAACATTAAAGTGAATCTATTCGCTTCTAGAGTTGTTCTGCCGAAACAGGTTCAGCTGTGCTAAGTTCACCTTTCCTTCGATCATGTGGTTCTAATAACTGCTGAAGGAATGTACTATTTAAAAAAAAACGATATGTAATGAAATAGAACGAATATACTTTATTTTTATAGAGATTAGTCTTATCACGTGACGATCATACGTTAACTCCACCGTTCGTCACGCCACACTGTGGGAAGAAAAAAAAACCCAATGAAGTAGAAAACGGTTTCGAAACATGGACGAATTGGTTTCATTATTTTCCCCTGCCTTTTCGCTTGAACCCGAGAAAAGAAAATGGGATATTTATCAGAAAGGTGCAAAGTGAAATCTCAAGAAAAGAAGGGGGGGGGGGTAAGCGAAGAGGTGCAGTAGGTGTCAGTTTTCACCCCCACTCGAAAGACCGATCGTCGTTCGGCTTTCAGCCCGGCTAATGACTTGTCTGTGTCTGTAATAATCCCTCGCAGGTTCTTAACGCTGCCCGTGGAAATGGAATCACTGGTAGTGGACGGACCATGTAAACCGTGCGGCTCCGTACACTTACAAATGTAATTGTGTTTTATGTTTGATTCCGTCCGCCCCGTTCTCCTTGCGTTACGGCCGGTTGATGAGCGCCGGGCCCATCGCTATTACGCGGCCAGGGATGTTTGAAATGTAATAAACATTTGGCCGGGAGCTATTAACAGTGACTTTCAGGTGTTATCACCAATGAAAGTTTCAGAGAGAGTCCAGATTTATGCCGTATAAAATTCCCTTCCTGAGCTTTTTCGTTCGCCACAGCATTTTGCAGATAATGCACATCGAAGGTAATCCATGGTTTTCACAGAATATATAACTTAACGTAAAACATATCCGGGCCATGGCAACTGCAATATAACTTTTACAACTCCTGTCCAAAGTGTTAAATGGAATTAACTACATGTCACGTTGAAACTGTAAATCCATTTGACATTCTGGTTTTTAAAGCAAAGCGGCTGTTTAAAATTAATGTCTAATGATTGCATATAATGACAGCATTAACATTTCCTGCAGTAAAATAATACAAGAAGATCCTACCACAACTTAAAGCATACTTTCAGTTGTGTTAGGGTCTTCTTGCATTATTTTATTCTTTGAAACATTTTGTATTCAAATTTTGTTGATGATGTTGTTTTTTTTTTTAAGATTGTGAAACTACACAAAGATATATCTCAATATTTCTAAGTTTCACCATTTCGTGATAGAAGTTTAAGCAATCAATGTTGTATCAATGTTGTCTCAAGATTGAGTTATAATTTGTCTGATTCGAGGGCAGATCTTGAATTACAAGAAAAAGTTTTATTAACAATAAGCCAGTTACATATTAATTTTAGCTTTATGTATATGAACATGATTAAAAAAAAGGCTTTAAATAATATTTCACATTTTATATTCTATTTTTTTTTAAGGTTCGTTACGGATATTATACAAACGTTAATCTCCATATCTGTAAATTTCAGTATTCCGTGATAAAAGTTTGAACTATCATGGTTATAAAGTCTCAAGCTTAAGTTATAAGTTGTCTAATTTGTGGGCAGATCTTGCACTTACTGAAAAAATTACAAAAAGCTGGTTACGTATTACTTATAGTTTTATGTACATGCAAGTGATTAAAAAGAAAAAAGTTTTAATGTGATTTGAAAAGAATATATTTCCAATAGTTTTTGTGTAATTCAGTGCTTTGTAAACAGGATCTGGTTTCTTTCGCAATTATTAAAAGCATACATTTGTTAAATTAAACCAAATAATGAAGCTTCCAGTTCGAGGAAATTCAAAATTATTGGGATTAAAGAATTACGGTAACTTTGATTTACCTCTGTATGGCTTTCATACCTATAAGTATTTTTAATAAGGTCAAAGGTATTTGAGTTTTTGTATGTATTTTGTTAATAATTTCGATTCTCTATTAGAAATATTTGGTTTTACAAAACGAAATATTTCGTTTTGGTAATGTCTGTATCTTCAAAGTTAACTGTTAAGTAACAGGTCATCTGGAATCTCAGGCCAATGTTGACTGCTTTGCTAATAAGTTATAGGAAATTGAGCCTTCGAGGCTGAAAGCCAAATGTCTAGACTGAAAGCAATTTAAATGATATTAAAGAGTTTTTGATGCCATTGATTTGGAAGAATAATCAAGTCGATACATAAGCCAGTAAAGGGCAATAAATCATTTAGAAAAATTTTAAGAAAAAAAAAGAAGATAGATATTAATTAATTCGTCATAAATCCATTTTGGTTCGCTTTCTCGTCCGTCCAGACAGTTTGCAATCAATAACCTACAGAGAATAGGACTGTCACTCTTCTCTATTATAAAGAGGAAAATTAACGCACTCAATTCACCATTAATTACCACAAAATTAATTAACTCTGGCTATTTCAGATGTTTGATTTTTTTTATCTTACTTAAAATCTAGTCTTCTCTAAGTTTTGCGAACTTCATCTACACTTTTTTTGTAAATCAGTATAGTAAGATCAAATATTAAACGTTTTAAAATATAACAATTAGTATTGCAAATAAAACGAAGTGACCTATTGTGTCTGTCTATGGGATCTATGTGATCAACTTAAAAATTATGTTAGGAGGCTCAGATATTGATTTGCTTCATGTTGATCTCTTGATCTGCTTCATGTTGATTTGGGTAGTTCATTGGGTTTTTTAGTTCAAAGGAACACTGACTAAGTTACTGAAATGGTCGATTTAAGTTTCTAGATGTTTCTGCTTAATTTGTAATTATTCAAGGAACGAAAGACAAAATTTACAAGTTTAACTTGTAGTCCTACACATAATCGCTGTAAATGCTTTCATTCTAATTTTTGTGTTAAAATTTTAATGGTAACTCATTACTGTTAACCTATTGATTTTCATACAATTGAAATACGAAGGAAACCATAGCAAACACTGCTGTTAAAACACCTTAATCAGGATAAGTTCTTCCGAAATAAGATTTTTTTGCTTGGTTAAAACTCTACAAAGTGAACCCTAGAATCTTAGGGTAACAGAAAGATATATTAATTAGATCTCTTTCTATTTGGAGTGGCTCTAACTACAGCTTCCTCTCTAATGTAAATCTCAATATAACTTACATTCTTGGGTCAAAGGTGTTCAGATAATAAAATTCTATTACTACCATTCATTAATGGGTTTCATCAATCCTTATGACCCTTCTCTTCTTTTTCTTTCAGGATGAGAAGTACCGAATAACAGCATTTCTTGTGAATCATCGAAAAGGAAAATAACCCGTGGCACAGGTTCAGTTACCAAATAATAGTGCTTTGCAGGCTGTAAAATCTATATGGTTCTATTCTGCAAAGTTTATATGAGTCCTTACACTTGGATTCTCTTTGAAAGCTGTCATTATCAACGAGTACTATATTCGCCATAATTCCACCGGAAAAGAAATGATCCCTTGACAATCAAGTACAATCAGTACCTGAGCCAAAGAGCTCAGAAAACTGTTAAAAAGGTTGTTCCAAATCTTCCTTATTTTTGTTTATAAATTATTTGGTATTGGGAAAGCTGCTTCTTAAAGATAGTAGTGACTTTATGGGGTTTGGAGAAAACTATTTGTTTTTCAGATAGATCAATAGAACTTGATGGTCATTGGATTACAAATGGCTGATGATGAAAAAGTTTCAAAAATCCCTTTTTCAAATTAGCAGAACATAAAAATAATAATAATAACCATATTACTATTCACGAGACAATTTAAATACTTTAAGAAATTTAAGAAAAGAACATGAAGTATTTAGAAAGAAACTAAGGTTTAAAATATTTTTCAGTAAGACATAAATCATCAAGAAATAGAAGCGCAGCAACTGAATACGAAACCTAATAATGAAAATTTATGTAAAAAAAGTCTCGTAAAGAAGTAGATTTGCATTAATTGAAATAAAAAAAATAGTGAATATAATTGAAGATTTTTTTTATGAAAATAACAAGCACTTTATAAAAATCTCTAGAAATCGCATTACATAAACTTCACAATATTTAAAAAAACTACCCAAGTTATCGTTCATTCCTAATCTATTATATCTTAAATCGATAAGATAGATAATTGATAAATACATTAAATTCCTTACTTATTGTAGAATAAATTTAATCCAGTAGTTTTCAATGCTTCAAAATGTTTGTGAGTTAATTTCAAAGGTTTTATTATCAATTATATAATTTCACTCCCTGTTTGCTGTTATTTTATTAGTATCAAAATACTGTGTTATAGAATTTAATACTAGTGAGAAAAAACAAGAACTATTCTGATAGAATTTGAAACTTAGGGATGGGAAAATTCAGCAACATTTAGATATTATTAACATTCAGAAATCGACAATTAATGAGACCTACACAGGTAGGGTGGTTAAATAAATTGTTTAATTAAATAGAAGCAAAGATACAACCGTACCAACTATCAGACCGTCGTATGAGGACTGTACTTGACGTAAATTAGAGTTCTGTCGCAAATTAAAGATCCTGTGAAGTTAGATTAACTGACATGTAGTTCACATAAAAGTGTTTTCTTATTCAACAGCTTTCTATCTCTAGATGCGTATTCAATTAGAATTAAAGAGGGTATAGAAGCTTAGGGCACTGTACAGGAAGTACGAAGGCTGTGAATGACTTCCAGCGGTCAGTGCACGACAAATTCGCTAAATCGTGATCCGAGATTTGAATAACAGAATAACTGAAGATATTTTTGATATACCAAAAAATTTTACATGACTAATTGAACTGAGATGCTCTGCTTTCATTCTACGGATATAACTTTTATAGCTCTGCACATTCACCTTTATTACTTAATAAAATGGAAGAAAAGGGAGGGAGGGAGGAACTTTTTCATTTGAGCTTTGCCCATTAAAATTTTATGGCTCTTAGCCAGCGAGGCCACCACATGGTCTGCACCTCACTCTTCTCTCTCTCTATCTCTTTTTTTTCCGCCCTCAACCCTCGGTTCTTTTTTCTTTTTTTTTTTCTCTGAAATTCACATGAAACCTACATTGCTGTAGTTGTCACCTTACTCCATTAAGTAAACTTTCTAGTTTTTCCTTTTAAGAAAAATCGAACTGCGCTCTCATCGAAAACTTTCTTTCAATAAAAACTTTTTGTAGATAAAAACAAAAAAAAAACAAAAATAAAAAAAGCAACTGCAGTAAAACAAAACAGAAGAAAGAATAACCCAATTGCTGAATTTATTTTCGGTTCTGACATGTGTGGAATAGATTCCAATAAACAAATCCAGAATTCCTGCCAGAATCCAGGATTCTAGAGTCCAAAAAAAAGACGCTCTTTTGTTTAAGGTTACGTTACACTACGTTACGTCACTAACGTTAAAAAGAACGTAACTAAATGTTTTGACTCTCAAATGTAATTTTGTAGAAGAAAATTATTCTATACAGAATTTCTTTACACCACAAAATGACCTTTTACAAACTAATGATATGCTTAAAATCATCAAGCAAGTAAACCGTACCACGCAAAACATTGACTAAAAGGACCTAGAAAAAAATGAAAAAAATAAAAAAGCTTTTAGTAGATCAAAAGAAAATTAACTATCTTAATAATAATGACTATAAATTTTGCTGAGACAGTGGGATAAAATGTTTCGAGCCAGTTAGGGTGTCATCAGAGTGCAAAGATTCAAAGGCGAACGAAGGGGAAAGACAAGTTAATTACACAAAACAAAAGGCAGCGAGTGCTATGGGTTTCATCAAATCTCAATTGTCCTCATTTCCTGAGAATTCCTGAAAGAAAAAGATATGAACTAAAACCAATAAACAAAACTGTAAATTTGTAATATGAGCTACTAATATGCCGCCAAAGTAGAAGTATGCTTACAGAAGCTTCAAATTCATTAAAAAAATAAGAAGCAGAGCTATTGTAGTCGACGATGACGGAAATTTGATTTTTACCTTTTTATTTTGTTTTTTTAAAAAAGGAAAACGTTTTGGAAAATCACTTCTCAACTAGTACATGTGTAAGTGTTTACTTAAATACATTAAGCTTTTTCTTTTCTATTTCTGAATAAACAGACAGAAACAAGTACACATTTATAATTAATTCATGTATTGTCATCCCTGGGAACCTGAGATAGCTATTCTTTTTCCAGTTGAGTTTCTAGTTGATGAAAGATGAGAAGTCATTTTTATTCTTACTATGGAGAGATTCACAATATTGACTATCTATGAATTTATCACAATACGAATTTTGTTAAATCACAAAAAAATAACAAAATAGTAATTTATTTATGTTTCACCAAGTACATTACCTCCGCACACACTTTTTATTTTCACTCTACAATTACTTCATGTTTAGTCAGCGGAAAATTAGGACTTTGTATTGAATATAACTTATACTTACACATATTATAACTTACTGTTTACACATCTATTAACCTATATTTAGATAAAAATTACTAACTATTTCTAAAAGTTAATTCACATGAAAATTTAATTAAATTTAAATGTCTGTTAAAATGGGTGTTAAGCTGAATATAAAGCAATGAAGTCTAATAATTCATGCGTTACAAATTAGTTGTAAAATTTCCCGCATGATGTCACTGATACAGTTAACAGAAAATAAGGCCTTGTGCGATAATAGCAACTGACACTTCAAACTTGTAATTTAGACTTAGATTCGAATACATATGTATGGAATTTATTACAGAGCAAACTTTTAACTTCTGTAACAGATAAGAATAAAATTATTTTTATATTAATAACTAATGTTTGTGTCATTAAAAAGAAACTATTTTATTTTTTTAATCAATTTTAAATGCTTCCGTTTTCTAGAACTGATATCAATTCCAGTTCAATCCAGATAGATGATAAAAGACAGACGATATAATATAAGCTTTTCATATTCTTTTTATTCATATATCATTAGTACAATGTTTTAGTTTCGATATGTACTTAGAAGTATAGTAGAGAGGCTGTCAAAATTTCCCAATATACAAAATATAGTTTAAAAGTAATATAAAATTTACTAATATACATAAATAAGTCTGAATCTGGTTTTAACTTCTAATACCAAGATAACTATTTAAAATACGATAGTGCTTAGTTGCCTATGCTTTGTTTGTTAGTTTGTTTTTAAGTAACTTAAAATGGAAACAGGGAAGCAAAACTGAAACTTTTGAGTAAAGACGAGCATTAGATTTAACAGAATTTGGAATAGGTTTTTTTTTTCATGTACAATAGCCAACTTGGCTGAAGGTTTTTTTTTTCAAAATATAAATTGACGCTTCTGTTTATTTATTGTAAGTAAAAGCGTAATTTAATTTTTATTTCTTATTCTAAAATCACAGCTTTTTCTTTTAAATTAAAATCTTTTTGTAACTGTAGTTTTAATAAGTCATATATTCATTCAGTTATTAATTATAAACAGTTTGGGAATATAATTTCGAATGGATGTTGGATGTTTTCATAGGAACACGTTGATAAAAAAAAATTGATCCTATGAAACAATATTTATTTTATTTCTTTACCTATATCATTACATAAGAGATCTTCGTTTGGTTTATATATATTTTGGGAAAAGTATCATTATATTTCTTTACAAGGGCGTATATAAGGGGGGGGGCGAGGCCCCCCACCGAAATTATTAATATAAAGAAAAAAAATAAGTACCGTAATCTGAATTATTTTAATGAATCATGCATTTATGAAATAATGAATTCAGCATTCAGCGCAAATTACCTCTGAATATGAGCAGCAAATATAAAGTATCATGGGGTGTCTACTTAAAATTACTTAACTTAATCTTAATCTTGGGCCCCCCCAAAAATATATTCTATATTCGCCACTGTTTCGTTATTTATGCATCAGCTATTTGGATCTTTCAAAATTGCATGTCGAGTTTAAGTCACAGAAAACAAATATTTATTAATGAACCAATGTTATTGATTTTTTTTATTTTAATTAATTTTTTCATTAGTAAATGGGAATTTTCAGAAATACTACATAGATGGAGATGTTATTTTATTTAAAAATATTATTATTAGTTTGCTTTATATGAAGGTAATTACTATATTTAAAATAGGTTTACAGCAATCACGAGCCATTACATTAATAGTATTATTATGTTAAAAGAAAGATCACACTTAGTTAAAAAAAAAAATCTAACTGGTTAGTCTTTTATTTTCGATACTTATAAAGCCTGTGAATGGTTAAGAGTCATATACTCTGTAATGACTGAATAACTTGATTCAAATCAGAAAGTTAACGATTCAGTTAATGATAATCAAAGCAAAAACACCAACGATTACAATCTGACGTAAAATGTTTAGTTTATTATTTAAAAAGAATATATTTGAAGAAAGCATAGTTAGGAAAAAGTTCCAGATCTATAAAATCCTTTTAAAATCCTTCTTAATTCAAACAACTGCCATTTTTTCTCATTCGTATTCCGTACATAAAGACATCAAATCAATTTAACCATTCTACATTATTGTTAATTAAAAGTAGTTTTAAATTTCAATTAGTTGTCTATTTTGGAAACCCATTACAAAATGAGCCCAGCAAGCGAAACACCCATCAGCTTTGGATTTTAACCTCCAATGAGAACGAAAAAAATATTAGGTGAAGCGTTGTTTTGGAAGATTGAGAGCTTTTTCTATCTTTTTGGTGAGTGTCTGTGTGCATCACCCAAACAAGGACTCGATCAATTAGAGTGATGGATTGATCTTTCCTGGTGGCAGCGGCGCCGTCACATTCAATACTCTCCCTGCGCCTACGACTGGGACAAAAAAAAATGCACGTGTAACAAACAGAATCCATTCTTCAGTATCCTACCTCTCGCCTCCTTTGCATTCGAAATTCGAAAAGTACTGAGATCTGAAATCGTTCTCTCAAGTGTTTACATCGACTGCTTAGGATTGGAGATATTTCCTTGCTGTTCTAAAGGATATTTACTAGGAGGATAACGAATATTTAAAAACAGAACAGTTTTCCTTTCGTTATATTATTTTAAATCATTTTAAGCAGATGATAGATATTATTTTTACCATTTTTTGGATTACCATAGTTTTATACTTTATAATATTACCTAATTACCGTAAAATAGGTAAACAGCCTTACACACATTTAAAAATGCTTATATCACTGTTTTTCCCTTATGCGTAATTCAAAAATAAAATTCTTCACATGTCCTATCTACTCGAATTTGCTTTAACACTGTAAGGCATTACCAAATGCAATGAAGAGTTCCTCAATCAATACAAAGGGCACTTGAAATGAATGTTGCTAATTTTTGTTTTTTGATGTTTCTTTGTTTGTTTTTAAAGTCGTCAAAACAACGAAACTAAAAATCTAGGTCTAAATTAGAAAATTTGTCTAACCCAAACTATAGAATCCCTAGAAGAAGCTCATTTTCTGGAAAAAAAAGTTAAATTACCCTCAGTTGCTTAAAGTTGCTTAAATCCGATTACTTTGAGTCATATCAAAGCATGGTTAATCAGTAACTTAACCTGCATTCTAAATATCAATAAATATCCACTGTGTTTTTTATTAAATCTAATTGTTTTCAATTAGAAAATTCTTAGCCTTCAGGCCCTAATTTCTCGAAAATAACCTTTACAGAAAACAAATTGAAATATAAGCATTAGATAATCTCTTATCCATAGATGTGCATGTAAAGTTTCAAGATGATCAATTGACTGGTTCAAAGTGAATGGGAGGAGAAAGATGAAAAATATACACATTTTTATGATATGTGTGTTGGCAGAAGTTTCGCAACTAAATAACTATTATAAAGTTTTATTAAAATGAAAAAAATATTGTCAACTACATACGAATTAAAGAAATTGTGCATCAATAAATTGTGATTGTAAAACAGTTTCTTTATATATCTTATTACTAAATGCAGTGATTTCTTAAATATAAAAAAGTGTTATATTGTAATAGAATATGTAACCGCATTTAAGCTTAATTACCTTTTAAATATTATAATATTTACACAAATAAGATAACACAAAACAAAAAACAGATCAATGTACGAATGTTCAATGTCATTAGAAGAAATTATTCAATACAATTATAGATAGTATTCAAAAAATGTTGAATAAATATTTTTAATAAAATAAAAATTAAATAATCGTAAACATTTCTGTAAAAGTAATATTCAAATAGAAAATTTAAAGCGATACTGGAAAAATAATAACTTGAAACAATCCCAACTGATTCAATAATAATGCGTGCATTAATTTTTATAATATAATATAAATATATATGTCATAATATAGTTTCCATTGAAGAAGAAAGAGAAATAAAAAAACAAACAAGCAGGAAAGTTAACTTGAAATCAACAAGAAACTCACAATAGAAAAAAACCTTCCAGGAATAACAATTTACAGTTCCAATAACGCCCCAAGTATCCAGAAAAAAATCTGAATCTTTTTCTTAGTCAATTTAAAGAATTGCATGGAGTGGATGTTTTCAAACAATGCACTGCATTTTTCCAAAATTCACAAATGGCTCTGTTTGAAATCTACAGAAATTAACCAGCAATACGACGTAATTATTATTTATAACAGTTGAAATGAACCAAGAAAAGAAAAAATAACCAATTCTCAAACTGAAATTTACCAAAGAAAAAAAATATTGATTTAAATTCTTACAAAGCTATCAAAAGGAAAACAATATTAGCAAGCATGAAAGTTAAGACAACAAATGTTTTTGTTGTTTGCGAAAAACAAAGACGATAATACTTTTATGAACACGAAAATTAACAAATCATCCTTCTTCCATTTGTGTTTACACTGGAGGGAAACTTTAAAGCTACTATGTTTTTAAAGCGTATGAACCCGTGCTTCTAGCTTATCACATGTCAGTATAAACAAAGCATCTGTTTTTCGGTAGCTATTTATCTACACCAGCCCATTAAGATTCCATGCTCCAAGGCTGATGCTTTAAAATTAATTGTAGTCCGAGTAGTTTGATACTCCTCATTCTCTGATTACTATTATCTTTCTATACTGTTTTGCCCTAATAAATATCTTCAATATTTCATTTGCCCACTGGTAACAGCGAATCAGTTAACTTCCTTTACTACCGAATCTCAACTTTCATTAGACATGAAAATTTAATTTCAATTAACACAGCTGTGTGCCGTGCAATAAAGACTTCATAAACGGTAATTCAAACCGGAAACGGTAGGCGGTTGCGCCTTAGTCGGTGAGAATGGGAAAGGTCATTCCATCTTCAAATTTTATCAAAGCCCGTAAGAAACACGTTGTTGCATTAATACGGAAGAGGGACAGGTTCATTACAAGAACGTGAACAGCCATTGCGAGCTGCTTGCTCCTCCTGGGACTGCCTTACTTTCACAACCCCCAACCCCAGTCTCCAATTACCTTTATAATAAATTAAGTGGCCACACAGTTACATTCGTATACAAAGACACACAGCAAAATTGTACTGATAAACTAGAGGTCGACGAGACGGGGGCTATTATCTCTGAGCTCTTGCATGATAAAACAGGTGATTGTCCCTT